>KZ451927.1:665802-684502 GCA_002786265.1 Apostasia shenzhenica
CGCATTAGTTTCCTTCGATTAGCTGTTAGCAAACTGAATTTAAAACTTCGGGGAATTACTGCAACTTAATTGTCTTTTCATGTAGGGTTAGGGCCTAGATGATCTGATCTAATTTTTGAATTTAGATTGAGGTCTCAACTGAAAGGAAAATTTTGGGAATCAAACTTCTTCCAGAATTTCAGTAGCCATCTCAAGTTAAACACAGTAGCTAAAAGAAAGAAATGGAACTAAAACTCCATTCTGGAAACGTGTAAGTCCAAGCTACTCTCATCCCTTTCGTATCCATCCTCTGCTTTCTCTAGCTGCAACTCCAAGTAAATTAGTCACATAACAATGGCTTAATTGCACTAATGAGACACAAGTACATATGGACTATGGGATGCTAAGAAGGAGGAAAACTAGAAATTGTAAGAACTTGCTAGAACACACTAAGATACAAAATGAAATGCCAACTACTTCATAAACCTCTAGGCTTCATAACCTCCCATGTTATGTATTGGTCATGGCACTTTAAGGCTTGTACTAGCTTTTTTTGTTGTATCCCACCAAACTCTCTCTCCATTAGGGTCCATGAAAGGAGGCCTTATGTGGCCCAAGTGTGATCTGAAGAAAGATGTCACAAAATCCTAATGGATTTCAAAATTGGCAGTTGCGTAAGTTTTAGATGTATTCACAATGTTTGTTGATGAGTGGAGTTGATTGTATCAAAATTTTACCTTAGGACTATGATGATGTTGTCAAACATAGGACCTATGTAAATATTCTATGAATCTGAGGAGCTCAAATGCAATTTATCTCATATTTGTGTGTGTTTATATATATATAGAGACATCATACGCATGTGGTGGAACTTCAAGGTGTCTGTTTTTGATAGCCTATTTTAAGTAGTTGTCTATTTGCTTTAAAGCTAGATCCAAATTTAGGGGTTGGAAAATTAATTGAAACGAGTAACTCTCAAAAGCAACTTGGATATGGAATTTGTTTGAGAAGTAACCGCTCCTAGTTGATTTCATTTTCATACTAATTCACTAGAATTTAGTTTCAAATTCACCTTTATGTCAAGTCGATTGGAGTTATGGTCAGATTTATGTGCAAACATTTATATGAATTTAATTTGTTTGTATATGTGTTTGTGTGTAAACATGTTTTATAACTAATAAAAGTTTCACTTGTGCACATTTGAGGTCTTAGCGATTGTTGCTGGGATTTCCCTTGAATGATTTGAATAATTGTTTTGAAAGAGTGGCTTTGGCCTTCCATTAGCTAAAAGGAAAGGTACAATTAGTACATCAAGTGATGTCCCTCACAATGAGGTTAAAAAAATCAAAAGGCAAAGGAAAGTCTCTATCCCTAAAAAAATCTTTTGTAGTAGCTACACGTGCTAAATAGTTTATCGCACTATTTTTTTAAGATAATTCATCGCACCATTAATTACACTAGGTACATTACTAATTTTATAATTGTTAAAAAATAAAAGAAATGTAACTATATCTTTAATAATTTGCTCTTCCTACTTTAGCCTTTGTGCTTGTTTGCAGCAGAGTTCCTTGTGTACTCTATGGAGGACCTCGAGTGAGTCACCCTCCAACCAACTTCTCCTATGAGAATGGACCCATGTACCAGCTACTTGAATGTCCTTAATAAAATTATGGTTTGAGCCACTGTTACTAAGGAGGTGATGCGTTGGTTGCCACCAACTTCTATTATCAGGCCCTTGTTGTTTCTTATGGGGTAACTTGCTCTAGCATTGTCCCTTTGTCAAACTGATCCATCAACATTAATTTTCAACCACCTTGACATAGGGGGAATCCAGCGGTCTTTAAATGCTACACTTATCTGGGCATTTGGATTCTAGTAGGGTTTGGGGTGGTTGAAGTTAATGTTGTGAGAGCTTAGGACAATCATAGCTATTTCTTGTGGGGACTGAATCGGTTTCCCATGAACTTTATGATCTCTTGCTCTCCAATTGAGGTAAGGGATAGCAACTTCAGATATCTTTGTCGTTGAGTCTAGCCATTAATCGGATTTTGCTGTCCTAGGATGTGCTTACTCACATAAGAGTGTAATTCTTGCTAAGGATGGCTTTGACTTCTTTATAAACTCTACATTCAGCTGACAAATGGTTAAGATTCTCCGCAGTGTTATAGCCCTAGGGGTAGCTCATTGACTCATCAAGGCCTCTCCTTTGTGGCCATGCTTTAGTAGGGAAAGCATCTTTAAACATTCTCCATAGGCGGGCCTGGATTCTTTGTTGGGTTTTAACCCACCACACCCAAGCCCCTAATGATGGTTCTCTCCCACCTTAATGTTGCTTATTATAAGGGATTGATGTTTGGAACTTGTTGTTTTCCATGTCTACCCACACTACGTTATCTTCCTCTAAACAATCTGGCCTATACATAACTGTTATTTTTTGATTGGATCCTCTCTTAGGATTTGAGCTGCCCTTTGCAGGTTCCACTAATTGCCAATAATAACTTCAACTGTTTCTTGGGGGCCATTTACTGCCACATTAAGATAAGTGGGCTATTTTCTAAGGAGTGTTGTTGAAAGTCATGTGCCTTCAAGGAAAAAAAGGTCTTCATTCCATTCTTTACTTTCTAAATTATGTTGCCTTTGGTTATAGACTCTGCCCCTAAGCATATATCTCTAGATCCACGAATCCCCTCGTCTCACCTTAGGAGTGTTGTTTTTGTATCTTCACTCTAGGCAACATAGTGCATGGACTTTGTTATTGAATTTGCTAATGTATCCAATGCATTATTCAACACGTACACATGAGAGGGTGTAATTGGGATAGATGTGAGGACACTGTTAAGCAAAGAGATCCTACCCTCCGGTGAGAGATGTCTAGCCTCCCAAGGGTTGATCCGATCTTTTACCTTGGCTATGGTGTTAGTAGAATCTCTCCTCTCAGGTTTTTGCTTGGGGAGGGGAATTCTCAACTATGTCTAGTGATGCTCCTTTTGCATGTTAAGCCTTCTTTTGACTACCAGCTTCCTGTTTCTGCTAGTGATAGGGCTGAATATGATGGATGACTTGTCCAAGTTAAATTTCTGGCCAGAATGGGCAAGTAGGTGTCAAGTATGCTTTTCATTGTTTTTGCACCTGTGTTCTAATACTATGTGAGTGCTTAGTCTGCTATCATCCTAAGTGATAGTGACACCACCTGATTGCCCTCCTGATAGGATAGCAGTGAAATTCTAATTTCTATCCAAGATGTGACTGATTTGCCTTCTGTCAACACTAGATAAGATAGTTTCTGGAAGAAAAATAAGATGAGTGTTGGGTGCTCTAAGCATGATGTGGAGAGGCGGTCATGGGTGCTAGTTTTGGCTGCACCCTGGCAAGTCCAAATTAAGCTTTATCCATCAGAGTGGAGGGGGACCCTGTTCTTGGCCCTGAGTTGTTATCTCCTCCCCTAACTGTGAAATTGGATCCACACTCTGTGAATGGTTGATCTCTTTTCCTTTCCTGTGACTGTCTTTGGGCAGTCCATTCTTACTACTTTCTAATGCTTTTGGTGTCTTCTGCATTGGGAGGGTTTTTGACGCTAAAAATGCCATTAGCCGTGATAACCTCCAACACTTTGTCCTTCTCCTGGATCCACTCGTCTCTTTAGGCCTGGATTCTCTAAAAGGTTTTTCTCTTGGCGGTGGATTCCTGAAAGGTGGAGAGGCAGGACTTTCTGTGATGGAAGATTCGTTTCCTTTGAGTGCTTCCTCCTGTTATTAAGATGAGGTTTGTTGTTAGCTGATCTGGCAGTCTGAGGCTGATTTAGGTCTCCAGGTGTGAAGAGAAGGGCTGGCATTTTCATGGTTTGTTATTGCTGTCAAGAGTATGCTGCTCTTGATATGAGCCCTGCTGTGATTTGGGTAGATTGCTTCCTTTGCTCCTTGTGATGGTTAAGGGGTTTTTTTGCTGGTTTTCTTTCTTCTATAAGTGACAAGGGTCCATGGGTCCACTCTGCCGCCTACTTGTCTAGCTGTACTACCATCAAGGTCAGTTGCAAGGTTGGGGACGGCTGCTGCATTTTTGTTTGAACATCACAGGAAGGGTGGCTTGGTTCCTCAGCTGTGTTGCCTCTGTTTGTCTCTGACCTGCTAGTTTTCTCACTCTTTGGTGTGCTTTTGCTTTTCTTGTTGGATCCAGTGCTCTATATTTGGTTGTGGGATGCCCCACCATTCCATAGTTAAAAGAGAGATTGGCCAGTCCTTTGTATTCAAACCTTTGGTAAAATTTCTAGCCAATCTCCCAGTTGGATAGGCTGATTCAAGTCCACTTTTTCACATTTGTGCGTCCCGCCTTGGAAGCAATCAGCACCAGGGCCATATGTCCCCAGAATTCCAATGGCTGCTCTATCAAATATAACCACAGGGGAATAGAAGTTATAATGCTTTCTTCTGCTCTTAAAGTTGGCGTCCATAAATCTAACGCCACAACTTGGCCTGCTATGGCTGAAGGACCCCCACACCAAGCCACATTCCTGTCATCTTCATTAGCAAAGTTGAAGAGAAAGAACTCCCGGCCTATGTCCATCATTTGGAATCCTAGAAAATGTCCCCATTACTACTGAGCTTCCATTGCTTTGACAAAAAACAGTAGCTTTCTACCAACCAGTCTTCCCACCAAGGCATATCTCCATTTCTCAATTATTTGAGTAGCTTCTTCTCGGTCTGGTCTAATGAGGTCAACTTCCTGCTGAATATCCCTGGGGATGCGAATATGTGTTCGAGTATTCATTTGGAGCTTTCATTGCTGCTGTTGGACAGAACTCCCACTTCATGGCAAATACTAGGTAGGTTTTAGTAATACCAGGTACTATAAATAAGATTCTAATATTAAAATCACCTAATTTAAGCTATAATAAAGTATATGTATGAATTCTTGCCAAATCGGATTTTGATGTGTATATCATGGTGTTGTTTGGTATTCAAAGATGTTCAAAATTAATAAGACTTGGCTGGAAGTTAGGTCGTGAAGTTGGCTACAATTTTTGTATTCAAATCCCTATCTAATTCTGGGTAAGAAGTGATGTTTAGAGGCTTTCTTCTTTACTTGACAGAAATTTGTAATTTCTGTAAGGTTTTAGTTGAGGGTTTTAACTTAATCAAATGACCTTCAATTGACATGAAATTTTGCCAGGTTTTAGACAATACAATCTTCTACAACCTTTTGTACAAAGTATTCTTGGAAAGGCCTTTTAGCCCATGATTTTGTTAACTAAAGTTGGAGTAGAAATCTTTCCAGGATTTCATCCTGCATGTTGGATTAGGGATGGTTAACTAAATGATGTCCAAATAAAATGAATCTTAGTAGAATGATAGTTCACTACAAGTTTGTTATTCAAAGCTCGTGTTAAAAAGATCACGCATACCTGTGTTTGAGTGAGTTCCAACATAAAATATGAAATCTGTACCAGGCTTAAGTCTCGTGTGTGTGGGGGGGTGGGGGGGTGAGATGGGCTGACTTTCAAAAAAGCACCCCTTAATTTAAAATTAAAAGGGTTCAATCTGTGCCCAGTTTTTGGGGTTGCCTATTAAATTTAGATTGAAAAACATTTACTAAATCTATATGCTGTTATCCGACTCTTGCAATATAATTACAATCACTATATCAGTTGCACTAAACAAGGTTGTATGTCTATACATTTTTTTGCTTCGTAGAAATTGCCACATATCCACGTACTTTGTTCCATGACTTCGCTCATACGTTGCCCATCGATAAAGGAATTATCAGTCATAATGATGAAATGCACCATTTAAAATGCTGGAAAGAATCAAACCAAAGTTTTATTAATACATTGCTTTATTTTCCATAATAAATTTTGTGCATTTCTTTCTAATCAATGTAGTTTTGCCAGATAGGTAGCTTTTCTCATCCAATGAAGGATGGGTGGGGACTAGCAACAGATGGGAAAGTAATATTTGGTAGCGATGGGAGCTCAACACTATATCAGATTGACCCACTAACTTGGAAAGGTTTCTGGTTTCAGCTTACTGATATTTTATCATCTTTCTCATGTATGTGCTTTTGTTGGCGAAGATACTTCATATCTGCAGAAATGTGCAAGTCAAATTTTGTCAAAAGATAGAAACTTCAATACATATTATGTAAAATTATAGGATGTATCATTACTGCAACAACTAACGATTATCAAGATATGAGAATAATTTTGCAGTATATTAGTAAAAATTTAGGAATTATGTTTTCATTGGAACAAAAATTACAGAGTTTTTGCAACCCCAGAGACTCAAATTGAAGTTTTTAAAAAGTTGGGATCAATTTGCAATGTCCTTCCGTCCTCAAGCCTGAATGTAGTTTACCCTATCTTTTATCTTAGTGGTTATCTATAACTAATTCCAGTATACTAAAATTCAAATGTAGAGGTACACATTTGGTGATGGTAAACTGAATCATAATTTTGGAATTAGGCTTCCTAATACAATCATCTTTTATGTGATCCACTGTAATATGACAATTCATCTATTTGAGCACCTGCATTTCCGCACACTAATCTTATAATTATATTTCCTCTAAACTACTCAAGCACTCACTCCCATATAACATAACCACTCATATAGCAGCCTTAAAAAATTTTCTTTCCAACTTGATCGGAGCCTCTTGTCAAATAGAACTCTTATTGTATCCATCTAATTTTTTTTTTGAAAGAATTATTGTATCCCTCTTTGTCAAATCAATTATTTTATCAAAATGCACTCCATTAAGGTCTTTCTCAATTCTTGCATTAATGTGATAATGGAGTAGATATTTTTGAAGTTTTCACATGACGGGACTTTTGTCCTATTAATTTATTAGAGAACGTCAGCATCATAAGAAGTTAATTTTTACGCTAGTTGTTGATCTATCTCTGCTCTCATTCCTTATTTGATCATGCTTACCAAGAAATAACTAGGGCAGGTGTTGGCTTAGTTCTCATTGCCTTTTTTTTTGAACTTATTGCAGCTATAAAAAAGGTAGTAGTCAAGTACAATGGCCGTGAAATCCCTTATCTTAATGAGTTGGAATATGTGAGTGGCGATATATGGGCAAATATTTGGCAGGTGTGCAGTTGCTTGCTTCAATAATCTTCGGTTCAAATAAAATTCCACTAAAAAAGCATATTGTTCTACTATTTGGGCTGCTTTTTATCGTTGATTCATCTTAGTCAATGTTTGAGTTGTCTTTATGCTTGTATTACAAATTTAAACCTATATTACTATTTCTGATAATGGCTGTTGTAGTTACCTTTTAACTAGATGAGAGATTATTAGCAGTTCAATTAACGATATAATTATGTATCTAATGATGTCATTGACATGCTTGGAAGGTACTTTTAGTAACTCTAACGATTTCTCTTTTTTTTCTCCTTTTTAACTTATGTTGAAAAGCTTTATATAAATTTGTTTTTTTATTTTAAATATTATTATGATCATTAAATACAATGTTGTTTTGTTGCCTAGCATAGTACAAATAATATATTGAAGATTAAAAATTTGACATGATGGTCATCTTTTCTTTTGAAATGTACATGATTTGGTCCTTGTACACAGTCCTTCGTGTAGATGCTTAAAATTTCTAATAACTTTGTAATACTCGGCTTATGGATGCCTTCCTCAAAATTTTCTTAATCTTTAATCAAGAACTTTTTTTCCGTCTTTCTCACTCCGGTTTTAGTAAGATCTATATACAATAGGGAATTGAATTTTATGATCATAGATTTCTTAATGTTCCTTACGATGAGATTGTTTATATAAAAATGGTGCACTGTCACCTAATTAACTATTTTTATTTATATTACATAATTCCATTATGCAGACAGATTGCATTGCTAGAATTTCACAGGAAAGTGGTTTAGTGCTTAGTTGGATTCTTCTCCATGAATTGAGGTATCTCATTTAAGCATCTACTCCTCTATTCCTGACGTTACCTTGAAAGTAACAAATATTGCTAGTGTGCATAACACAAATATATATGCTTGTGATCTTTTGCAGGCAAAACCTTTTAAAATCTGGAAATATGGTGAGTTGCATATTCACTAGCTTGTCATTCTTTGCTTATTACAACAATTATTGTTGTGTTGCATAAAATTGAAGATGTTACTAGCTTTTAACATAATTTTTTTCGAGATAATCCTACTCGTCCAAGTTTTAAAAGACTAAGATGCAACTACAATAAAATAGGGGGCTTGACTTGCTATTTCACTCCACTATCCTTGCTATCGTGATAGAGCCTGACTCTGCGCCACTCTTCCCCTTCCTCAGCTCCTGTCACTGCCCTATGATGACGAGAGGGCTCCCTTTTTTGTTGAACTCTATTGATTTTGATGAGTTCAATTACTTTAGAATTAATGAACTAATTCTCTTACTTAGTTTGTAATTAGGATAATCATTTTGTTTGAGGAAAATTATCCAAGTCCAATAGAAGATAGAAGTTTTATTTAATATTTATTAATTTTCTTTTTTAGGACTATCATGTAAGCATACATTTATTTACCAAAATTGTTAGTCTTATTTTTCTTAGAATATTTTTAATTTAGATGAAATTAAGTTTTCTTAATTCCCTCTCTAAAGAGACTTCATTGGTCTTAGTGATTTGCCTATTTATTTGCTTTTTAATATTGATCACTTCTTTACTTTTATCTCTAGTTCTATTTAATCTTCATCACTTGCATTTAATCTCTTGTATTTCCTTGCTAATTCTTCATTATTCCACCTTTAAGTTTCAAACTGCACTATTATATAAATTATTTCAGCTTAACCCAAGTCCAGCCAGCACTCTTACTCTCTTGATCATTAGAAGCTTCTCAAATGGCCATATATTATATTTTATTAACCATTAGAAAATTTCCACCAACTATGTCTAGGGAGTAGCTTATTTTCACTTTAGTGAACCATCCTTAAAGCATGGAAAAGTTGCCCTTTTGTCTTTTTATAAAAGACAAGTTGTTGACATCCTACCAACTTTTGTACTACATGGCAGCACACCTTGAGCCTTGAGCTGAGAAAAACGGTTCTCCAAGCCTCATTTTAAGCCTTATTTTCATCTAATGTGGCATGCTTTCAAATATCTTGAGTCTCCTTTGGTCCCTAAAGCTGTATACTTTTCTTTTTGCTGAAAATCTAATTTGAAATCAGATTTTTTGCTCATCAAAGACATCAAATCTTGTTTAGATTAATTATTATCAATTAATTGTTGCTTTAGCTTGTACACTTGGCAATCTCCTACTGATTAGTTTGAATGAGAGCCTAATGTTTAAGCTTTTTCTTCACCCATCCAGCAAATACACATTCACTGGAATTTTTTTTTAAGTCTGCTGGTTGTTGTTCCAGCTCTCTTCCTTCATTTTCAAAATGTTTTCTCTTCTCCTTTAAGTAAAAAATCTGTTTGAATGAGATCATTAAGGAAGGAGATTAAAGTGCTCTATAAGTGATAAGAAGCTGAACTAATTTATTTTCTGCAAATTTTTATTTCAGCTTTTTCTTTTCTGTTCAAGCAAGTGTTCTTCTACGTTGTTTGAGCTTCCTCTCTGTTTTTCTTGATTTTACACGTGAAAGAAAGCAAGTATATTTGATTGTTTTTCAAGTTTAGAACTTATTTCTAATCTCTTCTTGGTATATAAGTTTTATCTTTATATACTTTGCTCTTCTTTGAGCTTTTACATAAAAGCACTTTACTTAGTGCTCTTCGGATCTATGCGAGTTTTTCTTTTGGCAAATTTCTGCATGAATTAGAGCTTGTCATTGTAATATTCTTCTTGTGTACAAGTTGTTTTTCTTTTTCTCTAGACTGGGTAGCTAGTCACTTCACTTGACTCTTAGTTGTGAGAGGTTAGGATTGACCCTGCAAAACTTTGTGTATAGGTTTGCTTAGCTTTAGATCCTAAAAAAACCCATAGGGAATTAGTAAGTTTACTTGGCTTTGGTTCCTGTAAAAAGCCGTAGGGATTGTATTGAGTTTGCTCGGCTTTGGTTCTCGTAAAAAGCTAGTGTATTTAGTGAAATTCTCACTTTAGGAGCGAGATGAGTAAATTAGGTAAGGAATCGAACTACTATATATCGACCGTGCATTTTGTTTCTCTTGCTCATTTAGTGCTTTTATTATATTAATATTATCTCCGCTAAATTAAATTTTTACGTAAGTTTATTTAAGTATTTTTCAAAAATTATACTTAGTAAATTAAACTCAAATTGGTCTAGGCTTATTTAATGTGAAGCTGTCTGGGGGTTCTATTGTGTTCTGCTAGCTTATCCAATTCTCTATATCAATCTACTTATTCTATGGCTAGTTTCTGAAATCTATCAAAGAAATTATCAGTGTTTGAATATTGCAGGTTGTCTAATTTACAGAATATGTCCTATGATTTTATTGGCTAATTGTTGAAATCTGTCTGACAGATTTCTGAGTTAACTGCTATTTGATTTTTTGTATTTAGTTGGTAGTACTTTTGGTTATTTTTTAATATCAGATCAACTGTTCTTTTGTTGCTGTTGTATTTTGTCTTATTTAATAAATATTAATTTTGTTTTAATAGATTAAAAAATTTTATTAATCCAAATTCGCCTTCTCTTTTGGGAAGCCTTTGGGCCAACATTCCTTTCAAAATATTTCTCCAGACACATCTCATTCTCCTTCTTTCTCTAAAAAATCCATGAAAATGTATAGGTGGGCGGCGATCAAAAGGAGGCCATGTAGCTCTAAACTAACCCTTTTCCTTGCCCTTCTTTGGGTTCTCCCAAAGGCTTCCTACTCACCATCTCTTTCTCTCTTTATTAATCTTTATCGACCTCTTCCTTCTCTCCAGGACCAATAAAGAAGAAGCTCCAACGGAAGCTCATAGAGAAGATGTTGCACTGGCAGGCTTAGAAGGGAAGAAATATAGCTTTGTAGGCCTTTTCCCATTGTGGGTGCATCACCATGACCTACACCTCACCACCAACCATTGTTGCCATCGTATAGAATCGGGGAGACCTCTCCATTGTCATACAAACACTACTATGTTGTCCCTTGATTATAACGTCTCTCCACATTGGTTTCCCTTTCAACATTCGAGTTTTGGTAAGACCTTTAGTCACCCCGAAGCACCATTGCGAGACCATAGGATTTAGATATCCTGTGGCTTTAGCTCATCGCTTCGAGCTCCTCCTCTAGCCAGCCCCCTTTGGTCTAACATCCAACCTCTGGCGGCCTTTTATAGCTAGCGATCATTCTCCTTTAAGATCTCCGATCACTTTGCAACACCATCTTGTGACCATGGGATTTCGATATCCTATGGTTTCGGACCATGGGATTTCGATATCATGTGGTTCTAGCTCATTGCTTCGAGCACTTTCTCTGGAGGACCCCCTCTGGGTCAACATCCAACATCCACTGGTCTTCTCTAGTCGATGATCGTTCTACGATGCCTCCAGCATCCAGCGCGCCACTTAGACACTAGGTATCAAAACCCTGTGATCGCCATGCAATTGAGAATTTTTTGGATATAGCCAAGCCTAGTCATAGTTCATAATATTGGCTCAGAGACTTCCTAGGGGGGTATATTAAAAATTAATCAAATTTCATTTAATAATTCACTTTTAAGTTAATAAAATTAAACATTAAAGATATTTAGTTCAACTTAAAAGATGAAAGTAAAAGTACTATGCTGAAGTACTTTAGCTAGAGCAGTTTGATCAAATTTTAAAAGCACCTGATCGAGAAATAAGCAAAAAATTGTACCAAACCTTTTGGTCGATATTGAGAATAGAACAAAATTTATTGAGGAAACTAGAAACTTATTCGAATGTGTTCAAAAATTGTGAAATAGGAATTTATAGACTATATATTAATTTAAAATGAAAACATTAGAGTTTTATTTTAACTTCAAAATATATTTATGTGTAGATTATATATTAAATTAATATGAAAGAAAAAGAAAGTGAAATAGCATTCACAATAAATTTATAGTAGTTTGACCTCCCTAGCCTATTATACTCCCCACAATTTTAAGTAGGAATTTCTCCATTGAGGCCTTATTTGGTTAAGGGGTCGAAAACCTCTCAAATTTTTCAAAAAAAATACTTTCATTAATATTTATATATACTTCACATGAAATATATAGTTAAATATCAAAAATTAATTTTATTTCACATCCTGCATAAATTTCAATATTAAAATTTTATTTCATATTCAACATATAATTTAATAAAAAAATCAATTTTATTTTACATCCAGCGCAATTCTCAATAACAAAATATCTTTATTTCACATCATAATATTAAAATAATTTCTTCTTTCTTTACTTCAAAAAAACATAAAACATTTCAAAAAAATACTCCAACCAAACGAGCCTGAAAATTAGTTTTTTAGCGAGAATGAGAGCTAAAAATGTTTACCTTAAAAATATAGTTAAATTCGAGGGTCAAATGAATCTCTCGAAGTTAAAGCCATTCAAGGAAGACTAAATATTGAGAAGAGAAATGAATTAAGAAGACTCAAAGAGCTTGGCACTAAAGAGATCAAACCGTTAGGCTTCAAAGCATCCTGCCCTCGAAAGGTTGAAAACCCAAAGACCAAAGGGTCCATTCAAAATTCGAATCACAGAAACCAGAGGGCAAGGGCAGTAACCCTCAAAGGTAAGGGATTTCAAAGGAACCAATAAGCCATAATAGAATTTTATTATTCAAGCACACATGGCTGCCAAGTTAGCAGGATCCTAACAAATTTGCAAAATTAAAGGAAGGTAATGTTGCTCTCAAGTTCTAGCTCTTAGCCTGTTACGATCTCTAGTGGGATGCTGTTTTGAAACCGATTGCTAAAAAAGGGTATAAAACTTTGAGGAATTCTCTCTTAATTGCCTAATTCAATGATGTCAATGATTGCATGCCTGGATTTCTCAAGATTGAGTCAATTAAGGAGAATGTGGCAGAGAACTCTCTTTAAAAATGGGAGATTCCAAGGGCCCTTGTCGAATTCAAAGGCTATGGCATTCTTGCCAGAGCAAAGCAATCTCCTAGTGTGTGGGTGGAATAATATCCCCACAAAAGAAGCTTCGAACACCTAGAACAAGTAGTTATGTTGCTCAATTTCTCCCTTAAATATTGGAAAACTTTCAATATTGGGGACTCATGATTGAATTTCTTTTAGGCCCTGTTTGGTTGGAGGCCATTTTTGGCCATGATCATGGCCAAAATGGCCTCCAATTATGTTATTAAAGAATTTTTCATTTTTCATCCTCAATACATAAACTTCAATAAAAAAATTTACTTCATATTAAATTACACAATTTTTAACACATTATACTTAATTTTTTATTATTATTTTTTTTAATAGAATAGTTAGAGGCCATTGGAGATTATTTTGGCCATGGCCTGGCCTCCAACCAAACAGGGCCTTAGGTCGAAAATATGAAACAAATCTATCCAAAGGGACATCTACTTTGATCATGTCGACATATATGACGTTATCATTGGATCACATTCATTTTGAACAAACAAAAAAGCCAATACAATTACTTCTTTCAGGCTAGGAAGCAAATCTTGAGATTTTTATGGGCTTAAATCTAATTCACCTGGATTTGTAACCAGGCTAAATCCTAACCCACAGAAACCTATACATGCTTAAGTTTGTCAAGGATGAAACTCATAAAATCCGAAGAATAAGTTTTTTAATCTTAAGAGGGAAGGAGTTAGATAGAGTAGTGATTGTGTGAGGAAAAAGTCATATGAAAATCAATGTAGAAGCAAGTTTTGAAAGACAAAATTGTTAGTATAAAGAGCCGTCAATAAAGCGACCAACTTTATAGTTTTTTTTGTTCTTTTGATGATGTCAAGTGGGCAAGGGGCATGTCCCTCCCACTTGATTTTTTTGCTATTCTCAATGAGGTATTTTTGTACGTGATGTAATTACTTTTGCTTTTATTGTATTATAGACTATGACTGAATTTCCAAAAAATATTGATGGCAACATCACAAAGTAACAATATAACAAAAGCAGGAGATATATCATATTAGCACACAATATAATATATTTTTCTCCTCGTTTGACATCATTAGAAAGATAGCCAAGGTAGAAGGAACATAATAATGCAATATTCATCTAAGTTCGACTACATAACAGATAATAGCATTCAAGTACAACACCACAAAGCAAAATAAATATAGGAATTAAAATATAAGATAATTCATTACGTCTTGCCAGAGGTAAAGGGAAGGAGCTTTTAAAGTAAGAGATCAGCCTTTTGGCACAAATTCTCAAGAAGTTTTATCATTATAACTTACAGCCTTCCCAATTTCAATATTGAAGTTGGCAAGGGTGCCAACATTAGCTTAGTGGTTGAGAAATTTTTAACTATTTGACTCAGCGAATTCTACAATAGTTTCAATTGAGTCAACAACAAACTTGGTAAAATGAGGGGTAAAAAGAAATGGTGTAGCACATTTAGTAGGAAATGGTTGAGATGATGAAGAAGAGGCATCCGGATCTAGTGCAATAGCAGTAGTATTGTAGTATGGCTTTGGTTGTTGGAGTTTATAGCTATTCATAGAGAAATGATAGTATGGTGCTCCTTTGGTTTCACAGGACAGATCTACACTATGATTGGAACTAACATATTCACAGATGCTATTGTTGAAGTAAAGACTTCGCAGATGCACTCTCTTCTATAGTAGACAAAATGATCCTTATGGTGTCTTAAGTCCTCCCTTGGAGTTGATGATAGACTGCAATTTGATGCATGTTAGTTCATTCATCTTTGTGGCTTCCAATTTGAATGAAGCGTTCTTGTAGCATTCTGCTGATTGTCTTGGCATGATCGCTGGTAGCACTCAACTTTTAACGTTCATGGTCGCATACATTTTGACAACAGCAGCAAAAAAGGTAACATAGATAAATTACTGAAATTAAGACAACAACAATAAAAATGAGAATATAATGTAGAAAAATTACTGAAATTTAAACAACATTAAGAAGGTAATATAGAGAAATTGCTAAAATTAAAATAACAGCAATAATAAAAAGATAATGTGGAGAAATTACAGAACTTAATAGTAGTAGCAGGAAGTTAATGCAGATAGTTATTAAATTAAAACAACAGTGACAATAACAGGATAATATAGAGAAACTATTAAAATTAAAACAACATTCAGCCTTCAAAAATACAATAGTATTCTTTATAGAACTCTTAAGGACTTGGCCTTATCATCTTCTGAGGCTTTTGTCAAAGAAGGGAAGGCGGTTGTTCCTTGAGAGCCTATCACTTAAAAGATTTTTTCGCAAGTCTTTCTTCGAAGAGATTTTCTTTAGACCCTCTTTTCGTTCATAGGAGTTTTTCTCCCGAAGTGATTTTTTTTGTAGGCTAGAAAATTTTTGTGGATCGAAAACTTTTTGCTGGATGGCATTTTCATTCTAGACATCTCTGAAGGGCTCATTGCTTTCCATCCTTTTGATTTTAGATGAGCTGTAGGGTTTTTCCTTACTTTTATCCTCTTCTTAAGAGCTTAATGTCAACAAAATTTATATTTGTACAACTATGAAATCATCATTATGTTTTCTTATAAATAGTACTATATCAATTTGGCCTTGATAAAATCGTTGTCTACAAGGAATTACTTTATCTATTATATCAAGTACCGGATGTTTGTTTCAAGCCATATATTACCTTCTTGAGTTTAAGATTCGAAAAATAAGTCAATAAAATTGAGAGATTGACCAACATAAAGTTCTTTGTTAATAAATCTATTGGGAAAAACACTTTTACATCATTTGAAACAATTTGAAATCATTATAGCAAGCAAATAAAGGAAATACGAATAACTTCCAAATGAGCAATGGTCGCAAATGTGTCCTTAAAATTAATACCTTCAATTTGAGTAAAACTTTTAGCAACAAAACAAGTTTTATCACAATTAAATTTCCATTCCTTTGGAAGATTTAGTTGTACTTCATCTTAACAATTATTTTGTGGTCGTGGTGCCACATGTTCATGTGGTTCTTCTTTAGAGTTTGTATCTCCACATTCCATGCTTTGCTCCTCAAAGCATAGCCTTCAACAAAGTTATCATCTCTGCTTGGAGAGTTTGGGTTAGTTTCATCAAATTGGATATGAATAGACTCTTCCACTAGCTTAATTCTTGTGTTATATACATGATATGTTTTTTTAGTAAAAGAGAACCTAAGAAGACTTCATCCACCTTAGGGACAAATTTTCTCAAATCATCTTTACCATTAGTTAAAATAGAGCACTTACAATCAAAAACATGAAGATGAGAAATATTAGGTTTATGCCTTTCAATAATTCATATGGGATTTTCTTAACTCTAGAACAAAGAGTGATGCAGTTTATTACACAACAGGCTCTGTTCACTGTTTCGACCCAAAAGTACTTTGAAGTCCACTTCCTTTGTCAATTACTCTATAATATTCCTTTAATATTTCTTAAACAGCCTTTATTAGTTGTAATTTTCCTCCAACAATCTAACCATCGTTCTCACAAACCAGACAATTTTGCTCCTTTTCTCTCATTGATTTGGGCACTACAAGGGGTGGGGGTGGGTGAATCTTCATTCCAATGATACAATCTAGACTATTTTGCCCTTAGGGAATTCAAAATTGCCCAATAGTACTAATTCACCGGAAAAGGAAAAGCAGTATGTTCTCATCTTATATCTTTATGTAGATATACTATAAGAAATCACCTTGAGTACTTAAAGTTAAATGAGGAGCCATTATTTGATAGACTACAATGCATATTGTTGTTGTTATATCTACAAATATATATACAATACATAAGTGTTCCCTCATACAAAAATTACATAAAATTAAAAGTCCTTGCTACTTAGAAACTCAAATAAGTGAGATGAACAAAGTAAAATAGTGCAAAAAATAAGAAAACTAGAGCATCAACCTTAGCTTGTCCGGTCAAAATTGTTGTGTCATAGATGCACTTTCATCATCTCTTCAAATGTTGTGTCTTCAATTTGCTTTAATGATACCTATGAAGATGACTTAAAGAAAAATGTCAGTAATTAATTTGGTGTTATCGTAAGATTAAGAAGTAAGCCTCTTTGTTAGAAACATTGGGCCAACGATTTTTCCAGTAAAATAAAATCTTACAGTGTCACTTAACTGTCTAAAAAATGTTTATCTTTACATGCATCTATAAAGGCTCTTACATGCATATGCTTCCATCCATCATAATGTTTTTCCATTGAAATATGAATCTGCAATGCTAACGCAGTCATTTATTTGCTTTAGCCATCAGTTGCGTCATCTCTCCTTATTGATTGTTGAAATCTCTCTCGGTCTTTAGGGCATTGATGTTCTCAATGGAATAGCTTGGGATGAGATAAATAAGCGTCTCTTTGGTTAGTTTCAGTACATTGTATATTAGTAAAAGCCATTTCATTTTACGGAAAAAATTTAAATCTGTTATTTGCTTCCTAAATTATTCTCTATACTTTCAGTGACAGGGAAGTTGTGGCCAAAGCTTTATGAAATCCAGATTCGCCCAGTAATTTCCCCTTTAAACGGGGATATAGCAGAACTTTGTCCAATTAGAGCACTCTAGTTATTTTGTTGTGCAATTAAGAAAATTCTCTAGTGTTCAACATTCATGTCAAATTGATGATATATATTCATAAGTGTCTCCAATGTGCTGACCGCGATTGTGACTTCCATGATTTTTGTAATAATTGCAAGTGAATAACTTAGAGTGATGGACATTTAACTTGTGAGCAAAGCACATAAGTTGTTGTATCAAGGAATGGGAGGGTAGCAGTGACATCAGATGATAAAAAAGGATGTTTAAGGTTGTTTGATCATGTTCTTCGATAATCTATAAAAACCTTTTGCAAATGTGATTAATCACAAATGTTAAAAGAGGGAGAGGAAGACAAAAAATTGATTCATATATGATGATTACTCATAACCTTGAACACCGAAAATGCTACTTTGATCACTGAAAATGTTACTTTAAATTTGAGTTGGATGAAGATTAATGCATGCAATTAACTTCATCTAGATTGACATTAAGACTTTGATGTTTTTGTTGTTGTTGTTGTTGTTGTTTTTTCTTTTTAAAGACTTTGTTGTTGTTATTTTACTTTCAATAATTTCTTATATTACCTTCTTACTGCTACTATTGTTACTGTTGTTGCTACTGCTACTGTTGTTATTGGTGATATTATTATAATTTCAGTAATTTCTTTATACTATTTTATTGCTACAATTGCTACTGCTATTTTAATTTTAGTAATTTTTCAACATTACCTTCTTACTATTATCTACTATAGAAGCCATTCATTTATTAAGAAGTTTAATGGAAAAATTTAAGGAGAGAAAGGAAAACTTACATTTGGTTTTTATTGATTTGGAAAAAGCTTATGATAAAGTCTCAAGAGAAGTACTTTGGAGAGTTTTAGAAAAGAAAGAGATATGCACTGCTTATATTCAAGTTATTAAAGACATGTATGAAGGAGCTGTTACCTCTGTTCGGACACAAGGAGGTTTGACTAAGGATTTTCCTATTACAGTTGGATTACACCAAGGCTCGGCTTTAAGTCCGTATCTTTTTGCTTTGATTATGGAAGTCATGACTGGACATATCCAAGATGAAGTGCCTTGGTGTATGCTCTTCGCAGATGATATTGTCCTTATTGAGAAAACTAAAGAGGGAGCTAAAGCGAAACTAGAGCTTTGGAGGAATGCTCTAGAATCTAAAGGT
>KZ451927.1:684797-911068 GCA_002786265.1 Apostasia shenzhenica
GCTGGCCTGCAAAGAAGAAACATACAAATAAAATAAATGTTGCAGAAATGAGGATGTTAAGGTGGATGTGTGGATATACACGAAAGGATAGAATGAAAAATGAGTATATCCGAAAGAAAGTTGGTGTTGCACCAATTGAGGATAAACTTAGAGAAAGTCGGCTTCGATGGTTTGGACATCTAAATCGCAGGCCAATTGAAGCTCCAGTTAGAAAAATTGAGTTACTGGATTTTGCCCATGTACAAAGAGGAAGAGGGAGACCAAAGAAGACATGGCAAGAAACTATAAGGAGTGATCTTAGTTACTTAAACTTAGATAAGAATTTGGTAACTGATAGAGCGCAATGGAAACAAAGGATTCATGTAGCCGACCCCACCTAGTGGGATTAAGGCTTGGTTGTTGTTGTTGTTGTTGTTGTTGTTGTTGTTGTACCTTCTTACTATTATTATTGTTTTAATTTCAATAATTTTTCTAAGTTACCTTCTTGATGTGTTGTTGTATTTTTGAAAATTGAATGCTGTTATTTATATTTTAGTAATTTTACTATATTACCCTGTTGTTGCACTACTATTATTTTAATTTCAGTAAATTCTTTACATTACCTTCTTGCTACTATCACTAGTTTTATTTTAATTTCAGTAATTATCTACATTAACTTCTTACTGTTATTACTTTTTTAAGTTTTATAATTTCTCTACATTATCTTTTTGTTATTGCTATTATTCTAATTTTAGTAATTTCTCTATATTATATTCTTGTTGTTTTAATTTCAGTAATTTCTCTATATTACTTTCTTGGTGCTATTGTTATTGCTATTAGTGCTACCGTTTTAATTTCAATAATTTCTCCATATCATCTTCTTGTTGCTACTATTTTAATTTTAGTAATTTCTTTATATCACCTTCTTGTTGCGGTTATGTTGTGTTAATTTCAGTCATTTCTCTACATTATCTTTTGATGTTGTTGCTACTGAGTGCTGATATTATTTTAAGTCAGTAATTTTTCTGCATCATCTTCTTGTAGCTACTATTATATTAATTTAAGTTATTTCTCTACATTGCTTGCTGCTATTGTTTTAATTTAAGTACTTTTTTCTCTACATTATCTTCTTGCTGGGGATGTTGCAATTGTTGTTAAAATTTTAGAAATGACTACATTACCTTCTTGTTACTTTCTCAATAGTTGCAACTGTAGTAGTAGGAGCATAATGCTGCAACATCAACACTAATAGTAGATACAAGGACGTAATATATAGAAATTATTGAAATTATCACAACAATAATACTAAAAGTAATGTAGAGAAATTATTTAAATTAAAGCAACAGTTGTAATATTAGCAATACTTGTAGTGTCGGCGATAGCATTTGCAGGAGCAGCAACAGTGACTGCAGGAGCAGCGACAGTAGCTATACAGACATGATGCTATAGCATTGATAATGATAATAGAAACAAGAATGTAATGTAGAGAAATTATTAAAATTATCACAATAACAATAGCAGTGACAACGGTAGCGATGATAATTAGAAATTACTGAAATTATAACAATAGTTGCATCAACAGTGACAGAAGCATGATGTTGCAATACAACAGCAACAACTAAAATAACAAGGTAATGTAAAGAAATTATTGAAATTTTCACAACAGTAGCAGCAATAGGAGTAAAAAAAATAATATAGAAAAGTTATTGAAATTGAAGCGACAACAATATGAGGAGCATTAGTAGTAGTAATAGTAACAGCAATATTACTAGCAACTAGGTAATGTTCAAAAATTACTGAAATTATAACAATAGTTAGAATAGTAACAACACTAGAAGTATGTTGTTGAAATAGAAACAAAAAAATAATATAGAGAAATTACATAAATTATTATAATAACAGTAGCCACAACATTAATGTGACAGTTGCAACAATAATAAAAACAATAGTCGTAGCAGGACCAAAGAAATAATGTAGAGAGGTTACTGAAACTAAGGAAAAATATTAGTAGCAAACAAAGTAGTAATAGAAGTTATAACAATAGCCGTGGCAGAAGGTAATATAGAGAAATTACTTAAATTAAAGCAATAACACCAATAACAATAGTAGGATAGTAATTTCTCATCAGTTCTTTCAACAATGGCAACCAAAACTAATTTTTGCCTCAGCAACAGCACCATCAAGAAGATATTTTCTCAATAATAGTGGTAGTGGCAGCAACAACAATAGCAATTGTTGCTGCCGTAAAATGGTAATGTAGAAAAATTATTGAAATTATGACAGCAACAGTGCAGCAACAACAGCAGAAGTAAGAAGGTAATATGAAAAAATTACTAAAATAAAAAAGCTGTTTGTGTAATAGCAGGAGCAGCAACAATGGCAGTAAACAGAAATGTACAGAAACTATTAAAATTAAAATTATAACAATAGCAGCAGCAAGATGTTAATGTAAAAAATTACTGAAATTAAAACAACAACACTTGTGGCAGCAGGAGCAATAGTTGCAAGAGTAAGAAGGTAATGTGTAAAATTTTCTAAAATTAAATCATTAGCAAGAAGTAATGAGACAAAAATTACTTTTTGTTAGCAGTATAGTTAGCGTTAGCAGCAGCAATAATAGCAATAGTGGAAGCAACAATGACAGTGATATTAAGAAGATAATGTAGAGAAATTATTGAATTTACAATAATAGTAGGTGCAACAACAACAAAAGAAAAACTGTAATTTAGAAAAATTACAATAATTAAAATAGCAGCAATTGCAATAGCAAAAGTAAGAAGTTAATGTTGAGAAATTACTAAAATTAAAGCAGTAACAATAACAAGTAGGTAATGTAAAACAATTACTGAAATTTTAAGACTAGTGGGTACAAAAGCTGTAGTAGTTGCAATAATAACAGCATCTATAGTGAGAAGGTGATTTTTCAACATCTTTCTCAATGACGGCCGGTGGCAATAAAAAAAAATGTAGGTAAAGTACTAAAATTATAACTATAGTAACTATCGCCACTACTGCTGATACTGCTTCTGGTGCTAGTACTGCTGCCTAGCTAGTGTTGTTGAGAAATTACAGCCTTATTGCTATAGCTGCTATTAAAGTAGAAATTATCTTACTACTATTATTGTTGTTGAGAAATTATCTTTTTACTGCAAATGCTAATGTTGTTGCGGCGGTTGATGTTGCTACTCATGCAGTTATTTTTATTTTAATTTCAATAGTTTCTTTATATTATGTCATTGCTCTCTCAGCTCCTACTAAGTATTGTTGTTTTCATTTTTAGTAATTTATTTATATTATTTTTTTAATAATGTTGCAGATACTGTTAGTCTGTTATTATTACTACAATTGATATTGTTATAATTTCAATAATTTGTCTACATTATCTTTACTATTACTATAGATGTTGCTGCTACTATAATTGATATTATTATAATTTTAGTAAATTCTCTACATTATCTTTTGATATCAATGATGTTGTTGTTGTAGTTACTGTTGCTATTGTCATTATTGTTGTTTCACCATTGCGACAACCACTGCCTCCAGAATGATCGTTTCTTTGCCACATCTGCCTTTGTTATCACTATTGCTTTTGTTGCTGCTATTACTACTGCTGCTACTTTTCCCAACACTGTTGAGAAATTACTATCTTGATGTTGCTACAGTTGTCTAACTTTCAGTAATTTCTCACATTATCTTCTAGCTCCATTATTATAGTTGATGTCGTTGTGGTTGTTGCTATTGCTTTGGTTGCTACTACTGGTATTTTAATTTCAGTAAATTCTTTATATTACTTTATTACTCTTGCTGCAAGCTGCTCCTATTGTTGTCGCCATTATTTTGTAGCTATTATTTTTATAATTTTAGTAATTTTTCTATATTACCTTGTTGTTGTTATTGTTATAACTTCAGTAATTTCTCTAAATTATCTTCTTACTGTTAAGGATATTTTATTTTTAGTAATTTCTCTCTTTTTGCTCTTGCTGTTGCAGCTACTACTATTATAGTTGGTGGTATTTTAATTATATTAATTTCTCTATAATACTTTTGTGCTCCTATTGTTGAGCCACTGATATTGTTATAATTTTGATTATTTATCTGGATTTCCTTCTTGCTATCGTTGTTGTTGTTGTCATTGCACCTGTCATACCTGTTGTCTCTCCATTTGTTGTAGCTACTATCATTGCACCACCGTCATAGTTGCGGCCGCACCCATCGCAGTTGCTGCCGCATTTATCGAAGTTGTTGTTGTACTCATCGTAACTGCCGCTGCTGTTCCTGTCATTCCTATCTCTCCTACTGTTTTTACCACTTTTATTGAGGTATTATCTTTTTTGCTGCAATTACTACTGAAGCTAAACTTGGCTTGTTGCTACTATTGAGAAAGCTGGTGAGAAATTACGTTCTTACTATAAATATTGCTACTATTGCAGCTGCTATTGCTCTTGCAATTGCTGTAATTATAATTTCAGTAGTTTGTAATATTTCTTCATGTTGTTGTTGCTAGTATTATAATTTTAGTACTTTCTCTATATTTTTCTTGTGCTACTGCTTTATTCAATAATTTTTCAACATTGCCTTCTTATATTTGTTATTGCATTTATATTTGTTACTCCTATTTTAATTTTAGTAATTTTTTATATTATCTTTTTATTAGTGTTGTTACTATTGTTGCTTTAATTTCAATAATTTTTCTACTTTACCTTCTTGTTAATATTGCTGCAGCTATAATTTTTGTAATATTTTCACATTACTTTCTTACTGCTATTGGTATTTATATTGCAGCAGCATGAGGATCAAATTGTTGTTGCTATAGATATTTTAATTTTAGTGATTTCTTTACATTACCTAAGTGTTATTATTGTTATATTAATTTCAGTAATTTCTCCACATTACCTTATTGTATCTGTTGTTTCTATAGTTACTTTATCTTAATTTTAGTAATTTTTCTATATTTCTTTTCTTCACCTACTGTCGTAGTGATTATTATTGTTATAAATTCAATAATTTCTCAGTGTTACTCTTGGGAAGCCTTTGGGCCAACAGAAGTTAAAATTGACAATGTAATGAAATTTTTCAAAGATCATATTATTTACCGTTTTGGTGTATCACGTGTCATATCTAACAATGGTAAGGCATTCTTATTGAGACAAAAGTTACTTTCTTGCTTTTGCTGCTACTATTGAGAATGTTGATGAGAAATTATCTTCTTACTGTTAGTGCTAGTAGGTTTACATCAATAATTTCTCTACGCTTGTTTACCTTGTTGGTGGTGTGCATGGTGCGCTTATTGTTGCCATAGTTGTGGCTACGAGTGTTGTTGTAGCTGAGGATTTGGCTGTTGTTGCTGCTACTACTGTTTTAATTTAAGTAATTTCTTAACATTATCTTTTAGTTTATGTTGTTATTGCTGCGGGTGCTACTATTATAGTTTCAGTAATTTCTCTACATTGTTTTTTTAGTTTTACTTTTGTTGCAGTTGTTACTCCTCTTACTACACTTCTGTTATTTTAATTTCGATAATTTTTCTACTCTATCTTTTTGCTCCTACTTCTACTACAATCTGCAATTATTATTGTTGTAGCAATTGTAATTATTATAATTTTAATAATTTTTCTACATTTACTTGTTGCTATCATCTGCTATAGCTACTTTCGTTGTCACCACTACTGCTATTTTCACCACTACCACTTTTGTCGTTGTCATCGTCATTATAGCCATAGGTGGTTGTAGTCATTATCTTCACTGTCATTGCTACTACTGTAATTATTGAAAAATTACTTTTATTTGCTATTTTGGTTATTACTGTTACAATTGAGTAATTTATTTGCTTGAACTTCTTGTTATTACTGCTATTATTTCTATAATTTTTTTACGTTATCTACTTACAGCAATTGCTTTAATTTCAATAATTTTTCTATATTACCTTCCTGCTGTCAAGCTATTGCTATTATCAATAATGTTGCCAATGTCGTCACCCTGCTACATTTCCTTCATTGCTGCTATAGTAGCGGCCGCCGTTGCTACTACTTTCGTTGTCATCATTATTGTCGCTTCTGTTGTCGTCATTTTTGCAGGTTCCCTCACAGCTACTTTTTTCGCTATTACTACGGCTACTACTACTGTAGTTATCACTATTGCTGAAAAATTTCATTCTTTCTCCGGTTGCTATTATTGCTCCCTGGTGCTACTATTATTTCTGAAACTTTCTTTGTAATTTGAATAAAAACTACAAAATCCAATTTTGACTTGATATATAAAAATTAAATTTTATTTCACGAAAATAAAAATTATTATTTATTATTTCATATTTTATATAAATTTTAATATAAAACATATTATTTAATATTATAAACATGTTTTAATATGATAATTATTTTTTTTCACATTTTACATAAATTTTAAGAAAAAAAATCGAATGATATACACAAACATCAGCACATCTGGACGCATCTATTTTGTCAGTCATCTATAAATTTATTGATCATATTAATTGCAAATATTGATTAAAAAAAAATGCCAGCTTGTTTTGAGGCCGAGGAAGATGAAATGAATCCGTGCTATCAATTCTTAGGGTGAATTGTATCAGGGTACCTAAGTTTAGGTTCCATTTCCTATAGATCCCACAAATTTACAATAGAATTTTTTTTTTGAGAAAATTTACAATAGAGTTTTCCATCAACAATTCAGTAAGTCCCACAAATTCATATACATTTCAGTCGCTTCCCAATAATTTCAAATGATCCTTAAACATGAGCTCCACAACATGAACTCCCCAACCGATTTCTTTTAATCCCTCCGTCTCTCGGTGGCAACGATAATGGTGGCCAATATTGTGTACGTAGTGGTGATAGTTATTAACTGCAGGATGAGGGTAAAGACCACAGTGAAAGTAGTGTTAGTCAAATTTCATTAAATCACCAGAAAAACCTCCTTATATGAGAGTATAGTCAGACAATATAAAATTAGCAAAATGAGAAAAGCATAATTTCACAAGTTGAATTGCTATAATTATAATAATAATAATAATAATTGAATTGACCTCAAATGAATGATATCAAAATATAGGATACCCCAAATCTCGAGTGCTTGGATGCAATTTTTACTAATTATTAGGTAATGTTGCTTCTATGATAAAATCTTAAGAAAATACTTTGAAGTCTTACAAAAAAAAAAAATTTGTATTGTTTATATTCAAATTATTAAATACATGTATAAAAGAGTTATTATCTGTATTCGGACACAATAAGGTTTGACTAAAAAGTTTCCTATTAGAATTGGATTACACTAAAGCTCAGTTTTAAGTTCGTATTTTTTTGTTTTAATTATAAAAATCTTGACTGAACATATCCAAGATAAAGTGCTTTAGCGTATGCTCTTTACAGATAATATTATTCTTATTAATAAAACTAAAAATGGAGCAAAAACTCAACTCGAGCTATGGAGGAATAGTTTAGGATATAAAAAATTTCATTTTAGTTGATAAAAAACTGAATATATAAAGTCCACATTTAGTTAAAGAAGTAATTATATTAGTGATGTGATAATTAATAATTAAATTATCAAGAAGAGCGAGTGTTTCAGATACCTTGGATCAATTATACAAAATAACGGTGAAATAGATAATGCCGTTATTAGCAAGATCCAAGTAGGATAAAAAAATACTTTTGGTGTATTGTGTGATAAAAAAATTTCATCCAGACCAAAAAGATAAATTTTATAAAACTGTAGTAAAAGCAGCAATGATATATAATACTGAATGCTGACTTACAAAGAGAAAACATACAAATAAAATAAGTTTTATAAAAATAAAAGTACTAAAGAGGATGTGTGGGTATGTACGAAGAGATAGAATGAGAAATAAATATATCTGCAAAAAAATTAAAATTGCACCAATTAAAAATAAATTTAGAGAAAGTCAATATATAAATTGTAAACTGATTAAAGCTTTAATTAGCAAAATCGAGTTATTAAATTTTGCCCATGTACAAAAAAAAAGAGGGAGACCAAAAAGGTCATGACAAAAAATATAAAGAATAATATTACTCTATTAGACTTAAATAAGAATTTGTTAATTGATAAAACGTAATAAAAATTAAAATTCATGTATCCGATCCTACCTAATCGGATTGAAACTTGGTTGTTGTTGTTATTAGGTTATTTTGCTACATAAGAATAACAACAAAAATAAATTGGATATAACATTACACGACTTAACATCCACAAATTCATATACATTGCATGCTTTAAGATTAACTGCAACCTCAAATCTTCATACAAACATAGAAAAAAGAGCGTTTACAGTTCTCTGAAAAAATAGACATGATCTAAATATATGAATACACGTCACTAACAGATTGAAGTTTGTGTTTACCAGTAAACCATGTATCTTTCGAGTTTTGCAATTATTAACTGAAAAATTAAATACAAAATAAAAATATAAAAAATAAGCGTGAGCATCATTTCCTCATGAGGAGGACCACAGTATGAGCAGCAATACTCCGATTCTCACCAAGACTGTCAACCTTCTCATGAGTCTTTGCTTTGAGGTTCACAACGGTCAGATCAGCACCCAAAAGTTCACATAAGTTTGCTCTAATGGCTTCCTTATGTGGGCTCAGCTTAGGCTTCTGAAGGATCAGGGTAGCATCTAAGTTTCCAAGCTCATAACCAGCCGCATGCATGAGCCTCACCTAGAAAATAAATGTAATTAGCATAATAAAGAAAGTTGAATTCTAGTGGAGTGAGTATTAGAAATATCTCTGTCATCCGTAATCATGTTTATAGTGAACCATGTAAAGCAACATTTCACAAGGTAAATAAGCCATGTTTGTTATATACACACCTCAGTCATCAGCCATGTTTACACTAAACGATAGTAAATTAAAGTTTCACAAACCAGCAATGTTTTTTTAGCAAAAGTAAAGCAATCAATGCTCAAAGACTAATTGAACTAAAACTGTCATACTATAGTAAGGAAAACCTTTCAAAAGGAAAACCAGAACCTGAAAGCTAAAACCACTGACGGAGTTAATCCAGGCTTCTCATACTTTCCCATCCATGCTGTTCCAATGAAGTTGAAACATAGAAATGGAGCTAGGTGATTGCCGAAGCCACAATTATGGACAAAGATAGGTGGCGCATTTGTGCAATCTATGCCGACAAAGATTATATCAAGCATTAAACTGTTTGGGACAGTATTTCCCAAATTTAGATGCGAAGACTTCGGCTATTGTGGGAGGTGATTTTAATTACATCTTATTTCAAGAAGACAAGCGAGGGCAACCCTTTCACTCCAACAGAGGTTCATCAATGAATTTGCAAGTTTTCTAGCCAACAATGATCTTCATGATGGCTGGAATGGTGGACAGCGCTACACTTGGTGCAACAATAGGAAAGGCAAAGCTCGTATGTGGGTCAGATTGGACAGAGTTTGCTTCAACTCAGCCGCTTTAACTCCTGTCCCAAGCTCTATTGTTAGTCGCCTTACCAGAATTGGGTCAGATCATTGCCTGCTTTTGGTTCAAGGTAAAAGCTTGAAATTCAAACCGCAAGGCAGCATCCTCAAATTCGAAGATGTCTGACTTGAAGAAAAGGCCTCCAAGGAAATTGTGGTTACAAAATGGCAGAAACTCGCTCATGGCAGCCCATCTACCATTCTCAACCACAAGTTTACCCGCACCCTTTGTGCACTAAGAGGGACTGCCTCCTATAATTGATTGCAAAATACAACACCACACTTAGTAGATTAGAGACTTGGTGGCTGCAAAGAGCCGAAGTGAAGTGTGTCAAGTGTAGGGACCGCAACACTTCCTACTTCCACAAAGTCGTAACCTGCAGGAAGCGTACCAACAACATTCACCGTTTAGTTGGGTAGAATGGCAAGAAAATTATAGATAAGGAAGGGATCCAAGCTGCTTTGGTTAGCCACTTCTCTAAATGAAGACCTTCTAGCCCCCTTTTACCTGAGCTAATCTTTCCCCCACTTAGAGCTATAGTATCTAGCAAGGACGCTCTCAGAATCAACTCACCCGTTAGCAATGAGGAAATAGTAGCTGCTATCAACTCCCTTAGCAACAACAAAGCCCCTAGACTTAATGCCATAACCAACTTTTTCCTCAAAGGCTACTGGGGTACTACCAGAACGGATGTATTGGCTGTTATTCACCATTTTTTAATCCCCAAAGTGCATGGTGCTGAACTTTCCTTTTAGTTCAGATTCATAAGCTTTTGCACTACTATCTACAAAGTATTGCCAAAATCTTTATCAACCGAATGAAGGACGTCCTCAGCTCTCTCATTTCTCAGAAGCATGGGGCCTTTGTTTCGGGCAAAGGCATCGCTAACAATTGCTTGGTAGCACAAGAAATTATGCAGAGGTTAGGATCCTCAGAGTCCACCGGTTATATGTCCATCAAGGAAGACATGGAGCAAGCCTATGACAGAATGAGGTGAGACTTTTTGCAAAAAATACTTCAGCATTTTGGCTTCCCTGATGCTTGGAGCAATTGGGCCTTAGCAAGCGTTGAAGCCCCCAGATTTGCACTAATGATAAATGGCTAGAAATCTAACAGGATTGAAGCAACCTGTGACTTTCGTCAGGGGTGCCCTTTCTCCCCTTACTTGTTCATCCTCTACTCTGCATTGCTTTCCCTTCTCATCAACCAACACCAGGACAGAGACGATTGGTTGGGGATTAGAACAATAGCACATGGGCCGCTTATTGCCCACCTCCTGTTTGCGGATGATATCATTATATTTGCACATGCCACTTACAAAGCTGTCAGAATTCTAAACCGCATTTTCACACTTATTGCAATTGGTCTGAACAAAAAATCAACAAGGCTAAATCATCCATTTATTTTAGCAAAAATATGACGAGGAAAAAGAAATACAAGATTGCCAACAAATGGGGGTTTAGAACTCAAACCAATGGCAAGTGCTTGGGCATTCCGCTCATAAGCAGAGGCCAGTAAAAGCCGATTTCAACATATAATTGATTATGTTCAGGGCAAAATTTCTTCGTGGGGCAGCAGAAGCTCATCATTACTAGGCAAAGTCACACTAATAAACAACGTGCTCACCTCTATTCCAATTTTCTTCCTCTCAAACACATTTGTGCCCGACAACATCATGGTAGAGATTAAGAAGTTACTCGGACTTTTTTGTGGAGTAGCAACCTCACTGCGAATGCAGCGCACCTTGTGGCAAGGAAGCAAGTGACAAGGCCGAAGACTGTTGGAGGCCTGGGCATCCACCAGTTGGAGAAGTGACACTCCATTCTCGTGGCTAAACTTGCTTTCAAATTTTTGAACAATGAGGGCACACTTTGAGTTAGGTGCTTCCAAGTATGAAAACAGAGAAAATATCATCTCCATCAAAAGAGGAGATTTGTGGGCATGAAAACTTATCTATCAAGGAGAGATAATAGCCATCCAAAATTTCATGTGGGAAATCGGCAGCAGAATCAGTACGAAAGTCATGGAGGATAAGCACTAGCTACCTCTAATCACCTGCAGGGTGAAGCATCTAACTCTCACGACAAGGCATACACTAATAATACCTCTACTACCTCCTCTCATGATCAATAGGTCATGCAAATGTGTAAGAAATAGCGGATGTATAGGAAAAGGTAGAAGAAATGGCTAAAATCCAGGCTTACTTCCTAGCTACAATGAGGAATATTACTATCAGTCAGATAGAGGCAAGAACTCAACTGAAGGCGAAGTTGCAACTCACCAGACCAGTGTCTCACCAACTAATATAATAAAATCTGTGTCTAGGAGAAGGGAATGTTGTAGAGTGCATAGTTTATTTTATTGGGAAAAGTAATAACTGGATAGCATGTATTGGTCACCACTAACTTAGTGTTGTCATCCTATCTAATATAACAATGTGTAGATGTGCTACTATAGAAAAAAATATTGTGTTCGACTGATGGGAGCTAGGTACATAGTATAATAAGTGAAATTATTGTCATTCCCATCAGTTTGAGCTTTCGGGATGATTGGCTAGCATTAAGAATCCCGAAAAATGGTATCAAATTAGGTCGCAATTTAAAACCATAAAAGTGAGCTAGGGGGTGTGGGGATTGTTAAGAAAAGTAATGAATGGACTAGGTTTGGTCACTAACTTTTGGAATGGATGGTTAGTGCAAAGAATCCTAATAAGATCATTATTCTCCAATTCTGACCTAAATCATCCCACACTACCCTTTTCGAACTAATTTCTGTGATAAAATGTCCTGTAATGCCCACTAGGAAAAGGATAATTTCTTATCCTAATAAACTACTAGAGAATGTGCATATGTGGCATCCAATCACTATGACGCCCCTTTCCGATAACACAAGACTATCTCTTCCAAAGGGGAGGACCAACAACCCCAATCCAAAAATAGTTCTATTTCATCTTGTTTCTTGTTTTTTGCAAGAAATCATGTATTCACCCCATCAAATCCCTTTGCTGATACAGTGGACTTTTCTTGGCTTGACTGAACGGTGGAGGACAATGGTGTGATTCAAGCGCTCTTTGATGTGAACCAGCATCCCATTTTCTCGGAATTTTCCTCTTAGGCTGTCATCCTATAACACTTTTTACAAGATTCCAAAAATTTTTAAATTAAAAAAATATTTATACAGAATTGCATAAAGTTATAGGGATCATGCACTAGTCTATACACATTATCTGCAATCTAAGTACAAAACTTAACTATCATGTTCCCCATCTCAATGATTTCCCATAGGCTATCCAAAGAGAGCATGAGAGATCTAAAATAATTATGATTTCTTCATTAATCAAATTAATATCATGAACTGTTGATGAAAACTTGGAAGAAAGCATCTATGACTCTTATCCCATCATTGAAATTAGGACATAAGTTGAAATGCAGCATGAAATGATCAGATTCTGCTTCCATTGTGTTTCCATAACAAGGTGACATTAGCAGTAAAGGACGATAGTGAGAACTTCCCCTCAGTCTTACACCGCTTCAAACGCCGTTAGAGGAGAGGATCAAGAGATAGAGGCACACACACTCTTATGTATTTATGTGATGTTCCTCACACTAATTTTGTAAGAAGAGAGAAATGGAAGGGTTTTATTTATAAACAACTTCATGGGTGGGTAGTGCCAAACGCATCTCTCAGCAAAAGGGTGTTCATCCCAACAAGCTTGCATATATTCTTCACCACAAAATTCTCATATTCTTATGCTTGACTTATCCTGACATCAGTTTCATCAAAAAAATTCAATTTTCTTCAGTCATTTTTAATAAATCAATGATTAAAGCACGGTTATGCGATTAAAATTCATAATGGGCTTTCCTTCAAATTAAACTACGTCTTAAAAACTATAATGTCCCTTCATGCATAGCGTTCTTACGAGAAACTTAGCCATAAAAGGATGGAACTCACAGCTTCTTTCACGAATACAGAGGAAGCAGCGCCCTTCCATTTAGGGTCATTGTCCGGGAAGATCTGTCCAATGTCCGGAAGCCCTAGGGCCCCCAAGATCGCATCAACCACACAGTGTAACAACACATCCCCTGCTCCAAAATCCAAAATCAAAAGGGGAACAACCCCTCAAACACGATTCAACCCTAACCCTAATACGATAATGAAAGCTAGCCCTCACCGTCGGAGTGAGCCTCGCATCCGCGTTCGTGGGGGATATTGACTCCGCCGATGATGAGCGGGTAGCCTGGCTCGAGGCGGTGGAGGTCGAAGCCGTGCCCAACTCGAAAGGGTAGAGCAGGAGGAGGAGGCGCAGAGGAAGGGTTGGTGGAGGCCTCCTGGTTCGTGAGCAGAGCGGAGACTGACGACGCCAGCCGGCGATTGAGCGGCAGACGGAGAGTGGTTCGGTGTACGACCGGGGAGATGAGGGAGGTCGAACGGAGAGGAGGGTAGCTGTAGAGGGTTCTCCTTCCGGTGGGCGCGATGGAGGTTGAGGGGATGACCGGGGCGAAAGAGACGATGAGCGCCATGGTCAAAGAGCTAGACCGGAAGGAAGTAGACAAGTGTTTCTTTACTTGCGTAACATATATATATATATGTATATCCCTGGCGCCGGTACCAAAAACAGAATAAAAATAATAATAATAAATAAATAAATATTTTTAATCATTTTATACTAATTTTAATATAAATAAATATTATTTTACTTCACATACTTAATAATTTTTAATAAAAATATCAACTTTATTTCACGTCCTAAATCAAAATTAGATTGAGAATTATAAAAAGACAAAAAATTTTAATTTTTGATAACTTGCCTCATCTCTATGCTAGTCTCGAGCCCTCCTAAGCATGGAGAAAGTCATTTCAATTATCCGAAGAACCTCCTAAGCATGGAGAAGATAAAAAGTAATTGCTCATCTTTTACACTAATCACATCCTTAACAATGCAGAAACTAAGAACCCAATCTTTGAGGGGCCCACACTTGCCTTGTTGATTGCCACAAGAATACTACACCCCTACTTGCAAAATTAATAATTAGTTCACAAAATGCACCTAAAGGCAATGATATCAAAACATAAAAGACCCATGTGTTATCATTTAAATTTCTAAGACTCACTAGAAATGAAGAATAAACCTCAAGCACCTGGATGATAATTTTCATAATTGTTATACAAATTTTGCTACAAAAGAATAACTCAACGTAAATGGAATATAGTATTTGGCATGACTTTAGCTCTCACCCAAAGAACATTTCCTTAAATAGAACTCGAACAAAAAAGAGAGATTCAAGCAGCAGAATCCAACTAATTGGAGCAAGGCTTTATTATTGTTGTTGTTATTGCTGTAATACAAATGAAAAAAATATACTTTCCATCAGTAAAATACTGTGTGGCTGGCAATTTTATAGTTGTGCTTGACTTTGACTTTGATAGATAGAAGCAGCAACAACAGAAATTAGAGTTTAATAGCATGATTCTTCCAAAAGACTTCCTAATAAATTCACAAAAAAAAAAGAACATCTTGATCAATATGCAAGTCAAACCCCAAGAAAGTAAAAGAATAATAAAGTACTCTCAATATTTATCTGAATAAATTAAGAAAAATTTTCTGCATGCCTGATGAAAAAAGAGTGTTTACAGATTAAAGTTTGCATGTATCACTAAACCAAGTATTGTTTTATTTTTACTAGTATGGAAAAATTAAATATGTAAAAAAAATCAAAGGTATCATTTCCCCATGAGGAGCAGCACAGTATGAGCAGCAGTAGTCTGAATCTCACCGAGACTGTCAGCCTTTTCGTGAGCCTTCGCTTTGAGATTCACAACAGTCAGATCAGCACCCAAAACCTCACAATAAATTCGCTCTAATGGCTTCCTTATGTGGGCTAAGCTTAGGCTCTGAGGGATCAGAGTAGCATTTAGGTTTCCAAGCTCATAACCAGCTGCATGCATGAGCCTCACCTGAAAAATAAATGTAATTAGCATGATAAAGAAAGTTATATTTCTGTTGACGTGGGATGTAGGGGATCCCAAGAAATACCGAAAACGAGAGAGTCCAGAGAGAAAATCTCCTACGTCCACCGAGCGATCAACGAAGAGACTTCACTAAAGAAAAAAAAGGTAGCCGTGAGGGCTAATACAATATTTTAGGAAAGAAAAGAGGGAGAGAGAGAAAAAGAGCTCCTCAGTTGGGGCTCTAATACAATGAGAATGGGAGAACCAGGGAAGCTGCTTGCACCCTGGCCACTCTTGTTGACTCTTTCTTCTCTGATCTTCGATCCTTCTGCATGAAGACTGTTCAGAGATATTTGTAGGCGATGGATTGCATAGCCTTGTCCTGATTTTCCGGAGGAAAGAAGGCAAGCAAGCTTTGGGTTCGCGCCGCTTGTCGGCCGCCGGAGGGACCAAAGCCGTAAAAGGAGGATGCTAACTTTTAATATTTGTACTGCTTCTGGGGATCCGTGGCAGCTGAGCCATGCGGACCCTTGATTTGCGTGTCTTGGAAAGAAGGCCTTGTACGGGGAATGGCGCGGTCGGGCCAAGCTAATTGTGACAGACACCGCTTTGTAACATCGTCATCAACATTATCAGGGATGGTCCTGACTCGTTGTGGACGAGGCTTGGTTGACCCTCGTGTCCGAGGTTTGATTGAACCTTCGTGTCCGAGGTTTGACCGGGGTCAGAAACCTGTAAGAACAGATAGATGGATTAGTAAGTAAATAAAAGCTAAATGCCACGTAGGCCTTACATGTACGGCAGGGATGCAGCAGTGGAACCATGTATTAACTTCAGCCCCCCGCATTATCAGGGTGCGAATATTGATATGGGTCCTGGAATACGAACCGTCACGATGGTGGACGCGCTGCCCAAGACCTATTATGATAAGATGGGGGCGGTGTCCACCGATCCGTATTCTCTTCCTCCTGCCCCTAAAAATTTCTTCGAGAGAGAGTAGATTGTTAGAGAAATGGCAGAGAGGAAGAAGTGAGTGACCCTGTCAAGCTTCTCAAAGAAGAGGGCCAGCGATCTTCCTGTTGATGCCCCTCCTCCCGAGAAGAGGAAGCAACTGGAACCATCTGAGGGGTCGTCGAAACCGGCGACAGTAAAGCTTGTTGAAGCGCTCCAAAAGGAAGGAGTGGGAGCTGCGGTGTTGGCGCGGATGCCGGAGTCTGTGTAGGAGCTAGCAGGTGCAGAGGCCACAGAAGTGGTGAATGTATCTGATTCTCCAGTCAAGCAGCCTCTGAAGGCTAGAGAGCTGAAGGAGGTAGTCCTAGTGAGTGAGACGGTTGCGGGGGAAAAATTAGCGCCTGGGAAGATGTTGCTCAAGGATGAAGAGGTTGAGCGGCTCCTTCCCAAGTTCGGGGTTCCTTCTGCAGAGGGCGTGAAGAGGACACCCCTCAAGATTTGCAGTCCCGCCCCTCTTGGTATATCAATCCCTCCTTCTAAGAAGAAAAGGAAGCCCCTCCTTCCTTCTTTCCTTCCAACGAACCTCCGAAATGATCAAAAAAAGGAAGAAAAGGGAAGAAAGGTGGAGGGCAGTAAGATGGAGGAGGCGACTAAGGGGAAGAAGGAGGTGCCCTCCATGTTGCTCTTGAAGGCGCCCTTGGCATTGAAGGGCTAGGAGGCAAGATGGAGGAAGTGATTAAGGAGAAGGAGAGGGTCCCTCTAGTTGTTTCCAATGTCACCCTCGACACTGGAGAGACATGGGGCTTACTGGGAGAAAGGTTATTCGAGATAAGGAGGGAGGAGGAGAAGATTCTGGGGAGCACCTCCAAGGTTCTGGAGGCAGTAAAATCTTTGAAGGGCAAGCAGGAAGAGAAGTCTTGCCATCTTCGGAGGATAGAGGAGTTGGAAGGCGCTTTGTTGCAAGTTACGAAGCGCTCTCAAAACGATCATAGGGAGAAGCTAGGAAAGTTGTATAAACTGGAAGACAAATTGGCTTCCCTAGCTCTGAGCAATGCTAAATGGGCCAGTAAGAGAGGCTACAAGGGGAGAGTTCCACCGCAGCCTTTTGGATGTGAACCAAGCCCATTTTGCTCATGTCAAAGATCTCCAAAAAAGGATAAAGGAGTTATATGATGAGAAGGAGGCTTTGAAAGAAGAAAGAAGCTGGCTAAGGGATGAGGTTGCAAAGGCCAGGGAGGTATAGTCGGGGGCGAAGGAGACGGCCTTCGAAACTCACCGCCGGAAGGAGTTGCTCAAGTCTGAATTTCACTCCCTGCGGGCCTTAGTGGAGAATAGTTCCGGATGGCGGGGATGGCGTATGGAGGATCTAGAAGAAGCGGTGAGGAGGGCGGTGAATATCGTCAGCGCCTCACCGGTAGGTCACCACGTGAAGAACCAGGCAGCTTCTCCTGTAGACATTGGTTAATATAAATATCTTAAATGAGGAGAATATCAGAAATCCTGATGTTCTTCCCTTTTGTGGTCCTAAGGGACCAGACAGGTTCTTCGATGCTGGGAGCCACTACCTAGAGGAGGTTCCTCCAGCAAGGTCCTACGTTGGCTGGGGATATCATCTGTCTCCCCTAAGCATGACTCCTGAAGAGGGCCAAGTTACTTCCCTCAAGGCCAGATAGCTAGGCTGGAGTGCTCCTCCCGAAGTCTAGCAGTAGGATCAGCCAGGGAGCCAGAAGTGACTTGCTTCCGTCCTCTCCTAACTTCTTAGCCTCATCATCAACATTATATTTGAATGGACCATAGTTGAGGAGAGGAGTCCTGGTAGCTCCCAGGCAATCTGCTTCTTGTTATCAAGAGTGTAATAGATTGGTCTCAAAGAGGGGGGTTTTCTCATGTTTGAGGTCGACACTATTACACTACGTGTCTAAGTTCTAAAGCCTTATATTTTCTTTATTTTTTCTATACTCAAGAGAGAAACATGTAAGAGAACAGAGAAAATGAATTTGTAACAAGTTTTATTATTAATGAAATACATTTTTTCTTTCAAAAACTTGTTCTGAATGAATTCTATTTGTGTTCGTCTTTTTTTCCGTGTTTGAGACAGGTACCATGAGGTTAGAAAAGAGAAAGAAGAATTCATAAGTGTGAAAGTATAAAACTAATGATAAATTCCAAGTTAAAAAAGAAATTTACTATCCTCGTGCACGATTATAAAACATCGGATGATAATAGTAAAGAGGACAAGGAATAGAACATCGTTTCAAAACATTACGTATGATTATGAACTATCGTGCATGACGTATGACGAAACGGGGGGAAGCAACGCTTCGATAACCGTGCGCCGCTTCGAATTCTGAACTTGTCAAAAGAGACGGACGATCTGATTGCGTCCGCGCACTGATTGATAAAATCAGACGGCCAAAAGATAAAAGGTCACAGCTGTTTCTTATAAAAGGCTTTCCCGAGTACTTGCCCGTCTTCAGACCCTAAGAGAGAAAAAAAAATCTTCATCTCGTCCATTGCAAAATCAAGCCATGGGAGCGGGAGAGATCGAGTGGGCCAAACTGGTCGATCAATTCCATAAGGATACTTGCTATCAGAAGAGTCTCCTGATGGAGCACGAGGTGCTCAACATGACCAGAGGGTTTAGAGGAAACCCCAACCAGACGATTATCCCCCCTACCGCCGACTTCCGACCAAACAGTCCTCCTGAAGGGGTGGTATGCGTATACCGAGCACAGGTGGAGTATGGTTTGATGTTGCCGCCGCAACCGGAGTTCAAGGAAATCCTGAACTCGTTTCAAATTGTCCCGGCGCAACTCTCCCCTAATGTCGTTGCCTACGTGTATTCCTTCTTGAAGCTGCTGCAAGCTCAAAGGATACCGTGGACCTTGATGCTGTTCAGGAGCTTGTTCAGCTGGATGGCGGTGCCAGGGTACGGAGGATGCTTGGCCCTGTGGTCGAAGACGAGGAAGGCGATGTTTTCAGGGGCAAGTAGTTCCCACTCAGACTGGTGGGACTACTACTTCTTTGTCGGGGGGGATTTAGGAATCTCCCTGATGCCCGGCACGTGCCTTTTTGAATTCATCGGCGACGCCAAGTGGATGGCTGGGCAAGACACCCTGAAAAACCTAGAGAGGCTGAAGGGGCAGAATTGGCCCCTGAAGGACTTTCTCAAACACGTGAGGAATGATATATCCATGCACGCCAAGGCGTTGGGGTATATCATTTTTAAGGAATTCCTCTCACCTCCCGGCACAGTTCTGATGAAGAGGGCCAGGAGAGGGAAGCCTCAGGATGCCACAGACAACAGAAAAACTTTGGCTGAGCTGGGGTACACGGGAAAGGAGAAGGGACCCGTGTCAGCCGCCAAGCCCCAGACAATCCCTAAGGGTGTCAAAGGGATTGTCATAGCGGAAAAGGAAGAAGGGAATAAGGCCGACGATGGTCAAGAAAAGGAGAAGGCGGAGGGACCTTGCCTGGATTTGATTCTAAGCGAGGTTCCCAAGAAGAGAAGGGGTCCCTTCGAGAGCACGAGCCCAGAGCCCCCATCTAAGAAGGAGAAAAGTGTGAAGGAGGAAGGCTTTGCTGCCGGGGGAGAACATGACTGGCAGCGAAGCGTAGAGCCCCCCTACAGCACCAACTTCGTCAGGATCATTGGGGACGAAGGCACAAGAATGGCGGTGAGAACAAGAGAAGATTGACAGTCATCTCCCTGCAGTCTGCGAACCAAGGCGGCGTCTACCAAGGGGAAGTAGGTCTGGCCCTGGGAAGCGGCCTGGTGTCAAAAGGTTTGGAGGAGAAGTTGGAGAGGACCTCGACGCCAGAGCTCTACTCAGGCTTCGCCAACAGGGTAGCTACGGTAAGGATTCTTTCTCAGGCCTTCTCTGTCGTTTGTTCTTGTGAGCCAACTCTGTTTTTGTTGTAGATTCTTGCTCGCTTGCTGTTGGCTCTGAGCAGAGCCTTGAGGACAGAGGAGCAAGTACTAGAACAAGGACGCCAGCTTCATCAAAGAGATGAAGAAATTGAGGCCTTGAGAGTGTAGCTTGCCATGAAGTTTTCTCAACTTGACACCATTAAGAAGGAGAAGGCTAAGCTGCAAGAGGAGTTTGCAGTCTATAATTCTGCAATGGGCGTGCTGAAGGCTGATAATAAGACTCTGCGAGAGAGGATGGATAAGGTTGCCGGAGACCAGGAGACCGTTGCTGCGGAGAGGTCTGCGGCAGCTGTGAAAGCCTATAAAACAAGCTTACCTTGTAAAAAGGAGAGGTTAGAAGGGATCAAGCTAGCCTGGGAAGTATTGGCCTCCACTTTGATCCAAGGGGGCAAAATTATTGCCTCTGACCTCAAGGAAGTGGATTCCTTTCCTTGCCTGGCTGCTGATCCTACTTACAGGGAGGAGGGTTTTGACTTAACTGACGACCTCATCCATCAGGTGTTCGATCTTTTGGATGGGATCAGTGAAGGCTAACCAACTTTCCTTGTAAGAGGAGTGAATTGTAATCTCAATTCTTTGTAATTTTGAAAATGAATGAATAAAAAGCTTGTTTTGTTTTGCATACCTATTTTATTCTGATGTGTATGAAATGAACAGGTACTTTTGTATGAGGTATGAGATATTCTGATTATGACTCTATAAGAAAACCCCTCATAACAAGTTAATAATAAAGGTCTTTGAGTCATATAGAATATTCCCAACTTGAATATTGAACTTCACAAATTCGCATAAGAAGGAAGCAATGATAACAGGAGAAATCCCGCCTAAGAGGTATTATCTGACCCAATGCCAAAAGGACTTGGAGCGTCTGAAACATCGTGTCCAATGTTTGTACTTAAGGCATAAGCTGACCTCGGGGGTTCCGTAATTTCGGGCTTGGAATCATATCCCTTTATGTGCCTGCACAGGAAAAAAATAATAATAGTAGTGGAGATCCTGCCTAGGAGGAGTTATCTGACCTAATGCTAAAAGGACTTGATCGTCTAAAACATCATGGCCGATGTTTGTACTTGAGGCAAGGGCTGACCCCCATTAGAGAGACAAATCCTAGTGGGAAGTGAAGTCACTCTGCTTAGGGGGGACTTGTATCATGAGTAGATAACAGGAACTGCCCTAAGGTTATGAGCAGGCCTTCAGACCTTCCGCTAACCGGATGGGCTTATGAAAGGGTTCCAGAAGGTAGGAGACCTCGTCTGTCAAGCGTAACTAAGCTCAGTGACCTCCGTATATGAAGGGTTAGTTATAACGAAACATCGTGTATGAGGCTCAGGCACCTTGGGCATGATGGTTGAGAGTTTTGAGGTTGAAATCACACCTAAGCGATAGACATTAGGCTGATAGGAATACCCCAATATGAATAAATAGGTATAAGATTCATTGTCACAAGAACTTCGGAGTTCAAGATATAACCTTTGGGGCAGTATAAAGAAATCCAGATATATTTTGGAAGAACCCAGATGTCTATTAACAAAGAATGTCCCAGAACTCATTGATTGAATTCGTGTAATAAATTCTTGAATGAATCTGTATAAATAAATCTTGTATAGGGAGTATAAAGATGAACTGCTGCCAGGGATCAGGCATAGAATTTCTTTAGATCATCCCCACTCGCTCAACTGATATGATTGTGTCCATCCCAAATGAAAGGGAGAAAAGAGACTCCTGAGTGACCTCGGAAGGAGCTATATTGTAAGCCCAAAGAGCGCTTGGTAGTTCTTCGGGCCAACGGGTTTTGGCGCCGTCAAGACGTTTCTTCAAGATATTCAGGATGTTTTTGTTAGCGGCTTCTGCCTGCCTGTTGGTGTGAGGATGCCAGACAGATGCGTACTTGAGGTTGATTTGATGTTTTCCAAAGAAGTCATGGACCTGCTGATTAGCAAATGGGGTACCATTGTCTGTGATAATCACCATCGATATGCCGTATCTGCAGATGATGTTAGCCCATAGGAAATTTTTGACATTCTATGCAGTAGGCTGAGTAAGTGACTTGGCTTCAATCCACTTTGTGAAGTAGTCGACAGCCACTAGTATCCATTTGTAGTTCCTCATAGCCGTAGGCATTGGGCCTAGGAAGTCCAGCCCCCAAACAGTGAAGGGCCAAGATGAATTGATGGGTTTGAGATAGCCGGCGGGCTGCCTGTGCATGTCAGCATAGTACTGGCATTGAGAGCATTTCTCCACGAACACCTGAGCATCCTTGTGGATATTTGGCCAGAAGAATCCCTAGCGTAGGATTCGCATAACCAGACTTCGGTCACGAGCATGAGTTCTGCACTCTCCTTTGTGCATAGCCTCCATGACTTCTTGAGCTTCCTCAGGTCGTAAGCACTTGGTGAGGGGCTTGGCATAAGACCTTCTGTAGAGCTCTCCATTGATGAGAACTTACTTGGTGCAATCAAGCTTCAGTTTCTTCACCTCTTGCCTGTTATTGAGCTGCGTCCCATCTTTTAGGTAATTGAGAATCCTGTCCATCCAGCAAGGAGGATGCTCCTCAGAGTGGATTTCTGCGCATTCGAAACTGGGCCTTTCGAATACTTGAGTTCGGTGGAGGTCGGGGAGCCCCACCTTTGCGAGCCGATCTGCCACTTGGTTTTTGCCTTTGGGAATATGCGTCAGAGAGAAATCTTCAAACTGAGAGATTAAGGACTGAGCTTATTGTAGATATTTTTTCAGAATCTCGTCCTTTGTTTCGAATGCTCGATTCACCTGGTTGACCACCAATTGGGAGTCACTGAATATCTGTACGCACCTCACAACCATGCTGAGTGCGAAGTTTAGCTCTGCAATGAGAGCTTCATACTCCGCTTGATTGTTTGTAGCCTTGAACTGAAGTGTCATGACCTGGTGTAAGGTGGCTCCCATTGGGCTGGTTAAGAGAATCCCAGCCCCCTAGGACTTTGATCCAGATGCACCATCGACATGAAGGGACCAGAGGTTTGTCCGATGTCTAGCAGACGGTGGCTCTGAAATAGAAATCTCGGCAACGAAATCTGCCATCGCCTGAGCCTTGATTTCCGTCCGTGGGCATACTTGATGTTATACTCGCCCAGCTCAATGGACCATTTGAGCAGCCTTCCCGAGACCTCAGGAGTGTGCAGTATCTTCAGGAATGGTTGATCAGTGACAACCTAGATAGTGTGGGAATGGAAATATGGGCGTAACTTTCTCGCCATCACTAGGAGAGCCAGAGCAAGCTTTTCCAGCATGGAGTATCGGCTTTCAGCGTCTAGGAGTATGTGGCTGATATAAAAGATTGGATATTGTACCCCCTTATTGTCATCCACGAGAACCGCTGAGACTACGGTGTCAGAGACACCCAAGTATAAAGACAGGACCGCTCCTTCTTTTGGTGTACTAATATCGGGGCTGAGGTAAGATACTTCTTCAGCTTTGTGAAAGCGGCTTCGCTATTGTTGGTCCACTGACCCCCTTGTTGCGCAGGCATCGAAAGAATGACGAACATTGATCCCCGACTTTTGAGATAAATCTGCCCAGGCTGTTGATCTGTCCTGCTAGTTTTTGAATCTCTTTTGCCGTTTTAGGAGAGGGCATGCTCAAGATCGCCATGATTTTATCTGGATTGGCCTCTATACCCCTGGTTGAGACTAGATAGCCCAAAAACTTCCCTGATGCCGCGCCAAAGGTGCACTTGGCAGGATTAAGTTTGAGGTTAAACCTTTGGAGGGTGTCAAGTGTCTCCCTGAGGTCGCTGAGCTTTTCAAGATTCCTCCCCTTTGGTCCTTGAAGATGGCATCAATCATGCGCTAGTAAGTAGCGCCAGCATTCTTGAAACCAAAGGGCATGACATTGTAGCAGTATGTGCCAAAGTCGGTGATGAAAGCAGTCTTCTCTTCATCGTCTTTGACCATCTGGATCTGATGGTACCCAGAGAAAGCATCCAGGAAACTCATAACCTCGTATCTGAAGGTACGATCCACCATTGTATCGATGCGTGGGAGAGGGTAAGTGTCTTTGGGGCAGGCCTGATTCAATGTGCGGAAGTCTACGCACATCCTCCACTTCCAGTTGGCCTTTCTCACCATGACGACGTTGGTGAGCCATTAAGGGTATTGAACTTCCCTGATGTAACCTTGCTCTAAGTAGTTTGTTGACTTCTTCTTTGATAGCATCCTGCCTCTCCCCTGCCATCACCCTCTTCCTCTATTTTGTAGGAGAGACAGTCTCAGATATGTTTAGATGGTGCTCGCAGACAGCCCTATCAACGCTTAAAACATCTTCAGGAGACCATGCGAAGATATCAATTTACTCAGAAAGCATGGCAGTGATTTTCGCCTGTTGCTTATCATTCATGGATGAGGATAAATTTATAACTTTAGAAGAGCCTTCCCCCCCCCCCAAGGTTACATTGATGACCCCTTCCTGCGGCACAACGGACTGAGATTCCCTGGGATCCAATTGATCGACCACGAGCTATGCGGCAAACTGGAAACACCGGGTAGCCTGCCTAGCATCTCCTCTGATGGTGACAACGCCGCTGGAGGTAGGAAACTTCGCGCAGACGTGAGGCGTGGAAATCACCATCCCAAAGGAATTGAGTGTTGTCCTTCCATGGATGGCGTTGTAGCCTGACTTAGTTATGATAACAGCGAAGTTCACCATGTTCATGGCGTTGCCGTTGTTGTCGTTGAAGGAGACGGGCAAGGCAATGAATCTCAGAGGTTGAACCCTCTCCCCGGAGAAACCGAGTAAGGTGGTTTCAGCACGGAGGAGGTTTATCTCCTTGAGCCCCATCTGAAGGAAAGCAGATTCGAACAGGATGTCGGCGGCACTCCTAGAGTCGAGGAGCACTTGTCGAACATTGAAATCAGCTATGTGGGCGACGATCACGATTGGATCGTTGTGTATGTTGCTCTGCTGAGGGAGATCCTTTTGGCAGAAGGTAAGCGAAATGAATGAAGAATGTTGCTCAGAGATACTGCAACCTCGGTTTCTTGGCGGCGAGCAGTAGCAGGATCAATGCTAAAGATGACATTGATCGTTCTGACGGCAGGGGGTAAGAACGCCCTAGTTGGCTGGGGCCTGGAGACGGTAGGGCTTTAGCAGGAGCCCCAGTAACTTCGGGGGCCTTCCCTTTCTGGGCAGCAGTGAAGGACGGTGCCATCTGCATGAACTCCTCGAGCTTGCTCTGACCGGCCAGAGCCATGAGGCCTCGGCAATTGTGAAGCTTGTGCCCATAGTTCTCGTAGAACTCATAATAATTGTCGGGATCTACTCCGATTGGAGGTGCTAGCTTGGGTCCGGCAGGTCGGACCCAACCTTGTTTGACGGCCGCCGCTTAGACTTCAGGAAGCGACTGGGAGAAGAAATATTACTGGCGCTGGACGTGTCGTGGCTTCGCCTCATATCTGCCACAACTTTTGGCAATATGTAGCTTCGTGACCGGGGGTTCATCACCCCGATGTTTTCTCTTTCTTTTCTCCTGCTTGGCTCCGAAAACATCAGGGGGAGAGGACTCAGCATCCTCGAGGAGCATGAATTGGCTAGCTCTGGCCACCAGCTCTGGGTAGCTCTGAGGTTTGGCTAGCTGCAGAGATTTAAACAAATCCCCCACCTTGAGTCCCCTTCGAAAATTGTGCAGTGCCACTGCCGACATCTTCAACTTCTTCTGCAGCGGCAAAGAAGCGGTTGGTGTAATCCCGGAGGCTTTCCCTCTCGCTTTGCTTAATGTTGGTGAGTACCATGTCGGAAATAACCATTCGGGTTCGACCGATGAAATGGCGATTAGCTCCCATTTCAGGTGTTCATAGGAGGAAATGTGACCCTTGGGGAGCTTAATGAACTAGCTAAATGTCGCCCCCTTCAGAGTGTTTGCTAGGAGGTGGCACTTGGTAGCCTCGTCTGGCTGGCGATAATGGACCGCAGCCTCAAACCCTTGTATGTGCTCGCGGGGGTAGGTCGCGCCCCTATGGGCCTTAAGCCTGGGCGGCCTAAAGTCTTCTGGGATTGGGGCCAGCTGGATGGCGTCAGTAAAAGGAGCATTTCCATCCATTGGTCCAAAGAAAGGGTCAGGGCCATGATGAGGGGTCTGAACGCCTGGAAAGAGGGGTCTCTTCCGGCAAGAAAAGTAGAAAAGGCAGGTGGAAGGAAAGCAGGCTATGGTAGAGGGTGAGGTGGAAGAGGATTCTGGTGAACCTCCTGGAGGTGAAAGGGGCGTCTGGGCGGTTAAGAAGAGCCAGATGTCTGAAAAGAAGGCGCTGCGACTGGAAGCACTGGTGCAGGAGCCTCAGCGACCGGAGGAGGCGGTACAGGGGTCGCCGCTACAGGCGGAAGAGGTTCTCGGGCTGCCGCGACCGGCGGAAGAGGTGCAGGAGCCGCCGCGATCGGCGGGAGAGGAGCAGGGGCCGCCGCGACCGACAGGAGGGGAAGTACTATGCACACTGGCTGAGTTTGCCTGAGAATCACGGCTTGTTGGGCTGTGAGGCCAGTGACTAGGTCAGTGAGGTTCGCCAGCATCCCTTGAAGTTCTGAGACACAGGTTCCCATGGAGGAGGAAGCTGATTCGGCATGACGTCGAGAAGTTGTGGCCGAAGCCCTATCGTCCGACACCCGAACGAAAGGTTCTCCCGCATGTGCACTGCGACCAGCGGAGTTGGTTCGGCGCGTTCTAGCCACCATCTGCCCAGAGTCTCAATGAAAGCACCGAAAGATGTTGACGTGGGATGTAAGGGATCCCAAGAAACACTAAAAAAGAGAGAGTCCTAAGAGACGGCAGTGCGCAGAGGGACAAGCCTGTTAGTTGAGGCTTAAGAGAGAGAGAGTTCGGGGCATCCAGAACAGCACACAAAGATTTAAAGTGTTTCAGGGAGGAAATTCCATACGTCCACCGAACGATCAGCGAAGAGACTTCACTAAAGGAAAAAAGGTAGCCGTGAGGGCTACTAATACAATGTTTTAGGAAAGAAAAGAGGGAGAGAGAGAAAGAGCTCCTCAGTTGGGGCTCTAATACAATGAGAATGGGAGAACCAGGGAAGCTTCTTGCACCCTGGCCACTCATGTTGATTCTTTCTTCTCTGATCTCCGATCCTTCTGCATGAAAACTGTTCAGAGGTATTTGTAGGCGATGGATTGTATAGCCTTGTCCTGGTTTTTCGGAGAAAAGGAGGTGAGCAAGCTTTGGGTTCGCGCCGCTTGTCGGCCGCCGGAGGGACCAAAAGCCGCAAAAGGAGGATGCTAACTTTTAATATTGGTACTGCTTCTGGGGATACGTGACAGCTGGGGCATGCAGACCCTTGATTTGTGTGTCTTGGAAAGAAGCCCTTGTACGGGTAATGGCGCGGTCGGGCCAAGCTGATTGTGACAGGCACCGCTTTGTAACATCGTCATCGACGTTATCAGGGATAGTCCTAGCTCGTCGTGGACGAGGCTTGGTTGACCCTCGTGTCCGAGGTTTGATTGAACTTTCGTGTCCGAGGTTTGACTGGGGTCAGAAACCTGTGAGAACAGATAGATGGATTAGTAAGTAAATAAAAGCTAAATGCCAGGTAGGCGCCACGTGTACGGCAGGGATGCAGCGCTGGAACCACGTGTTAACAATTCCAGTGGAGTAAATGCCAGAAATACGCACACCTCAGTCATCAGTAATATTTATATCCAACCATGGTAAAGTTTCACAATGTAGAGCTCAAAACAAAAAAGAAAAGAGTTTCACAATGTAAATCAGCCATGTTTGAAATATGCACGCCTCAGTCATTAGCCATGTCCAGATTCAACGATGGTAAATCATAAAGTAAATCAGCCATGCATGTTTTAGCATAAGAAACGCAACCAAAGGCCTAATTCAACTAAAAAAGGTTATACTAAAGCAAAGGAGCTAGCAAGCATTAATGTTCATTGTGCCTCCGTGCGTGGGTAATACCCACATAAAATATAACATACCTCAATAACACGAGTAATACCCTTCATAAGATTCCACAAAAGCATAAGCCTTAAAAAGTACTCACATTAAAGCTGCTGCTTCCATTGGATAGTAGAACACAACACAGATGCTACATATCAACAGTTATATTCTGACCCTTCAGCATTAATGAATTTAAATACAGCAAATGCATTGAAGTTGAACGCTATTTCATAGCTTTATCACGAAAAGAACTGATTATCGCACAACACAGATGCTACAATCAACAGTTATATTCCGACCCATCAGCATTAATGAATTTAAATACAGCAAATGCATTGAAGTTGAATGCTATTTCATAGCTTTAGCACAAAAAGAACTGATTATCAGATAGATAAATAACCACAGAAGCCTTCAGAAAAACACTTATGATTCTATACCTCACAACATGGGCGTAATGTCTACCATTGAGCACTAGCCTTAATTATCTATCAGAACATGAGAATTTATACAGATTTAGCAGCACAAAAGAAATATTTACCAGCAACCAATCTTCAAGAAAATTAGGAAATATCTCAAAAAGGCAACGGAAATGATCTTATTGCATTTCCATAGTTTTTCCATGACAAGGCCTTGTTCACAGACTAACAGTAGAGGGTGTTACTTTTAAAAAATAAAAAAAATCCTCACAGTACTACACTGAATTAAATGCCCTTAGAGAAGGGAATCGACGAATAGAAACACACTCCCTCTTATGCCTTTATGTGGAAGTTTCTAGTACATTATTTTTGAAAGACCATGGACGAACACACCCATTCATAAGGCGGTGCTAAACACACCTTCTTGGTAAAAGAGTGTTTATCTCAACATCTCCCACACATAATCGTCCAAAGTTCATTAGCTTCCAAATCTCCAAACAATCTGCATCATCACCATACAGGAAAATGAATGATGTGACCATGAACACATCCACTAGAGGGTCACTAAACTAGAAATCAATTAAGGCCAGTATAAAGAACAGCATGTAAACCTCTAGGCCAATCTAAAAAATTGTGTTTATATTTCTTGTACTTGTTTTCAATTTGCATTAGGCTGAGCATTTCGTAATGCCTCTTGAGCATACCACTACATTGCTCGAAAAATCCACTCTCACCAGCATTCCTGAATGTGACTTAGCCCTTCTATAGATTAAATTATAGCAAGAGTACAAAGAACATCAAGTCAAATCCTCCTTGAGGATAGTACAAAAATCATTAGGGAAGGGCATTTCCCTATCTCAAGTAGAATTACCATGGGTAGCTATGTGAGCAAGATAGTTAATAACATTATTCAGGTTTCTAATTACATGTGAGAGTTAACATAAACAAAACAAGAAGTAGAATGGGCTATCTTTTCCAGAAGATGATCTTTCAGTGTGACCCATTCCAGCTCTCAGGTTGGCCTTCTTGCACTTATCTGTTTGAACTTTTTTCTCACATCAAGTTTCCACTACAGATCTGTGGTTGGAACTCTTACGTTTCTCTGAATCTACACACGCCAAGGTATCTATTCCCAAGTGACTTGCCTTGCAAATTGAAATTACTCTTTGTTCCATCTCAGCTCCAAATAACTGTCTAGTCATGCCTTTGTCCAACTTATCAACAACAATGATCTCCTCCACTTTAGAACAATAAAAAAAAAATCTCCACAAAGGTAGGAAGCCCCTCCATCTTCATATTAATGGATGTTAGCTAAATAGGCAAAGAGGTAGTAGCAACCAATGAGTCGTCTATGAACGAGATTGACCTTCCATCATGAACCAGCCAAATCATCTTTTCATATATTATCTCCTATATAAATCAGTTTTCATATCCAAGAATCACATCTCCTCACCTCAAATATATTTAAGGCTTGCCCTCTAAATAAATTGATCATTATTTATATATTTGGTGGCATGCATGGCTATAAAGAATTTTCTCCATGATCAGATATTATGTATTTCGAGTACGTTACTTTTCGGTTTCAAATTTCCTTCTAGGCTATATAGTGCATCACCATAGATTTTGTATCTCCACTCCACAAAATTTCAAATAATCTATTTTGTAGAATCTAAGACGTTTGTTGGAACATATGTATGTGACAGGGCATAAATAAGCATCGATGCAAAGGTGCTGTTAATAAGACTAATCCTTCAAGCCAATGATAGCTTCCTCATGCCCTAAGAATTTATTCTATCCATTACCAGTTTACCACAAAGACAATAACTATAAAGTTAAAATCAGTGAGCATATGCTCAGTTAGAGGTAACCCAAAAATAACACCACTATTGTCCCTTTTGCATCCGAAATCTCCTTCTAATGACTATCTTTCTATTCCTGAGTGTAGTGCAATTAAATATAATGGATGATTTCTCAACGTCCACCATTTGTTTCGATGAAGCGCAATATCTATCAAGTATAAACTTCAGGCACTCTAAGATTGTAGGAGTAACTTTAGCTAACAGAATTAGATCTTTTGTGAACATAAAGTGAGAGTGGGCAGGTCCCCTAGATGACAAAAATGATACCTCCAACAGTACCTCTTTGCATCTCTTAGGCCCTGTTGCTGCCCGGATACGGCGGATACCTGGCCCTGAGGTCAAAGACGAGGAAGGCGATGTTCTCCAGGGCGAGTAGTTCCCACTCAGACTGGAGGGACTACTACTTCTTCGTAGGTGGAGATTTGGGGATCCCCCTGAAGCTCGGAGTCTGCCCACCTGAGCTCATCGGAGATGCCAGGTGGATGGCAGGATCAGGGACACTGAAGAACTTGGAGAAGCTAAAGGGGCAGAACTGGCCTCTGAAGGACTTTCTCAGGCACGTGAAGAACGACATATCCTTGCACGCGCAAGCATTGGGATATGTCATCTTCAAAGAGACGGTTTCGCCCCCTAGCACGGTCCTGATGAAGAGGGCCAGGAGGGGAGAGCCCCCCGCCATCCAACTCAACAAGGAGGTCACTGAGGTGGTGGAGGAGCAGGGAGAGATAGTGGTTCCAGAGCCAGTTTTGTTGAACCTCTTAATTTTGATGATTACAATTAATTTAGCATTATGGACAAATCATCTTATTAAGTGTGTTTTCAGGTCATTTATATCATAATTAAGGTGAATGTCTAAGTTCAAAGTTCAAGAAAAGAAGTTGATGCGGGACAAGATGCGGGACAATATGCGGGACAATATGCGGGATGCAATCCTAATTAGAGATCAGTAAGTAATTTAACAGATAACATAAAATTTATCCTAGGAATAATGCTGATGATAATTATGCAATAATCAAGAAATCATAAGGTCGAGAAGTAAATCAATTTCAAATATTTAGAAGCATGCTCAAATAATATTTAACAAATTTACCAACTAATTTTAGGCAACTATATCTCAACACGTCAGATCTAGGGATACGCAGTAATATAGGTATGCTCGCAAATAGTATCACCCAACAACAATTTAATCGCACAATAATGTTCGGATCACACAGGTGAACAAATCAAACAATCCTGATAACAGACGCCACTACAAGATCTCGAAGATATTCAGAATATTCAGTGGGTGTTCAGATTTACCTTAAGTCGAGATCCCAACACCATAGAGACGAGTCAGGGCGACTCAAAGCGGATGATGTCTAGGCAGACGAGCAGAAGGCAACGGGGAGGTGCGGGTGAACAGAGCGGCGAGCTGAAAGTGCGAGGAGCTCGCCGACCAGTGGTGCGGCACAGCCGAGCGAGGCGAGGCGACACGCGGCCGGGCCGGGTGGAATAGGGCTTGCAGGAGCGGCCGGGCGCGAGCGGCGCGCAGACTGGCGGGCGCGGAAGCGGCCTGGCGTGCGCGGGAGCGGGCGGACGCGCGCGGGAGCGGTCGGGCGGGAGCGCGCGGGAGCGGGCGGACGCGCGCGAGGGAGGCTGGAGCTCGGGCAGGCTTGGGGGCAGGTGCGCGACTGCGCAGGCAGGCCCGCGGGCAGGGCGGGCAGGGAGCAGCGAGGCGCGGCCGCTGCGAGGCGCGGCGAGGCGACGTGAAGTGAGGCCGTGAGAGGGGCCGAGCGAGGCGACGTGAAGTGAGGCGCGGCGCGACGAGTCTGGCGGAACTGCACGACGCTGCGAGTTGAGCGAGCTTCGGAGGTAGGTGAGTTGGCAAAGAAGATTTTTTTTTTTTTTTGAAAATTGGATAACTAGGCTAATTTGAGGAATCTCACCAAAGGCTAACCCTACCCTTTCCTTCACCGGAATATCGATCCCATAACCCGGATCTAGGCTCTGAGAAAACTCAAACATAATTTCATTCATTATAATTACTCCATTTACAATGCAAGGCGACCTCTTTATATAGAGAGATCTCATATAAAATTTAAAAATACAATACTAAATGCAGGAAATAAAATACCAAATAAATAAAAGTAAATATGGAACTAATTTTATTACAATAAAATAAAATCAGCTTCAAATGTGGTGAGTCTTCAAATCTTCCAGATATGCTCTGAATCAAATCAAATCAAATTTAAATAAAGCTAAGATGGAAATCTCCAATAGCTTTAATTAATTTGAATTTGAATTTTGATTCAGCACATGACGTCATCCTAACCATCCGATTCGATGCTGATCTCTGTCCCCACCAGAAGTGTATTACATGATTCATTTTTTATTTTTCTTTTCTAGGACTTAATTGTAAGCATGCATGTTTTTGCTAAGGATTTAACTTGTACTCAATCTTAGTCAGCCTAAGGTCTATCCATTCTTTGTTATTCCTTGCTGAAAAATTCATTTTCTCAGCTGCAGGAAAAACCGATCGATTTCCAAAATCGACCAGATTTCTCTGGACTGGCCCAAACTCAGCAAGCCCAGCTGACCGTTTGGCCTATCCAGATCTCCAAAAATTGAGAATATCTTATTTCCACTATCATGTTCCTTGCAGCCCATTTTAAAAATACATCTTAACTTGAAATATCCCTCAAAAACTATTTCTTTACTCTTTGATCATTTTAAAATGAAAAATTATTTGCACTTCCCTTTTTACTTGTTAATTCCAGCAGTCCTTGAGTGTCATGTTGAATATTTTGTCCACCTAAACTCATTAAAATTGTCATAATTTATCCCAGGTGGCATTTTCTCTTTGTTTTAATCCTTGGGTGAAAATTTGGGTGTTTTAGCATTTTGCTAAAAACAAAATCCTCCAGTATGCTTATTTATGGGAAATGGACAAACTATTATTCTATTATGCTTATTTAACGAAATGCCCTCTGCTTGCTATTTTCTCATTGGTCCACTTGTATGACATATCAAAATGGTTGTCTACAACTGGCTAATTCAAATAAATGGCAAATATATCAAACCTCATGCTTACCACCTACTGCAGGAAAAATAAAAGCATTCATTTCCTGCTGTTCTTGAAACTTCTTCCTGCTCGAAAATCTTCCAAGCTCTCCTTCAAGCTTCTACTTGCAAACAAACTTCCTCAAGGAGAATCAAAAGGAAGAAAAAGTGCTGCATTTTTCACTGTTCTTAAGCCAAGACCAGCAATTCTTATTGTTCATATTCCTTCTTGGCTTTTTCGGTTTTGTCGCAACTTCAAGTTTTTCATAATTTGAACCCTCACTGTTTTGTTACTGTTGAAATATTAAAACAAGACTAATAGCTATCAGTTTTATACCTTAAGGCCTGTTTTTTTTCTTGAATATTTTGAGATTCCTTCTTTTTTTCTTATACCCCAAGATTACAGAATTTAATTTTGGACTTCTACGAGTTTTCACTCTTGGTAAGTTGTTGTATGCATAGAGATCTTCATTGTAATTTATTTTTTGTGCTTAAGTTGTAATTGAGCTAGCAAAGCTAGCAAAAACTTGTACCCTTCTCTATTTTCTCTTGAGTTGTTTTTGAAGGTTTGCTCGGCTTTGGTACCTGCAAAAAGCCGTGGTGTGTGGGTTTTCTTGGCTTCCTGTAAAAAGCCATAGGATTGTAACGGGTTTATTCGTCTTTGGTTCCCGTAAAAAGCCGGGAAGATTTAGCGAAAATTCCCATTTGAAAAGAGCTCTCTTTGCAGGTTTGACCAGCGTTGACCAAGGCAGAGAGCTGGGGAACAAGCGTTCGGGGGGGGGGGGGCGGCGGCCAGCCTCCCCGCCGGAAAACCATGAACGGCGCAGTATGGAAGAAGAGGGCGGACTGGTGGCTGCTGCTGTAGCAAAAATGGAAAGCTGCGGCATCCCCAAGCAAGTTCGTTCACTAGTACAGCGATCATCCTCCCCGTCGGCGGCGGCTAAGCCGTTGTCTACAGCGGTGGATGGCAGATTCGGCAGGTCGCAGGTGCAGGACAGCCAAAACCAGCAACATATGGCCTCCTCCCATGGCATTCCCGAGCAGGGCGTGCTGTTCGCTGAAGCTATTATTGAGAAGATCACCGCCAGCAGCAGATCTACAGAAACAGGGGAAGTTTTGGCCGCCGAACGTGCAGGAATCGCAGTAGCCAGCGGCAGTTTCGTCTCTAGCGTGCTGAACGCCTGCAGATCTGAGCCGACTCGACCAGAGGGAGCAGCCAAAACTTCAAACGCTACAGGTTGCACAAGATCCAGCAGAACAGAGCACATTGTGCCTGCTGTAGCTGCTGTAGATCAGAACCTGCAATGGGAAAGCAGAGCTGTTTGCTCCAGCAAACTGCTCTGTGCTGAAGCTGCTGGGCTTGCTGGAACCAACAGCAGCAACTTCAAACCAGATGCGGGCTTGCTCGGACCCAGCGACAACACCAAAATGGCAGCTGGACCTGCTGTTATTGCTGGAATTTTTGCCCAAAACAGAGCTGAATGTGCTGGCTCTGTGCGTAACAGCAGCACCAACGAAATCAAGGGGCTGATTTCCAGCCATTGCAAGGAAGAAGTCGGCCAACTGCTGGCCTCCTTCTCCTCACAGCAAGCTCCTCTTCCGGCACACAGCCGAGGTATGAATCTCTCTCACCCTGCGGCCCGGGGGGTGGCCACACATTCAACTGCCTGTGATGATGTGAATTTTATTCCAGGTGAGGATGCTAGAGGCCCACTTGGGCAGTCCGGTATGCAGGTCGATCATACACAGCTTGCTTTTAGTTTCCCTGCATTATCCGACCACTCTGCCGCAGCAAACAGCCTTAACAGCGAAACCTGCACGCCAACTGTCCGACAGAATGCCTCAACCAGATTTCTGCAGCACTCTGCAGCGGTAAACAGCACTGATTTTGCTCTGACTGCAGCGTCAACCAGCCCCATGAGCAGAATCTGCCCCCAAGCTGTTCGACAGAATACCGCAGCGAGCTTTCCACGACATTCTGCAGCTTACAGCAACCACCACAGCTCCCTGCAACTTCAGTCCAACGAAAATCAGCAAGCTCCCAAGCTTGCTTTGCATGAGGTGCACACAGCCAACGTTAAGCAGCAAGAGTATGTCCTGCAGCAGCAACCTTCCTCTAGCAAACAACCATTCCAGCAAGCTCAGGCTTCACCTACAGCTAATTCGGCCTGGACTCGCAAGGAATACATTAGTTTTTGAGACATCGATCTATCTAATTCAGCCCACCTTCGTGACGGAGTGGTCCAGCTTGATAAAGCCTTAATTTCGCATATACAATCCAAGTTAGCTTCTTCGTTAGTTGGAAAATTATTTGGAAGGAGATTGCCGTTCCATTTTCTTGCAGCTGAACTTCACAAAAGATGGGGACACTATGATGGTTTTAGAGTCCTCGACGCAAGCAAAGATTGTTTTATTTGTCAGTTTAGACATGATGCTGATAGGGATGCTATCATTCGATCCGGACCGTGGACGGTAGCGGGTCAAATCCTAGGACTTGATGTCTGGTCCCTTGAGTTTGACCCATCTTTTTCTGTAGGTGCCTCAACACCGATTTGGGTTAGATTACCGAAACTCCCCCTCTACTGCTGGGGCAAGGAAAATCTAGCCAGAATCTCGTCGGAAATTGGTGCCCCTCTATGGCTAGATCCTATCACCGCAAATATGGACAAAATTGCTTTTGCACGAGTTTGCGTTCGAGTCAATCTAGCCCAACCCCTTAAGTCGGGGGTATGGATCGATGGGCCGAAAGGTAAATTTTTTCAAAGAGTTGAATATAAAGGTATTACGGTCATCTGCTTTAAATGCGGTGTTGTTGGACATAGAGATAAGAATTGCCCCCTTCAAGGCCCGACACCACAAGCCAATGCTTCCACCACTCCCTCTCCTGTTCCTCCTATTGACTTGATGGAAACTAATGCTGATAATGCTACCTCTAGCGGGACTGAAGGCAACTTACTGCACGCCCACCCTGACCCTTGCGAGATTGCGTCCAAGGACTCAGTCGGGCCATGGATGCTAGTACCTAACCGCCGCAAACCACGGAATGTGGCTGGACAACAACCCAATCAGGCTGCAGGCAACATTCTTCACAAATCTAAATCTGCTACCTCCCGAAATTCAGCAAGGCAACAGCAGCAGCAGCAGCAGCAAACCATTACCCACCAGCAGCAGAAAAGCTCAGCCCAACAGTACAGAGTGGTGGGACAACAGGGTACAGGGGCAAAAACTCCTCAGAACAGCCACCTGAACATCTCAACAAGGCTGAACAAGCAGAAGGGCATTGTTAACTTGCTGGATAGTGCTGTAACAATCCCGGGCCTATTGCAGAAACACCAGAAGGACTCTGTAGAAATGGTGAAGAGCACTGTAAAAATACAGGATAATACTGTAAAATTGCAGGATCATACTATAGAAATGCGGGACAATACGGTAGAAGTGCGGGACAGTTCTGTAGAAATGCAGGAGATGGTGCAGACCAAGCAGACGGGCACTGTAGAAATGCGGGGCAGCGCAGTTGCAATGCAGGGGCTGCTGCAGAACGACAATAAGGAGGTGAAGAAAGCTGTAGATTTTCAAGATAGCCATGTGCAGAATGTTGTTTTGAATGCAGCCATTGAAAATCCCTTTGTTGTCCTTGATCTCTGCATGGAGGAAAGCGATGTCAAGCCCGTCACTAACCCTCTTATACTGACCTCTTCAGCCAATAAGAAGAAGTTGAAATTTCCTCTGCAGAAATTTCTCTCCCCCAAGGCCAACACTCAGAAGGGTCGGGAACGAATCTCAAAGAAACATTGGGAGAGAGAACTTGCTAACCTCAGGGAATGCGTAACCCCTGCTAGTGATGACAAAATGATCAAAAGGAAATGGGAGAACCGTGGCGACACTGTTAGGGAGGGCAGCTCACCACCCCTCAACTCTCACCCCTCCTCCTCCCCCCCAATGATTAAAGCCATCTTCTGGAATTGCCGCGGAGTTAAAAAGCCGGCTTCGTGCAATCACCTTCAGGCTTTAGTCAGGGAGCACTCACCGGTTGTGATTTGTCTTTTGGAAATCAGAGTTCAGTCGTTCTCTAGAAGAAAAGTTGACAGACTAGTGGGACGTCATTGGGACTTTCATGTGGAGCCGTCAGTGGGTAAATCTGGTGGCATTATTGTGTGTTGGCTCAACCACACCGCCCAGCTCCAAGTCAGTCACTCCAACAAACAAGTTGTTGCCCAGGCTACTGTTATGGGTCAACATATTTGGCACATCTGTGCTATTTATGCTGACAAAGATTACATCAAGCGTCGAATTATTTGAGATAGCATTTCTCCTTTGTTAGATGCGGAGATTCCGGCCATAGTGGGAGGTGACTTCAACTGCATTCTTTCGCAAGAAAACAAACGTGGAGGCAAGCCATTTACCCCTGTGGAGGCCCACAATGAATTTGCCAGCTTCCTAGCCAACAATGATCTTCAAGATGGCTGGAATGAGGGGCAGCATTACAGCTGGTGCAACAACAGGAAGGGCAAAGCTCGTATGTGGGTCAGACTGGACAGAGTCTGCTTCAACTCAGGTGCCTTATCTGCTCTCCTGGGCTCTGTAGTTACTCACCTTACCAGAATCGGATCAGATCATTGTCCGCTCTTAGTCCAAGGTGAGAACTTGGAGTTTAAACCACAAGGCAACACTCTCAGATGTTTGGCTTGAAGATGAGGCTTCCAACGGGATTGTGACTAGGGAATGGCAAAAACCTACTCATGGCAACCCTCCTACCATTCTCAATCACAAATTTGCCCGCACCCTCTGCGCACTAAAATCTTGGAATCGGGACAAATTTGGGGATATTAATGCTATAGCCAAAGACCTCGAAAGCAGAATTGCTGAGCTTCAGTCGAGGGAATCTGTGGGCACTGGCCTGACTGAGAGTGAGTTGGACTGCCTCTTACATCTAGTTGCAGAATATAACACCACTCTTAGTAGATTGGAGACCTGGTAGCTGCAAAGAGCCAAAGTAAAGTGGGCTAAGTGTGGGGATCACAACACTTCTTACTTCTACAAAGCAGCAACTTGCAGAAAGCGCATCAACCATATTCGCCGCTTAGTTGCGCAGAATGGTGAGGAAATTTTAGATCACGAAGGGATCTGAGCTGCTTTGGTTACCCACTTCTCATCGAAATGGAGGCCTCCTATTCCACCTTTACCAGAGCTGAGCATCCCCCCACCCAGAGCAATTATCTCTGAGGAGGATGCACTCAGGATCAGTTCACCAGTCAGCAACGAGGAGATTGTAGCTGCTATCAACTCTCTTGGCAACAACAAGGCTCCAGGGATTGATGGCATAACCAGCTCCTTCCTTAAGGGCTACTGGAGTGTTACCAGCACTGATGTCCTGACTGCTGTTCATCACTTCTTCAGTTATGGGTCTATGCCAAAGCGTTGGAAGGATACTTTAGTAGTCCTTATTCCCAAAGTGCAGGGCGCTGAGCTTCCCTCTCAGTTCAGACCCATAAGCCTTTGCACTACTATCTACAAAGTGATTGCTAAAATCCTTATCAATCGGGTGAAGGATATCCTCAGCTCTCTCATCTCTCAGGAGCAAGGGGCCTTTGTTCCAGGCAGAGGCATCGCCGACAACTGCCTGATAGCACAGGAGATTATGCAGAGGTTAGCTTCTTCAGAGTCCTCCACTGGCTACATGTCCGTCAAAGTGGATATGGAGCAGGCCTACGACAGAATGAGATGAGACATTTTACAAAAAATGCTGCAACACTTTGGCTTTCCCGACACTTGGAGCAGATGGGCTCTAGCTTGTGTTGAATCCCCGAGATTTGCTTTGATGATCAATGGCCAGAAATCCAGCTGGATAGAAGCAACCTGTGGCTTCCGACAGGGGTGCCCTCTATCTCCGTACTTATTCATTCTTTGCTCTGAATTGCTTTCTCTCCTTATCAACCAACAACAGAACAGAGATGATCTGCTGGGGATCAGAACAGCCACACATGGGCCACTTATTACCCACCTCATGTTTGCGGATGACATCCTCATGTTTGCCCCTGCCACTTGCAAAGCCGTCAGAGCTCTAAACAACATCTTTGATGTGTATAGCAATTGGTCTGGACAGAAAATCAACAAGGCTAAGTCGTCCATTTGTTTCAGCAAGAAGATGAAGAGAAGCAGGAAACGCATGATTGCTAACAAATGGGGGTTTCGCACCCAAGCTGAGGGCAAGTATTTGGGCATTCCTCTCATAAGTAGGAGGCCAGTCAAAGCCGACTTTCAGCATATTATTGATTCTGTGAGGGGCAGAATTTCTTCGTGGGGGACCAGATACTTATCTTTAGCTGGCAGAGTTACTCTTATAAACAGCGTGCTCACCTTTATTCTAATCTTCTCCCTCTCTCACACGTTTGTGCCTGGTAATGTTATGGCAGAGATTGAGAAATTAATCCGACGTTTCTTATGGAGTGGCAACCTTACTTTGAATGCCGCTCACCTTGTGGCATGGGAGCAAGTGACAACCAAAGTCTGCTGGGGGTTTGGGCATTCACCGTCTGGAGGAGTGGCGCTCCATCCTCGTGGCCAAACATGCCTTCAACTTTCTGAATAATGCGGACACTCTATGGGTCAAATGCTTCCAGGCCAAGTATGGAAACAGAGAGACTATCTTCTCCACCAAGAGGGGCGATTCGTGGGCTTGGAAACTTATTTGTCAGAGAGGAACAACAGCCTTACATAACTCCATGTGGAAAATTGGCAGTGGAAGCAGCACCAAAGTTATGGAGGACGCTTGGGTTGATTCCAACCCTTTCTTGAGGTGGCCTACCTTCATCAACACTACTGAATTGCTCCCCTTGACTGTTCATCACCTCCTCAGTGCGAATGGTGAATGGAACCAAGCTGAGCTCCATAAATGCTTTGGCTCGGAATTAGCGTTGAGAATAAATAGACTACCGAGACTCAACAAGGAGGAGAGGGACAACCTAGTTTGGCTAAAATCTGATTCTACCAAATCCCCCACTGCAGCTCTTTACAGAGATCTCTTCCGCGGCAGAGAACTCCCACATAGCTGGGTCTGGAAGTTACGTGCACAGCCCCGCATTGTCACCTTTCTTTGGGGGATTTGTAGTAATGCTATCCCCACTTTCAATTGGCTCAAGCGAAGGCGCCTGCGAGAGTCTGCTAGATGTCCTTGGGGCTGCTTTGCCGAAGAAGACTTACAGCACTTTGTCTGCGAATGTAGCTTCATCTGCGTCGTCTTTGATGCCTTACAGCGCCAGCGAACTGAAACAACAACAGGAGTTGATGTTGTGCTGCCAGAAGAGACTAATTGTGAGCTGCAGGCTGGCCCCTTGCCGCCCCCGCAGCATTGCCCAATCAGTCGGAAGTACAAGAAAAGAAAGGCTTCCACCACAGTTTTGCCGAATGCTAAAGCGCCGAAAGTGCAGGTTGCTCTCCCCATTCCAACTGTAGATTTCTGTCCCGCTAGCACGACCACTCTCTCCACCTTGCAAGATTCGGGGCAGAACAAGTCTAAGAGAAAGTGCAATGCTGTACCCACCACTCCAAGCCCTCTCAGTTGGCATGATGAAGGAGAGAAATTCCAACGAAAAACACCCAGACTTGCCGGTAACGACAGGGATTCTTTTTATGCTAACATTTTTTCTGCAGGTTGCTGCAAAGATGGCGAATCCAGTACAAGACCGGGGTTGCAGATTAGACACCCAGCAGCCGATTCTTGTGGAGCGCTGCTCCGAGTAGCTGCAGCAGCAATAGCAGCAGCGAAACCTGCAGCAAAACTTGCTGCTGCCACAGCAGCAGCAGCACATTCTGCCGCTGCTACTGCGACAGCAGCAGCAAAATTTTTTGCTGCAATAGTAGCAGCTGCACATTCTCCTGCTGCTGTTGCTGCTGCCATCGCTGCTGCAGCGTCTCCTGCAGTCGCAGCAACGGGATGCATTCCTGCAGTTGCTGCAGCTGCGCATTCAGCAACGGTGGCTGCTTCGGCTGAGGGAAATCTACCACCTTCTGCTCGCAATTTTCAACTGTTGAAGCTTTTCCTTGGTAACCTGCAGTCACGAGTCCATAAGAATGCAGCTGACCCTCAGGCTATTAAAATGGTGGCAGCTTTGTACCACTCTTGGAGAGCTCGCAATGGTCGCGTCCACAACAAACCCTTCCCGTTGCCTAGAGTAATCGCTGCACTTGTTCATTTTAGGGAAGCCCAAGAACAATCTTTATCCAACGTGGGGAACTGGGATCCCAACAGCCTTCAAGGTTGTTGTTACCCCTCTGCTTCCCATTGGGATCCCCCACCCCCGCGATGGATTAAGGTGAACTTTGACGGCTTCGTTAAACAGAATGGCGCAGCAGGTGCAGGCGGAGTTGTGCGGGACCACTGTGGCAACCTCCTCCTAGCAGCAGGCTCCAAGCTCTACACCCAGGCCACTCTGACAGCAGAAGCGACGGGAGCGCTCATCGCGTTGACAGCCGCCCAGGAGTGGGCGGATACGGCGGACAGGATTTGGATAGAGGGTGACTCAGCCAACACCATTGCGGACCTTCATCGGACAGCCAGAGGACATCCTCCTGACCGGACCATGGCCCAGATCTCTGCTCTTTTGGATGCCTTTAAGGCACATAAGATATCTCATGTTTACAGAGCCGCTAATAGAGCGGCAGATTTTGTTGCTTCTTTTTCTTGTTTAGATAATACAGAGTGGCGCAGGGGCATGTCCCTCCCACTCGATTTTTGTGCGATTCTCAATGAGGATCAAACCTTTTGTACTTGATGTATCTTTTTTACTGTTATAGTATTATAGGCTACGACCGAATTTCAAAAAAGAAAATTCCCATTTGAGGAGCGTGGGAAGTGGACTAGGCGGTAAGCCGAACCACTATAAATTTGTTGTGTTCTTTTCACTTTTGCTCTTAAATTCTCTTAAACTAAAGTGATATAACATATCTAAATTTAAGTATTTTAAATTTATAGAAAACCTGAAATACTCTGATTCAAAACAGATATATGAATAGTAAACTCTAAATTTATTATTTCTGGTTTCTTTTGGATTCATTTCTGCACTGTTTTATGAACTTTGGTCAATTCCCAAAATCGACCGGATTGTTCTGGAAAAATTTTCTGCACTGCTCTGTGAACCTTGGTCAATTTTCAAAATCGATCGGATTATTCGGATAAAATTTTCTGCTCAGTTTTTTCTTATCCAGGTGATATCAGAACTTAGTGCACTTGGTCATTTTGATAAACTTAAGTATACTACTTACTATTCCTCTCTTTTCTAAACCAAATTTATTCATTTATGTTTTTTTTTAATCCCAATTCACCCCCCTCTTGGGAAGTCTCTGGGCCAACAAGTGGTATCAGAGCAGGTCTCTGTAATTGTTTGCTTATTGTTTCAGGATTAACCTCCTAGAGACGATCTATGGCACTTCCCACTCATATTTCGGATGACACAATATGCAAGGGACTCTCGGCAAATCGCCCACCTTTCTTCAAAGGTCTACACTATAACTTTTGGAAGAGAAGAATGTGATCACCTTCAAGGCATAGACATAGAACTATGGGAGGTAACTAGAACGCCATTTGTCTCTCCTAAGAAGGAAGACAATGTAACACCTAAGGAGTTTTGTGATTTGGAACCGGAAGAGAAGAGATTGGCACAACTCAATGCCAAAGCTCTCAATCATCTACAATATGGCCTTTCTCCAAGTGAGTTTAATAGAATCTGTAATCTCAGTACAGCTCATGAGGTATGGTCTAAACTTGAGCTTACTTATGAAGGTACCAACCAAGTCAAAGAATCTAAAATAAATATGCTGATTCATGATTATGAGTTATTTAAAATGAATCCTGATGAATCTATTAAAGATATGTTTACCTGTTTTACTAACATAACTAATGGTTTGATTTCTCTTGAAAAAATCTTTACTAACAAGGAACTTGTCAGAAAAATTTTAAGATGTCTTCCTAGGGAATACGATGCCAAGGCTACAGCCATTGTACAAGCTCGAGATCTTTCAACTCTTGAACTTGATATATTGTTAGGATCTTTAACAACATATGAGTTGGAGATGAAAAGAAAGAAAAAGAAAAAGGATGATGAAGAAGGTGCTAGAAAGAAGAAGGCTCTAGCTTTAAGAACCTCCTCTCCACCAACTACCGAAAGTGAGAGTGATTCAAGTAAAGATGATGAAGAAAAGCTTGAAGATGAAATTGCCTTAGTCTCGAGGCGTTTCAACTCCCTTATGAAGAAAAAGAAGCAACCATTTCGTCGCTCACAAAGGAAACCATTCAAGGCCAAAGATGCTAAAGAGAACACATCAAAGATCAAAGAAAATGAAGTAACTTGTTACAATTACAACCAACCAGGACATATCAAACCGAATTGTCCTCTTCTCAAAGGAAAGAAGATAAGAAAGAAGAAAGCTTTTGTAGCTACTTGGAGTTACTCAGATGAAAACTCAAATAGTGATGAAAAGAAAGAAATTGTCAACCTTTGCTTGATGGCTGATGTTGAAAGTGATGATGATGGGTCTACAAATTCGGTAAATGACTCCTCACTTTCTTATGATGAGCTAGAAGAAAATTTAGTTGATCTTATTTAAGAATATGATAAGCTAAAGAAAAAATATTTTTCTCTAAAAAAGGCTCATCTTTCCTGTGATTCTCTTGTAAATGAACTAAAAAGAAAAATCAGTGATCTTACTGATATGAATAAAGATCTCTGCATGCGGATTGATGTAATAATTAAGAAAAATGAATTGCTCAAGATAAAAAATAAGTTGCATGTTCCTAAGATTAAGAAGCATGCAGGAATTAGCAGTAAAAATTCTTTTTTGAATGTCATGCCCTACATTACTTGTAACTTCTATCAAAAGCATGGACATATTGTACGTACTTGTAGAATAAGAAAATTCATGCTTGCATCCAAATGTACTTCTTATGTATGGATTCCAAAAAGCATATCTCATGATAATCATATTACATTGACTAACCCTTTAGGACCCAATATATATTTGGGCTCCTAAAATCAAGACTTGAGAGTTCATGTTGCAGGTATGTCTCCACTCCGGGACTAGTGGAGCATGTGGGTCTTGGATAGCGGGTGCTCACGTCACATGATAAGGGACAAAATAAAATTCACCTCGCTAAAGCCAAGAAATGGAGGACTTGTAACCTTTGGTGACAATACCAAAAAACGTATAATCAGAATTGATAAAGTCGGTAAAGATTCTACAACCTCTATAGACAAAGTCCTTTTAGTCGATGGTCTTGCTTATAACTTGCTTAGCATTTCTCAGTTTTATGATAATGGTTATGAAGTTTCATTTAATGCTTCTCATTGTCTCATTAAGCATGATAGCATGACTATATTTGTAGGAAATAGACATAACAATGTTTATCAAATTGATTTATGTTCTATTGATTGTAATGATATAAAATATCTTGCATCTTATGTCAATGACTCATGGTTATAATATAGAAGGTTAGAACATGCTAGTATGCATACCATTCATAAGATCTCTAAGTTAGACTTAGTTAATGGCTTGCCTAAACTTATATATGAGAAGGATAGACTTTGTGGTATATGTCAACTAGAAAAGCAAACTAAAAATTCTTTTAAGTCTAAGAATGTTATTACCTCTTTGAAACACTTTGAAATCTTGCATATGGATTTATTTGGCCCAATAGAACTCTTAGTCTAGGAGGAAAGAAATAATGCTTTGTACTAGTTGATGATTATTCTAGATTTACTTGGACTTTGTTTCTTGCTCACAAACGCGATGCTTTTGATATTTTTAAATTTTTTTATAAGCGTATATTCAACCAAAAGGGTTTTGAAGTACTTTCAATTCGTAGCGATCATGACGGTGAGTTTGAGAATGAGTGCTTTGAATCTTTTTGCGATGTGCGTGGCATCTCACATAATTTTTCGGCACCTCGAACTCCTCAACAAAATGGGGTTGTTGAGAGGAAGAACCGAACTCTTATTGAGATAGGTAGATCCATGTTTCATGAACGTGGACTTCCAAAGTATTTTTGTGTCGAAGCAGTAAATACGGCTTGCTATATAGTAAACCGTGTGATGGTTCGATCCATACTTAGGAAGACCCCTTATGAATTATGGAAAGGGCGTAAACCAAATATTTCTCATCTTCGTGTTTTTGGCTGTAATTATTTTGTTTTGAATAATGGTAAAGATGATTTGGAAAAATTTGATCCTAAGGCGGATGAAGTCATCTTCTTAGGATATTCTTCAACTAGCAAAGCATATCGTGTTTATAACACAAGAACTATGCTAGAAGAATCCATTCATGTCCAATTTGATGAATCTAACCCAAACTCTTCAAGGAGGGATGATGATCTTTTTGAAGGTACAGGTTTTGAGAAGCAAAGCATAGAAGGTGGAGAAGCATGCGCAAAGGAAGAACCTCATGAAAATGTGCCACCACAATTAAAATTTGATGGTAAAGATGAAGCCAAGAGGAATCTTCCCAAAGAATGGAAATACAAGGAGGCTCATCCACCAGAACAAATCATTGGTGACCCATCACAAGGGATAAGAACAAGATCATCTCTTCAAAATGAGATAAATCACTCCGCCTTTATCTCTCAAATTGAACCAAAGTCATTTGAAGAAGCTGAAAATGATGATTTCTGGATTTTAGCTATGCAAGAAGAGCTTGATCAATTCAAAAGGAATGATGTTTAGGAACTAGTTCCAAGACCCAAGGATCATTCTATCATTGATACAAAATGAGTTTTCCGTAATAAGTTGAATGATTCCGGAACTATTATTCGTAATAAGTGTATGTTGAGCAACCTCCTGGTTTTATTGACTCATATTTTTTGGACCATATTTTCAAACTCAAAAAGGCTCTATATGGCTTGAAGCAAGCACCCCGTACTTGGTATGAGAGATTGAGTAAATTCCTTGTAGATAATGGTTTTGTCAAAGGACAAGTTGATACAACACTATTTACAAGGAAACATGATGATAATTTCATAGTAGTGCAAATATAAGTTGATGATATCATTTTTGGTGCTACTAATGAATTACTATGTGAAGAATTCTCCAAGTGCATGTCGAGGAAATTTAAAATGAGCATGATGGGAGAACTCAACTTCTTTCTTGGATTGCAAATAAAGCAACTTCCTGAAGGCATATTTATCTGTCAAAGCAAATACACAAAAGAACTTCTCAAAAAATTTGGGATGGATAACATGAAATAAATTGGAACCCCAATGAGTCCATCTACTAAGCTCGACAAAGATGAGAAAGGTAAAATGGTAGATGAAAAATTATGTAGAGGTGTGATAGGTTCTCTTTTATATCTTACAGCTAGTCGCCCTGATATTGTCTTTAGTGTTTGCATATGTGCTCAATTTCAGTCTAATCCTAAAGAATCTCATTTAGTAGTAGTTAAAAGAATTTTTAGATATTTGGTTGGCACACACTCACTAGGCCTATGGTATCCCAAAGGCACTACACCAAATCTAATAGAATTTTCTGATGCCGACTTTACCGGGTGCAAGGTTGACCGGAAAAGTACATCAGACACTTGTCAATTCTTTGGCAATGCTCTTGTTTCATGGTCTAGTCGAAATTAAAATTTTATTGCTTTATCGACTGTAGAAGCAGAATATATTGCCACGGGTAGTTGTTGTGCACAACTTCTTTAGTTAAAACAACAACTAGTTGATTATGGCATTATTCTAGATCAAATTCCTATTAGATGCGACAATACGAGTGCTATTTGCTTAATGAAAAATCTAATTTAGCACTCACGTACTAAACACATAGAAATTCGCCATCATTTTATTAGAGATCATGTAGAAAAGGGTGATATTATCCTAGAATATGTATCCACTGATTTTCAACTTGCAGATATCTTCACCAAGCCTTTGCATGAAGATAGGTTCAATTTCATAGTTAGAGAAATTGGTATGTTGGATGGAACTAGTTTGTGATGTATTGCCATGAAATTGCATGTTACAATTTGTATAACTTTTAATTCTCTTTGAAATGTTTTTATTCATATATAAATTTTATCTATAAATAGCTTAAAACATATTCTTGCTAAATTCATATGCTCACCTCTCTGATTTTGATGATTCTTTTTCAAAAATCTTGCTAATTGCTTATGTCCTCAACAACCGTGAAATTTGGTCGATTTTAGAAATCGACTGGACCTCTCAGGTTGGTGATTTTTCTGGGTTACCCGAGAAAACCAGCTTATTGTTAAAATCGACCGAATCTCTCTGGAAAATCAGCCCATCGGGCGCAACCCGCCCATTTCTCCCAGTGGGCCAATCTTCAAACGACGCACTTGGGAAGCGAACCAACTCATTTTGTTTTATCTATCGCTTGCGTCTCTCTCTTTCTCCAACCCTCGTCTTGTCGCCTAAAATCCTAACTCCCTTCCAGCGCTCCTCCACCATCTTCTTCTCCCTTTCCTTTGCACTTTAACCCTAACCAGACATGACTCGCAGCAAAAGGAAAGCTCCGCCTCCTTCCTCTTCCTCCTCTGCAACTGAAGATGATCAATCACATGAGGAGATGTCGTCTACCGAAGTGGAAGCTCCACCTGGAGAAGAACAGATTTCAGGGGAGAGTGAGACATCAGAAAATGAAGCTATGTCTGTCGACTACTCCTCTCCCTCTTCTAAATCCAGCAAGGAAGATAGACTCAGAACTCTTGCCACCATTGCCATTGACTCAACTCCACCTCGTCCTGGTTTCAAGAAAAAGGCACTAGTGGTCAGGACCTATCTCCCCTCTGCTATTCTCTCATCTTCTGTTGGTCCTTTTTCCTTTGCCCAGTCTCTACCTGCTGTGAAAAATGAAGCAGCAAAATTGAAAAAGCCCTCTATCGCCAAATCAGAGAAAGCTGCAGCAAAACCTAAGAAGCCTGCAGCAGAACTAAAGAGATCGACATCCAAGCCTAAGATTGCTACACTGGAGGCAAAGAAATCCACCACAAAAATGGAGAAGCCTACTGCAGAAATAAAAGGTACTTCTGCACATTTGAAGAAGAAGAAGACAGGCCCAGAACCTCATCCTGTCTTCCACTCAAATTGCAGAGATTGACTCAGACCAAGATTTGGCGCAAAGGTTTGCACGCCTCATTTCTCAAAATCTACTATTCCTCCTCCTGTTGTAGAGATCTCTGAAGAAGAAGAAAAACCGAAGACCTCAAGAAGGAAAAGGAAAAGATTAAGTTGAACAATCTATTCCTTTACCCAAATCTCATCAGTCCTACATCAAGAAATTCATGAAAGCAGTCAAGGATACTCTTATTCTAAATGTGAGACCAATCAAAAGGGAATGTGTCTCTTCTTTCATCAACCAAGTCATTAATCGACATAGTTGGGAGAAATGGTTATCCTGTTATCACCCCTATTATCCTGATGTAGTAAAATTCTTTTATGCCAATCTAGAGATTGACTTAGAGGCTAGGACCCTCACCTCTTCTGTTCTAAACATCCCTATTAGAATTTCAGCTCAGGATCTCATCAACCATTATGATATTCTGATTCCTGATAACTCCATTACTCTAGAAAACCTCAAGGTTGATCCCAGCACATTCTTAGATGTTGAAACAATTCTGGGTTATAGTTCTGAATATAATCCACCTGGAGTTAAGAAGCATGTGGCTAGAAAGATCAAACATTTAGCTTCTTGTAGTGATCAGGCCAAAACACTTGGCAAAATACTACAAAAATGTTTTCTTCAAATTCATGGCCACAAAGATGAGTGGACTAATATGCATCAAATTGCAGTCTACCATCTGCTTTAGGGAAAAACTCTAGACATTATAGGGATCATCTTTCATAGCCTAGAAAACTGTCGCAATGTTGCTCAAAAGAGCAAATATATGCAAAGTTTTTACTATGGCAACATCATTTGTGACTTTCTTACCATTCATTATGATGTTAATCTATCCGGCTTTGTCAAAGGAGCTAGATATTATGGCTTTTCCCAAGAGAGCTTCAAACTACACCAACCCAATTCTTCCTTCCAAAATGTTGCTGCCAATCCAGAACAAAGAGCACCAACATCTCTTTCTTCCTCCTCTCACAAATCTGCCCATCCTTTCACTTCATCTCCCTTTACATCTCAGTATACTAAATTCATTATTGACTCAATTGAGACTATTGGAGAGCTAGCTGAATCTAATATCCAAAAACTCCTTAGCCTCCAAGCTTATATGGACACTCTCAGTAGTTTCACTGCTCAAATTGCTAAGCTTGCAAGCTACAAAAGTGAAATGCTTGAGAAGTTAAGTCAAAAAGTTGATCACTTAGCTGAAAAGCTAATCCCCTCTTCTTCTGGCAAGAAATGATGGTTTGAGTTATTTATGTAATGATTATATAGATAAGCTCTTTAATATTTTCAGTTTTTTTTTACTGTTTTATGTTATTTTGTCTGAACATTGTAACTAACATCAAATGTTTTTTCTCCAATTTTTTTTTTGATGATGCCAAAGGGGGAGAAAAGAACATGTTATTATTTGATCTGCAATGTCAATTTATAGTTTTTGATCTGTTTTTTTTGTGTGCTAAAATTGAGGGGGAGCATGACATAATGTGTATATTTTACTCTTGTCTCTATTTTAATGTGTATATTTCACTCTTGTCTCTATTCAATTTGTTAGTGTTTTGCTAAGGGGGAGCAACTCATTCTGCATATCTCTTTTATTTTCCTTAGCACACTAAATTAATTTTCATCATCAAAAAGGGGAAGATTGTTGAACCTCTTAATTTTAATAATTACAATTAATTTAGCATTATGGACTAATCATCTTGTTAAGTGTATTTTTCAAGTCATTTATATCATAATTAAGGTAAATGTCCAAGTTCAAAGTTCAAGAAAAGTTGTGTTACATGATTTATTTTTTATTTTTCTTTTCTAGGACTTAATTGTAAGCATGCATGTTTTTGCTAGGAATTTAACTTATACTCAATCTTAGTCAGCTTAAGGTCTATCCATTCTTTGTTATTCCTTGCTAAAAAATTCATTTTCTCAGCTGCAGGAAAAACTGATCAATTTCCAAAATCGATCGAATTTCTCTAGACTGGCCCAAACTCAGCAAGCCCAGCTGACCGTTTGGCCTATCCAGATCTCCAAAAATTGAGAATATCTTATTTCCACTATCTTGTTCCTTGCAGCCCATTTTTAAAATACATCTTAACTTGAAACATCCCTCAAAAACTATTTATTTACTCTTTGATCATTTTAAAATGAAAAATTATTTGCATTTCCCTTTTCACTTGTTCATTCTAGCAGTCCTTGAGTGTCATGTTGAATATTTTGTCCACTTAAATTCATTAAAATTGTCATAATCTATCCCAGGTGGCATTTTCTCTTTGTTTTAACCTATGAAGCCCCGATATTTCGTGGAGCCTAACGTATCCGTATCATGTCCGTATCGGATACCAATACTCCCCGATACTCCACCGATACGTATCTGATACGCCACGTGGCATATCAATTTTTATTTTTAATTTTTAAAAATTCGATACTCGCCCAATACTTGCTCGATACTTGCTTGATACTTGCCCAATACTTGCCCGATACTTTTTGATACTTCTAATTAAAGAAAAAAATATTGAAACAATTGGTTTGGCGATAAAAAATAAAAAATATATTATATATAAAACACAACTCATGCATAGACTCAAATAATAAGATTGAAAGATATACTGAACACACACAATTAGGATTACAAAATGCTTAATGCACGCTAGTGTTTCGACAATAAAAAAAATTTCGTATTTACAAGCAACTATATTATCTAGCTTTTCTATATCAACTATACTATCTTTTCTTCTGTTAGACACTGATTACTTTCTTTTTACTTTAATCAAGCTCATATTATGAAAAAAATAGAACTTTAATCTTTTTTATTTTGTTTATTTATTTAGTTGACGCTCAGAGAGAGGAGAGCATATATCTACTTTAACAAGATTAATATATATGAGTTTATATCACATTATCTATGTTATTTTCAATTATATGTCATTTGCATTGAGCTAATTAATTTAAATCAGATTTAAATTTAAACTGAAACTAATTTACTGATTTTCATCTCACTTAGATGATCTGTGATATGTTGAAAGTAATTAAATAAATTTAAAATATTATTTTAATTTAAATTTTTTTAAACTCAATAGTTGTTGAAGAATATTTTTATTTTTTGTAGTACGATTGTCTAATATTTTTTTAGTGATATTAATAATATTTAAAAAATATAATTAATTTAAAAAAAAATTAAAAGATATTTTTGAAAATTATAACAACAAAATGTATAAGCTAGTATAATCTATCATAGATTTATATCTTAAATATGAGAATATGACGTATTATACATAAATATAACAGCCGTATCCTGACATATCTGTATCATACTTTTTTTAAGTTTGGCGTATCATCGTATCTGTATCGTATCGTATCTATATCGTCGTATCGTACTCGTGCTTCATAAGTTCTAACCCTTGGGTGAAAATTTTGGTGTTTTTAGCTTTTTGCTAAAAATAAAATCCTCCAACATGCTTGTTTATGGGAAATGGACAAACTATTATTCTATATTTTTCATCAACCTCCTTTCCCAGGTTTATTCTTTAGTATTTTCCTTATTCCAAGCATGGTTGGACTTAATCATTATCTTTAAAATATAAAATCTGCTGAACCCAATCTGTCTCCAACATTCCAATGGACTCTTTATCACCCTGGAATGTCCAAAATGCCCTCTGCTTGCTATTTTCTCATTGGTCTACTTATATGATATGTCAAAATGATTGTCTATAATTGGCTAATTCAAATAAAGGGCAAATATATCAAATCTCATGCTTACCACCTGCTGCAAGAAAAATAAAAGCATTCATTTTTTGTTGTTCTTGAAACTTCTTCCTGCTCGAAAATCTTCCAAGCTCTCCTCCAAGCTTCTACTTGCAAACAAACCTCCTCAAGGAGAATCAAAAGGAAGAAAAAGTGCTGTGTTTTCCACTATTCTTAAGCCAAGACCAGTAATTCTTACTGTTCATATTCCTTCTTGGCTTTTTCGGCTTTGTCGCAGCTTCAAGTTTTTCATAATTTGAACCCTCACTGTTTTGTTTCTGTTGAAATATTAAAGCAAGACTGTTAGCTATCAGTTTTATACCTTAAGGCTTGCTTTTTTTCTTAAATATTTTGAGATTCCTTCTTTTTTTCTTTTGGGATTACAGAATTTAATCTTGGACTTCTACGAGTTTTCACCCTTGGTAAGTTGTTATATGCATAAAGCTCTTCACTGTAATTTATTTTTTGTGCTTAAGTTGTAATTGAGCTAGCAAAGCTAGCAAAAACTTGTACATTTCTCTATTTTCTCTTGAGTTATTTTTGAAAGTTTGCTCGGCTTTGGTACCTGCAAAAAGCCGTGGTGTGTAGATTTTCTTGGCTTTGGTTCCTGTAAAAAGCCATAGGATTGTAACGGGTTTATTCGGCTTTGGTTCCCGTAAAAAGTTGGGGAGATTTAGTGAAAATTCTCATTTGAGTAGCGTGGGGAGTGGACTAGGTGGTAAGCCGAATCACTATAAATTTGTTGTGTTCTTTTCGCTTTTGCTCTTAAATTCTCTTAAACCAAAGTGATATAACATATCTAAATTTAAGTATTTTAAATTTATAGAAAACCAGAAACTCTGATTCAAAACAGATATATGAATAGTAAACTCTAAATTTATTATTTCTGGTCTCTTTTGGATTCATTTCTGCACTACTTTATGAACTTTGGTCAATTCCCAAAATCGACCGGATTGTTCTGAAAAAATTTTCTGCACTGCTCTGTGAACCTTGGTCAATTTTCAAAATCGACCGAATAGTTCGTGTAAAATTTTTTGCTCAGTTTTTTCTTGTCCAGGTGGTATCAGAACTTAGTGTACTTGGTCATTTTGGTAAACTTAAGTATGCTACTTCTTATTCCTCTCTTTTCTAAACCAAATTTATTCATTTAAGTTTTTTTTAATCCCAATTCACCTCCTCTTGGGAAGTCTCTGAGCCAACAAGTTTGTGGCTGAACCACCATCGACATGGTATCCTCCTCAGAGGATACTGTGGATGACAGGAAGACTTTGGCCGAGGTGATGGAAGAGGCAAGTAAAGAGAAAGAACCTGCCACATCGGCTAAGCCCAAGGTGATCCCCAAAGATAATAAGGGGATCATCATTGGGGAGAAAGAAGGAGAGAAGAAGGCCGAAGAGAAGGGCCAAAAGAGAGGAAACGAAGCTGCACACCCCCGGGAGACTTGGGACTGACAGTAGGAGGTGGCTTCGTCACCAAAGATCTAAAGGATAGGATGGAGAAACTCTCGATGCCATATGCCTATGCCCAAGTAGCGAACAGGTTATTTTCTATGAGAATCTCCCATAACCTCATTTTATGTTACTTTCTGTTTAAGTTGTGTTGACTTTGTTTCGTCTTTCAGGCGTTCGCTCGCTTGCCTCTGCCTCTGAATAAGACCTTAAAGATGGAGGAACAAGTGCTCGAGCAAGGAGGCCAGCTTCACCAACGGGATGAAGAGATTGAAGCCTTAAAGGTCCAGCTTGCAGTAAAGTCTTCTCAGCTTAACGCCTTGCAGAAGGAGAAGGCTAAACTGCAGGAGGAGTTTGCAGTTTATAAGTCTGCAATGGGCACGCTGAAGGCTGACAACAAGGCTCTGCGAGAGAGGCTGGACAAGATCGTTGAAGACCAAGAGGCCATCATTGCAGAGAAGTCTGCAATGGCTGTAAAGACCTACAAAACAAGCTTACCCTGTAGAAAGGAGAGGTTAGATGAAATCAAGAGGGCATGGGAAGGATTGGCCTCCACTCTGATTCAAGGGGGCAAGATTACTACCTATGATCTTGCAGAAATGGAGCCCTTTCCTTGTCTAGCCGCTGATCCTATTTACAAAGAAGAGGGGTTGGACTTAACCGACGCCCTCACCCAATAGATGTTTGATCTTTTGGATGGGGAGAGTGAAGGCTATCCCAACTTCTTGTAAAACGAGTGAATTATAACCTCTACTTTATACTTTGAAATTGAAAGAATGAAAAAAGCTTATTTTCTTTTGCTACCTGTTTATTTTGATGTGTATAAACTGAACATGTACCTTTGTATGAAGTTTGAAATGCTCTAACTGTAACTTTATGAGAATACCTTTTATAATAAGTTAATAATAAATGACTTTGAATCACATAAAGCATCTCAAGTTGAACTTTGAAACTACTTCTTTGCTTATTGTTTGGCCATGCAGGAAGAAGTAATAATAATAGTGGAGATCCCGCCTAGGATGAGTTATCTGATTTGATGCCAAAGGGACTTGGATCGTCTGAAACATCATATATGATGTTTGTACTTGAGGCATAGGCTGACCTCCTTTGGGGCAAATCCTAGTGGGAAGAATGCATTTAGAAATATAATATCGAATTTGACTTGAAATCATGCTTCTTTATCCATTTGCACAGAAAAGAAGTAATGATAGTAGTGGAGATCCTGCCTATGTGGAGTTATCTGACCCAATGCCAAAAGGACAGAGCGTCTGAAATATCATGGACAATGTTTATACTTGAGGTATGGGCTAACCTCCGTTAGGGCAGATCCTAATAGGAAGCGAAGGCACTCTACTTAGGGGGGACCTGTATTATGAGTAGATAGCAGGGACTATCCTAAGGTTACGAGCGGGCCTTCTGGCCTTCCGGTAGCTAGATGGGCTTAAGGGTTCTAAATGTAGGTAGGAGACCCCGCCTACCAGGCATAACTAGGCTTAGTGACCTCCATATATGAAGAGTTTGAGGTTAGGATCATACTTGCCACACGATGCCTGAGCAATAGATAATAGGCCAGTCATATTTTAGGCAATATGATACCTCAGCATGAATCATCAATCATGGGATTAATATCACGAGAACTCCTAAGTTTAGAAGAAATCCAGATGTGCATTGAAAGAAATTCCAGACAAATCTGTTCAAAGGAATTTTGTATGAATAAAGAATAGATTGCCGCTTTGATTCAAGCATAAAATTTCTTCAGATCATCTCCGCTCCAAGTCCTGGGGAGTTGAGTGCCTTCAGAGGTCATGAGATAGTACCGTTAGGTCCTGCAACCTCACGTACGATATATGGGCCTTCCCAATTGGGCTCAAGTTTGGGAACTCCCAAGTTACTGCCAGCAAGAAGTCGTTATTTGAGGACCAGATCGCCTTGAGTAAAACTTCTGGGATTGACTTTGCATTGAAGTATCATTCAACCTGGCATTTATGCTCTAAACGCTTGAGTGCGGCCAATTGTCTTTTCTGTTCCAAGAGATCCAGATCAACTCGTCATGAATCATCGTTCTCATTCATCCAGGTTTGTAAATCTTCGGGATCGAAGTTAGCTGCAGCCTCTATTTTGGGGGAAACGTTTTCCACCTTGACGAGTATGATTGCATCCATTCCGAAGGACAGGAAAAAAGGCAATCCTGAGTAACTTCAGAGGGAGCTGTATTATAAGTCCAAAGAGCGTCTGGTAGCTCTTCCGGCCAATAGTTTTTGCACTGTCGAGGCGCTTCTTTAAAATATTCAGAATGTCCTTGTTAGCTGCTTTTGCCTGCCCATTAGTATGGGAATGCCAAACAGATTCATACTTGAGGTTGATCTGATACTTGCCACTGAAGTGATGGATCCGCTGATTGGCGAATGGAGTACCATTGTCTGTAATGATTGTCATGGGCACACCATACCTGCAGACGATGTTTCCCATAGGAAATTCTCGACATTCTGATCAGTAGGCTGAGTAAAAGGTTTTGCTCCTATCCACTTTGTGAAGTAGTCGACAGCGACTATCACCCACTTGTAGCTTCTCATAGCGGTAGGCATTGGACCTAGAAAGTCAAGCCCCCAGACAGCGAAGGACCAAGACGAATTGATGGGTTTGAGATAACCGGCGGGCTGTCTTTGCATATAGGCATAATGTTGACACTAGGGGCACCTTTTTATGAATGACTGAGCATCTTTGTGGATGTTTAGCCAGAAGAATCCCTGGCGCAGGACTCGCATGACCAAACTTCGGCCACGAGCATGGGTTCCACACTCCCCTTTGTGGACAGCTTCAATAACTCTTTGAGCTTCCTTAGGCCTTAAGCATTTCGTGTGTGGTCGGGCATAAGATCTTCTGTATAGTTCGTCGCTAATGAGGACATATTTAGCATATTCAAGCCTCAGTTTTCTAGCCTCCTGCTGGTTGCTGGGCTGATCCCCATTTTTCAGATGATTGGTAATTCTATCCATCCAGCAAGGTGTTTGCTCAGACCTATGGATTTTCGCGCACTCGTAGCTAGGCTTTTCTGATAATTGATGTTGATGAAGTCGGGGAGCCCCCTTTCACGAAATGGTCTGCCACCTGATTCTCCTCTCGAGGGACATACATTAGGGAGAAGTCGTCGAACTGGGAGATCAAGAGTTGGGCTTTTTCCAGATACTTCTTTAAAACTTCGAATGTCCATGACCCAAAGCCCGGACATCGAAATTGTAATAACAAAGCTCGATGTCCATGCCCAAAGCCTAGAACCCAAATCCCAAAGTTCGAAGGCCAAAGCCTAAATCCTAAAACCTAATGCTTAAATCTCAAAGCCTGAATGCCCAAGCTTGATGTCCGAAGATCAATGCCTAAAGGTCAAAGGCCCAGTCCCAAAGCTCAATGCTCAAAGATCAAAATGCCCAAAGCCCAATGCCAAATGCCTGAAGCTCGAATCCAGAATCTTATATCCTGAAGCAAAAAGTGTGAAGACCAAAGGGCTAATGTTGTGCCAATATTTGGCCAACGTCGAAGCTTAAAGCCCCTAAAGCCTAAAACCAAAAGCTTAAATGCCCAAAGCCTGAAGCCCGAATGCCCTAGTCCAAAGACCGAAACCCAATGACCGAAGGACTAAGCTTGAATCCTAAAGCCCAAAGTTCAAAGGCCCGACCCCAAAGCCTGAATCCCAAATACTGAGAGACTATGCCCGAAGCCCGAAAAGGAGAGGGAGAAAGAGAGAAGAAAATGAGAGAGACCCGGGAATTGCTCGTGCTCTGATTGTCTTCATCGTCTTTCGTCCCATTTAGTGGTTTAAATATTGTAGAAAAGGATATTTTATCCCAGATTTCTCAGAATGAAGACCTGGGCCCTCCTGATGGTCCCTCTGCTGTTAGATACGGATGGTTTGATTGTGTCCGTGCACTGACCGATAAAATCAGACGGCCAAAAGACGAGAGGTCACAACTGTTTCTCATAAAAAGACTTTTCTAAGGGAAAACTGGAGTACTTATCTATCTTCGGACCCTAATAGAGAAAAAGAAATCTTCGCCCCACCTATTGCGAAATCAAGCCATGGGATCAGGAGAGTCTTCTGATGGAGCACGAGGTGCTCAACACTACCAAAGGGTTTACAGGAAACCCTAGACTAATGGTCATCCCCCTATCGCCGACTTCCGACCAAACAGTCCTCCTAAAGGGGCGATATGTGTATACCGGGCGCAAGTGGAGTACAATTTGATGTTGCCGCCGCAATCGGAGTTCAGGGAAATCCTGAACTCATTTCAGATTGTCCCGGCGTAACTCTCCCCTAACGCCATTGCTTACGTGTATTCCTTCCTGAAACTGCTGCAGGCTCAGGGAATACCGTGGACCTTGACGTTGTTCAAGACCTTGTTCAGCTTGATCATGGTGCTTGGGTACGGAAAATGTCTGGCCCTACGGTCAAAGATGAGGAAGGCAATATTTTCAGGAGCAAGTAGTTCCCACTCAGACTGGAGGGACTACTACTTCTTCATCGGAGGGGATTTAGGAATCCCCTTGATGCCCGGTACATGCCTCCCTGAGTTCATTGGTGACGCCAAGTGGATGGCCGAGCAAGACACCCTAAAAAGCCTAGAAAGGCTGAAGGGGCAGTACTGGCCCCTGAAGGACTTCCTCAGACACGTGAGGAATGATGTATCCCCGCACGCCAAGGCGTTGGGGTACACCATCTTCAAGGAAGTTACCACACCTCCCGGCACAGTTCTAATGAAGAGGGCCAGAAGGGGGCAGCCTCCTGCCACCCAGCTCAGTAAAGAGATTACTGAGGAAGGGGAGGAAGACGAGATAGAGGTTCCGGAGCCGGTCTGCGGTGGAACTGCCGTCAATTTGGTATCCTCTTCTGAAGATGCCATAGATGACAAGAAAACTTTGGCTGAGGTGGGGTACACGGGAAAAGAGAAAGGACCTGTGTCAGCCGCCAAGCCCCAGACAATCCCTAAGGGTGCCAAAGGGGTTGTTATAGAGGAAAAGAAGGAAGAGAATAAGGCCAACGAAGGCCAAAAAAAGGAGAGGATGGAGAGACCTTGCCTAGATTTGATCCTTAATAAGGTTCCCAAGAAGAAAAGGAGTCCCTCCGAGAGCACAAGCCTAGGGCCCCCAGCCAAGAAAGGGAAAGGGGCAGAGGAAGGTCTTGCTGCGGAGGGGGGTCATGATTGGCAGCAAAGCGTCGAGCCCCCTTACAGTACTAATCTCACCGGGATCTTTGGGGATGAAGATACAAGGATCGCGGTGAGAACAAGAGAAGATCAGAGAAGGCTAATCGTTATCTCCCTGTCGACTGTGAATTAAGGCAGCATTTACTGAGGAGAGGTAGGTCTGGCCCTGGAAAGTGGCCTGGTGTCAATAGGGTAGCTACGATAAGGATTCTCTCTCAGGCCCCTTCTGCTTATTTGTTCTTGTGAGCTAACTCTGTTTCGATTGCAGATACTCGCTCGCCTGCCAGTGGCTTTGAACAGGGCTCTGAGGACAGAGGAGCAAGAATTGGAGCAAGGACACCAGCTTCATCAATGGGATGAAGAAGTTGAGGCCTTGAGGGTCCAGCTCGCAATGAAGTCTTCTCAGCTTGATGTCGTGCAGGAGGAAAAAGCCAAACTGCAAGAGGAGTTGGGCACGATGAAAGCTAATAATAAAGCTCTGCGGGAGAAGCTTGTCAAAGTAGCCGGAGACCAGGAGGCCGTTGTTGCGGAGAGGTCTACGAGGACTGTGGAGGCTTACAAGACGAGCTTACCCTGCAGGCAAGAGAGGTTAGATGGGATCAAGCGTGCTTGGGAAGGATTGACCTCCACTTTGATCCAAGGGGGCAAAATTACTACTGCCGATCTTAGAGAAGTAGATCTCTTTCCTTGCATGGCCTCCGATTCTGTTTATAAAGAAAAGGGATTTGACTTGACTGATGATTTTATCCATCGGGTGTTTGATCTTTCGGATGGGGTCAGTGAAGGCTAATCTGCTTCTTTATAAAATGAGTGATGTAACCTTCTTGTAATTTTTGAAAATAAATGAAAAGAAAACTTATTTTGTTTTACATACTTGTTTTATTCTGATGTATATGAAATGAATAGATACCTTTGTATGAGATTTGAGATATTCTGATTGTGATTCTATAAGAAAACTCTTCATAATAAGTTGATAATAAAGGACTTCGAATCACATAGAGCACCTCTAGTTTGATCTTTGAAACTTCATAAGTCCGCATAGGAAAGGAGCAGTGATAATAGGAAAAATACCGTCTAAGAGGAATTATTTGACCAAATGCTAAAAGGACGAAGTGTCTGAAATATCATGTTCGGTGTTTGTATTTAAGGCATGGGCTGACCTTGGGGGTTTCCTGAATTTGGGTTAATAGTATACTCTTGTATGCACCTTCACAGAAAAGAAGTAATAATAGTAGTAGTGGAGATCCTACTTAGGAGAAGTTGTCTGACCCAATGCCAAAAGAACTTAATCATCTGAAATATCGTGGCCGATGTTTGTACTTAAGGCATGGGCTGACCCCCGTTAGAGCGACAGATCTTAGTGGGAAGCGAAGGCACTCTGCTTAGAGGGGATCTATATCATAAGTAGATAGCAGGGACTGCCCTAACATTATGAGTAGGCCTTCAAACCTTCTGCTAGCAGATGGGCTTATGGAAGGGTTCCAGATGTAAGTAGAAGACCCCACCTGCCAGGCGTGACTAGGCTTAGTGACCTCCGTATATGGAAGGTTAGTTATGACGAACCATCGTGTACGAGACTCAGAAGCCTCGGGTACGATGGTTGAGAGTTTCGAGGTCAAAATCATACTTGAGCGATAGACATTAGGCTGGTATGAATACCCCAATATGAATTAATAGGTGTAAGATTTATTGTCACAAGAACTTTGGAGTTCAAGATATAACCTCTAGAACAACATACAGAAATTCAGATAAATTTTGGAAGAACCCAGATGTCTATTAATAAAGAATGTCCCAGAACTCATTGATTGAATTCATGTAAATAAATTCCTGAATGAATCTGTAAAACAAATCTTGTATAGGGAGTATAAGGATGAATTGCTGCTAGGGATCAGGCATAGAATTTCTTTAGATCATCCCCACTCCAAGTCCTGGGGAGTTGGATGCCTTCAGAAGTCATGAGATAATATGCGTTCGGTCCAGCAATCTCACGCACGATGTAAGGGCCTTCCCAGTTAGGCTCAAGCTTGGGAAATCCCAAGTTGCTGCCAGCAAGAAGTCGTCGTTTGAGTACCAAGTCTGCTTGAACAAAAGCCCTGGGGTTAACCTTGCGGTTGAAATATCTTTCAACCCGGCGCTTATGCTCCAGGCGCTTGAGTGCGGCCGACTCTCTCCTTTGCTCTAATAGGTCCAGATCAACTCGCTATGAATCATCATTTTCGCCCATCCAGGTTTGCAGATCTTCAGGATTGAAGTTGGCTGCGATTTTTACTTTGGGGGAGGAGTGTTCTAACTCAACTGGTATGACTGCATCCATCCCAAACGAAAGGGAGAAGGGAGACTCCGGAGTAACTTCGGAAGGAGTTGTATTGTAAGCCCAAAGAGCGCCTGATAGTTCTTCTGGCTAGTGGGTTTTGGCACCATCAAGACATTTCTTCAAGATATTCAGGATGTTTTTGTTAGCGGCTTCTGCCTGCCCATTGGTGTGAGGATGTTTGCCACAGAAGTCATGGACCCGCTGATTAGCAAATGGGGTATCATTGTCTGTGATAATCACCATTGGTATGCCGTATCTGCAGATGATGTTAGCCCATAGGAAATTTTCAACATTCTACATAGTGGGATGAGTAAATGGCTTAGCCTCAATCCACTTTGTGAAGTAGTCGACAACTACAAATATCCACTTGTAGTTCCTCATGGTCGTAGGCATTGGGCTCAGAAAGTTCAGCCCCAAATAGCGAAGGGCCAAGACGAATTGATGAGTTTGAGATAGCTGACGAACTACCTATGCATGTCAACGTAGTACTGACATTGAGAGCATTTCTCCACAAACACCTGAGCATCTTTGTGGATATTTGGCCAGAAGAATCCCTGGCGTAGGATTCGCATAACTAGACTTCGGACATGAGCATGAGTTCTACACTCCCCTTTGTGCATAGCTCCATGACTTCTTGGGCTTCCTCAAGCCTCAAGCATTTGGTGAGGGGCTTGGCATAAGACCTTCTGTAGAACTCCCCATTGATGAGGACGTATATGGCGCTGTCAAGCTTCAGCTTCTTCGCCTCTTGCCTGTTATTGGGCTGCATCCCCTCTTTCAGGTAATTGAGGATCCTATCCATCCAGCAAGGCGGATGCTCCTCAGAGTGGATTTTTGAGGATTCGAAACTGAGCTTTTCAAATACTTGAGTTTGGTGGAGGTCAGGGAGCCCCACCTTTTCGAGTCGATCTGCCACTTAGTTTTCTTCTCTGGGAATATGCGTTAGAGAGAAATCTTCAAACTGAGAGATCAAGGACTGGGCTTCTTGCAGATATTTTTTCAGAACCTTGTCCTTTGTTTCGAATGCTCGATTCACCCGGTTGACGATCAGTTGGGAATTACTGAATACCTGTATGCACTTCACAGCCATGCTGAGTGCGATGCTTAGCCCTGCGATGAGAGCTTCATCCTCCGCCTGATTATTTGTAGCCTTGAACTGAAGTGTCACAGCCTAGTGTAAGGTGGCTCCTATTGGGCTGGTTAGGAGAATCCCAACCCCCTGGGATTGCGATCCAGATGCACCATCGACATGAAGGGACCAAAGGTTTGTCCGATGTCTGGCAAGCAATGGCTCTGAAGTAGAAAGCTTGGTAACGAAGTCTACCAGTGCCTGAGCCTTGATTGTTGTCCGTGGGACATACTTGATGTCATATTCGCCTAGCTCAATGGACCATTTAAGCAGCCTTCCCGAGACCTTAGGAGTGTACAGTATCTTCTGGAGCTGTTGATCATTGACAACCTGGATAGTGTAGGACTGGAAATATGGGCATAGCTTCCTAGCCATCACCAAGAGAGCCAGAGCAAGTTTTTCTAATGTGGGGTATCAGCTTTCAGCATCTAAGAGTATGTGGTTGATGTAAAAGATTGGATGTTGTATCCCCTTATCATTGTACAAGAACCGCTGAGACTGCAGTGTCAGAGACACCCAAGTATAAAGACAAGACTACTCCTTACTTCGGTGCCACTAATATCGGGGCTGAGGTAAGATACCTCTTTAGCTCTGTGAAGGCGACTTCACATTTGTTGGTCTACTAACCCCCCTTGTTGTTGTGCAAGCATAGAAAGAATGACGAACATCGATCCCCGGCTTTTGAGATGAATCTGCCCAACCTGTTGATCTGTCCCGCCAGTTCTTGAATCTCTTTTGCCGTTTTAGGAGAAAGCATGCTTAGGATCGCCAAGATTTTATCTGGATTGGCTTCTATTCCTTGGGCTGAGACTAGATAGCCCAAAAAATTTCCTGAGGCCGCGCCGAAGGTGCACTTAGTAGGATTAAGTTTGAGGTTAAACCTTTGGAGGGTCAAGTGTCTCTCTGAGGTTGCCGAGGTGTCCCTTCAAGGTTTTGCTCTTGACTAGGATGTCATCGACATATGCTTCAAGATTCCTCCTCCTTTGGTCCCTAAAGACGGCATCAATCATGCTCTGGTAAGTAGCGCTGGCATTCTTGAGGCCAAAGGGCATGACATTGTAGTAGTATGTGCTGAAGTCAGTGATGAAGGCAGTCTTCTCTTCATCTTCTTTGGCCATCTGGATCTGATGGCACCCAGAGAAAGCGTCTAGGAAGCTCATAACCTCATACCCGAAGGTATGATCCATTATCATATCAATGCGTGGGAGAGGGTAAGTATCTTTGAGGCAGGTCTGATTCAATGTGCGAAAGTCTACATACATCCTTCACTTTTCGTTGGCCTTTTTCACCATGACAACGTTGGTGTGCCATTGGGGGTATTAAACTTCCCTGATGTAGCCGGCTCCAAGTAGTTTGTTGACCTATTCTTTGATAGCGTCCTGTCTCTCCCCTGTCATCACCCTTTTCTTCTGTGCTATAGGAGAGGCAGTGTTAGATATGTTCAGGTGGTGCTTGCAGACAGCCCTGTCAATGCCTAAAACATCTTCAGGAGACCATGCGAAGACATCAATGTACTCAGAAAGCATGGCAGTGATCTTCGCCTGCTACTTATCATTCATGGATGAGGACAAGTTTACAACTTTGAAAGAATCTCCCCCCTCCCCCAAGGTTACATTGATGACCCCCTCCTGTGGTACAATGGGTTGAGACTCCCTGGGATCCAGTTGATCGACGACGAGCTGTGCGGCGATCTGAAAACGTTGGTTAGCCTGCCTGGCATCTTCTCTGATGGTGACAACGCCGCTGGGGGTGGGAAACTTCGCGTAGAGGTGAGGCGTGGAAATCACCATCCCAAAGGCGTAGCCTGACTTAGCTCTGATGACGACAAAGCTCATCATGTTCATGGCGTAGCCGTTGTTATCATTGAAGGAGACGGGCAAGGCAATGAATCCCAGAGGTTGAACCCTCTCCTTGGAGAAATCGAGTAAGGTGGTTCCAGCACGGAGGAGGTTTACCTCCTTGAGCCTCATCTAGAGGAAGGCAAATTCGAACAGGATGTTGGCGGCACTCCCAGAGTCGAGGAGCACTCATCGAACATCAAAATCAGCTATGCGGGCAATGACCACGATTGGATCGTTGTGTATATTGCCCTGATGGGGGAGATCCTCCTGGCAGAAGGTAAGTGAAATGGATGAAGAATATTGCTTAGAGATAACGCTGACCTCGGTTTCTTGGCGGCGAGCAGTAGCAGGGTCAATGCTAAAGATGGCATTGATCGTCCTGGCGGCAGGGGGGTAAGGACGCCCTTGTTGGCTAGGACTTGGAGACGGTAGGGCTTTAGTAGGAGCCCTAGAAACTTTGGGGGCCTTTCCTTTCTGGGCAACCGCGAAGGTCGGTGTCATCTGCATGAACTCTTCGAGCTTGCTCTAATCTATTAGTTTGTCATGCAAAGCTCTGAGGCCTCGGCACTTGTGAAGCTTGTGCCCGTAGTACCTGTGGAACTCACAATAATTATCGGGATTTACTCCGACTGGAGGCGCTGGCTTAGGTTCGACAGGTCGGACCCAACCTTGTTTGACGGCTGCCGCATAGACTTCAGGAAGCGACCGAGAGAAGAAATGCTTCTGGTGCTGGATGTGTCGTGGCTTCCCTTCATCTCAACCATGACTTTTGGTTATATGTAACCTCGTGGCCGGGGATTCATCACCCCAATGTTTCCTCTTTCTTTTCTCCTACTTGGCTTCAGAAACATCGGGGGGAGAGTACTCGACATCCTCGAGGAGCATACATTGGCTGGCTCTGGCCACCAGCTCTGGGTAACTCCGAGGCTTGGCCAGCTGCAGATATTTAGACAGATCCCCCACCTTGAGTCCCCTCTAGAAATTGTGCATGGCCACCGCAGGCTCGACATCTTCAGCTTCTGCCGCTACGGCGAAAAAGCGATTGGTTTAATCCCGGAGGCTTTCCCTCTCGTCTTGCTTAATGTTGGCGAGCACCATGTCAGAGACGACCATTCCGGTCCGACCGATGAAAAGGGTGATCAGCTTCCATTTCAAGTGTTCATAGGAGGAAATGTGACCCCTGGGCAGCTTGATGAATTAGCCAAATGCCACCCCTTTCAAAGTGTTGGCTAGGAGGTGGCACTTAGTGGCTTCGTCTGACTGGCGATAACATACTGCGGCCTCAAACCTTTGTCAGTCGCACCTTTGTAGGCCTCAAGCCTAGGCGGCCTGAAGTCCTCTGGGATTTGAGCCAGCTGGATGACGTTGGCAAAAGGGGCATTGCTGTCCATCGGTCCAAAGAAGGGGTCAGGTCCATGATGAGGGGCCTGCATGTCTGGAAAGAGGGGGTCTCTTTCGACGAGAAATGGAGGGAAGGCGGGTGGTAGGAAAGCAGGCTGTGGTAGCGGACATGCTGGAAAAGAATTCTGGTGAACCTCCTAGAGGCGATAGGGGCGTCTGGGCAGTTGAGAAGAGTCAAACGTCTGAATGGAAGGCGCTGCGACACGAAGCATGGGAGCAAAAGCCTTAGCGACCGGAGGAGGGGGTACAGGGGCCGCAGCTACCCGCAGAAGAGGTTCCCGGGCCGTCGCGACCGGCAGAAGAGGTACAAGAGCCACCGCGGCCGACGGGAGAGGAGCAGGGGCCGCCACTACTAGCGGAAGAGGAAGTATTGCGCATACTAGCTGAGTCTGCCTGAGAATCACAGCCTGTTGGGCTGTGAGGCAAGTGACCAGGTCAGTAAGATTCGCCAACATCTCCTGAAGTTTTGAGACATGGGTTCCCCTAGAGGAGGAAGCAGATTCAACATGACGCTAAGAAGTTGAGGCCGAAGCCCTGTCGTCCGGCACCCGAATGGAAGGTTCTCCCACATATGTACTACGAGCAGCGGAGTTGGTTTGGCGCTTCTAGCTAACATCATCCCAGAGTCTCAATGAAAGCGCCAGAAGATGTTGACGTAGGATGTAGAGGATCCCAAGAAACACTAAAAAAGAGAGGGAGTTCCTGGAGACGGCGGCGCGCGGAGAGGTAAGCCTGATAGTTAAGGCTTAAAAGAGAGAAAGAAAGTTTGGGGCATCCAGAACAGCACACAAAGATTAAAGGTGGTTCAGGGAAGAGGTCCCCTATGTCCACCGAGCGATCAGCGAAGGAATTTCACTAGAGGAAAAGGATAGCCGTGAAGGCTTAATACAATGTTTGGGAAAGAGAGAGAGAAATAACTCCTCAGTTGGGGCTCTAATACAATGAGAATGGGAGAATCAGGGAAGCTGCTTGCACTCTGGCTGCTCCTATTGATCTCCTTGATCTGATCTTTAATCTGTAATCTCAGATCCTCCCTCCATGAAGACTGTTCAGAGGTATTTGTAGGCAACGAACGGTGCAGCTTTATCCTGATTTTTTGAAAAAAAAAAAGAGGTGGACAAGCTCCGAGTTCGTGCCGTTTGTAGGCCGCCGGAGGGGCCAAAAACTGGAAAAGGATGATGCTAACTTTTAATATTGGTACTGATTCTAGGGATCCGTGACATCTGGGGCATGCAGACCCTTGATTTGTGTGTCTTGGAAAGAAGGCATTGTACGAGAATCGGTGCGATCGGGCTAAGCTGATTGTGACAGGCACCGCTTTTAAATATCGAGGACGATGTTACCAGGGATGGTCCTGGCTCGTCATGGACGAGGCTTGGTTGAACCCTCATGTCCGAGGTTTGACCGAAGTCTGACCTGTGAGAACAAATAGATGAATTAGTTAAAGGAAATGAAGGCCAAAAGCCAGCTAGGCGCTACATGCACGATAGAGATGCAGCACTGGAACCACGTGTTAACAGATAATATGTGTAGAACATTTTATAAAATAATATAGAATTATCATTAAAATGATGGTATTTATATGTCAAAATATCTAAATAATATAATATAATATTAAAATAATATTAAACTAAATGTATGCTTAGTATTATAGATTCTCAACATTAATGATTATTATAAGTAATCACAAAATCTTACTAAGTGTAATATCAAATAATGACAATATTGTATTCGATCTCTAAGGAAGAAAGTATAAATTAATTGACCACAAGCATTAATGATTAGTATAAGTAACACAAAATTTTACTAATGCACAAACGTCATTATTGCATTCGATCAATTAATTGTTCACAATTAGAATATTTGAAGTATATATTAAATACATATTATCTGAAATTCAAAATCAACTTTGAAGCAGAAGGTGCAAAAATCTTATTGTAAAAAGTATTACATTGATTGGATTGCATTGAAATAATATTTAAAATTCATTGGTTTGTAAAGCTCATTACTTGAATACAATCTCTAATAACAAAATGGTTATAATCACAGTGGTTATTCTCTCTTTTCATCTTTGTAATGGCATAACGTAGGCAATATTAAAGATTATTATACTCTATTTATCAAAAAAAAAAAGATTATTATACTCTATTATCAAAAAATAAGATTATTATATTCTCAATAAAACAAAAAAAAAAAATCGTACTCAAGCTTATAAACACAACCTTTAAGAATTTTTTAATGGTTAACTTTTAAGGGGCTGATTATTTGTAAGGTTAAATTTAAAAAGGTTAAAATTAAATTTAGATAGAGATATTTTTTTATTAAAAATTATGAATGATATGAAATAAAGTTATTATATTGAGAAATGTGAGAGATGTGATATAAAATTAGTTACTTATGTTGGGATATATGAGAGATGTGATATAAGTTTGTTATTATTTTAGTAAAGTGGGTAAGATGTGAAATAAAATTAATTTTTAACATTAAATTTTATGTCTGGTGTGATATGTCAGGTTAAAATTAAACCAGATTAATTTTTAATTTTAAAATAAATGGAGCCAAAGAAATTTTAGTTAACCACAAATATGCTTTGTTTTTTCCAAGTAAATAATGTATTCTAATATAATCAATAAAAACTATATAACTATACACCCAATAAGAATTATACAACAATAATAATCAATTCATTTATCCCATTAAATGAGATCGATTATATGAATTTTTTATTTTTATTGCATTCTATCAAATAATAAATCCCAATTTATCTTCAAATATGTAAGTTCTTGATAGTTTTTTGTTATGCTTTTTTTAGTCTTTCTCTTTCTCTTTTTATATGAACAAGATTCAATAATTTACCTTTTCATATTGAAACTTGAAACTTGCATTGGCCTACAATTTATATGTTCAAACTGTTTAGGTTGATTTTGTGACATCCTAGAATCTGGTTTATTGAGACTTAAAAATTAAAGCTGATTTGGATTTAAAATGAAGGATTTTAGACCTAGAAAGAATAATATTGGACCTATTTATAGGAGGTTGGAAATAGAGGGACCAAATTGCAATTGTTTCATTAAACAAATAGGAACAGCAATGAATCGCCTTTCACCCGCGCCCGCTAGCCCTTTTCTGCGTGCCGCGTGCGCCTGGTTCTCTCTCTCTCGGTTTCTCCCTGTCGCCCGCGCCCGTCTTTGTGCACGGTTCCGCCGAGCCAGCGGCAGCTGCGGCAACCAGCGGAAGAAGAAGAAGGAGAAGAAGAAGAAGAAGAAGAAGAAGAAGAAGAAGAAGGAGAGGAAAGGGAAGAGGAGAAGAGGAAAGCTAGGGAATTTTCAGGCTTGGTTAAGGTAGGTAATCCTATTCTTAAAGTTAATATTGCTATATTATTGTTTGTGGAAATGAACGAATGTTGTGAGAATTTAAGAATTATGTTATTATGTCATGTTTTCTGTTAGTAGTTTGTGTAGGGAGAAATAATGGATGGATTTCAAGTCTTGCTTTTTATTGATGTTTGATCCATTAAGTGGATTTCAGAATAATGATGTTGAGGAGATTATTAAGGTTGATCCTTATATATTATGAAATAAATGAAGAAATGAATAGATGGGACTTAGGGATGATATCTTTTCAGTCAGTTAGTAGAATTATGTGAAATGTGTTTCTTAAGATGATATTAGTTCTGAGTATATTTTACGAGAAGAATATGATAATGAATGTATATTATATATGTTATTGTGCTATGTATCTGTGTATGTTGTTAATTGATCAAGAGAATGAATGTGATATGCTTGTCTGTGAGGTGATGTGATACTAATGGATTTTTGTATACAAGAACCGATGAGGACGGATAGTTTCATATATATATATATGTTATTTCGATGAGGGCGGGAAGTGTACGCCGGGTGATGTCCTACGAAAAAGGAATCATTGATGCAAAGTGCGGCTCCCGTCAAGGCTTCTAGAATAACAAGTGGTAGGAACTTTTGTCAGGCTTCTAGGTGAAAGGGTATGAAAATAATAGATCTGCATCACTAAACAGAATAATTTTTATGTTGTACGAATTCAGTATGTTCACTGATAAGTTATGATAATTAATTTGGATATTACATTTGATATTATGCTGTCAAGTTTTATGATATGGTATGTGAATGTTATTTTGAGTAATGAATTGATATTTGCATTTATGATTTAAATGCGATGATGAGTAAGGCAGGTTTCTCACAAGCGGTCACACATGCCAGCTCGAGCTTGATTTGGCGCGACGGCATCCAAGGCCCTTTTGGGGCTGATAGGGTGACGACTTCATAAAAATGGCTAATGAGAGTCATTGAAACGATTGTGGCATTTGAGTTGATTGGTTGAGAAACCTGGGGCCCAGAGTTATAATAATAATGAGTAAAGATGATTATGATATTGATATTAAAGGATAATATTTTTAAGAGTATCTTGCATATTGAATTGTTGTTGTGGAGATTGATTTTATTTCTGGTCTGATTCTACTACATGAGATGTATTCAATTTGTTTGCAGTATTGGATTGATTATTGTTATTTTGGATACTGTTTTATGTACTGGGTCTGTATTAACAGACTCCTGTCATTTTTGGTAGCAGGTGTGGCACTAAAAGGATCATGGGACAAAGGAAGAGAAGTTAAAGGTATTTCTGAATTGTAATATATAAGAATTTGAGTTGAGATTTAAAAAAAAAATAAAAATGGAAAGAATATTACTTTTCTGGCGTCCAGGAAACCGGGACGTCACAGATTCTCTCTAAATTTATCCTCAACTGAGAGCACTCCAATCTTCTTGTGTATATACTCATTTCTTATATTATTTTTTCGCATATACCCGCACATTCATGTTAGTATTCTCACATCTGCGACACTTATCTTATTTTTATATTTTCGCTTTGTAGATCAGTATTCAGCATTATATAATATTACTAAGCTTACAACTATTATATAAAATTTACCTTCAATTTTGAGTAAAAGTTTTCTATTGCATAATACGTTAGATGTGTTGGTTTACTTGCACACCCAAAAAGGAGTGAATTAGGTGTAATTAGAATTTAAAATTTTGATTAATATATATTAAAATCTTTCTCAATATTCTGTAAAATGTTAGGATCAATAAAAGAGAAAGAGAAATAAAACTCGATAAAATATTTTAATACGATATAAAATCGAATAAATAGAATCTTCAAATAATTTTTTAGAAAATAATACTTGGTATTAAACTGCTCACTTTTCTTAGGGGGTATTTAGCTTAATGTTATCTTGATATTATGTTATGTAAAGAAAATAATTGTTTTATTTAATGACAACATAAATAATTTTTTATAAAATTATAGAATTATTAATCAAAAGATGACATTTAAATTATATGATATAATACTAAAATAACACTGAATCAAATGCCCTTAACAGCTCCAACACGATAAACAAGGTTAATGAGCAGAAAGAGACTAAAGTCACTGATAACTGAGGTTTCCAAAGAGAAAAATAACCTACATTTAGAATTAAAATAGTACAAGCTAGTAAAATGTGTTAACCTCATGCTAATTTTCTTGATAATTATATCTCAATAATATCAAACCAAATATCTCCATAATCTACTTAACATTAAGATTAAATTATTGAAGTTAATTAAACTTTTTAAAAAATTCACCCAAGATTTGATGAAGTACAAAATAATTTGTTGTATTTGTCAACTTTGAGCTAAGTTTCAATGGAATGTGACATGTCAATAGCTAAACCATCATGACGTGTCTCTAATGTGGACCTTTTATTATTTTGAGGATAGTTGAAAAATTCAAACAAGTCAAAAATCTAGCTAAACTATTTTATTATTTTGAGCAAAACTTTGTATAAAAAGTCAAAAGCCATACATCTCCTAATAGAGTTTACTCAATAGTCTTCTCTTGAGGTAATCTTTATTTTGCTCAAGCCTTCTTGATAGAGTTTACTTCTTGGTGATCCTATAGCTAATAAGGGGTTTCATTTGCCTCATCTTGAGGTGTCTTTAAAAAAAAGGCATCTTTGAGTCTTCCCAAGTTACTCTTGCAACACCATGAGATATTTCCTTTCTAAAATACCAATCTCTACCTCAACCTCAACCTCAACCTCAACCTATCTATAAGGTTCAATCCTCGACACCAAGACGCTCTCTTGCTTCAAACATCCAAATGTTTCGTCCATCAATCACCTGATCATTCTGCTAACAAAAAACAAAACAAAGAGAGAAGTAGAAGAAAGAAAAGCAAAAGCAAAAACAAAACAAAGAGAGCCTCAAGACTCACACAGCCAACAGCCAATATGAAAATAAATTAAATATTACAGAAGAAAGCTATTGCATCCACTAAGACCGCAAGAACTGCTTTTATGATTCAGCTTTCATTCCCATTCATATGCAAGACTATTAACGTTGAAGCACAAAATTACAAATAAAAACAAACAAAGATCTACACAAAGAAAACTTCAAAAAAAAAAAAAAGCAACAAAAGAAAGACTCAGCAGACCACTAACTACTTCTATACATAAGAAGAGCTATCATTTTTAGCTAAAAATACAAAAGTCTCTTCAAGAAGGTTTGTTAGCTGACCAAGGAAAAGTTAGAAGAACCTTCTAGTAAAGCTTCTGCTGATTGTTTGGTACGATCGCATGAGAAGTCCCACACCAATACCAACCCCAACGCACATTCCAAGGCCTATCCCTACGCCAACTCGCACACCGGCATTGAACAGAGAGAGTTGACCATCATCCTCTGAGGACCAGTTTTCCAGATAATAGTTCTGATCTTCTGCCTTCACTTCATGGTTATACTCATCATTCTCCCCTTCCTGCAAGCCAGAACAATAATATCAGGATCAAAGAACTTAAATTGGATTATCAAAAAAAAAAGAACTTAAATTGACACAAAATTAAATATATATATTAAAGAAGATACTGGATTTTGAAAACTTCAGGTGAGACAACTATAACCCTGTATAGCATCGAGAACTTCAGGTAACAATTAAGAAAACATTTGTAACTCAAAAGAATCATATAGGTTTTAGCATTCATCTTTCCATGCAGTGCAGCAATGGCAAAACATGTAATGCTCCAATGATACGCATGATAAGTAAAATTCTGTTGACATCAAGAAGATCTCACAAGGCATCTAAGTCCAATAACTTACATGCTTAACATATAAAACCAAAGTGCAAATCACGAGTTACTTTATTGCTCTCCACTTGAACAACGTATACCCAGAGTTTCAGAAGAAAGTCAAAAGAAAAATGAATAGCAAGGGAACATCAATATAACATTTGAAAATAAAAGAACAAAAACCAAAAAGGCACAAATTCTAAGTCATGGTACAACTTCCACAGAAGCAATCCAAGAACAACTGGAATCAAAAGTGCACAGAACATAAATAATGTGAAATTTGATAGTACACATTTTGCAGCATGGTGGCAGTAGTGGTGAGATACAAAGACATCAAGCTTAGTAAAATAAACTGCATGAAAAAATAATTTAACATCTCTCTGCCAAAAGGTTTCAACATCATGCCCGTTCTTTCTGGTAGTTCAGCCTCCACAGAACAAAAACATTAAAACTAAACGAACTAATCAAACTGTTCATATATTAATACATCAGAAACTCCATTAAATTCATAACTTTCTTAAACATGGCTCAAGCCAAACTTCAACAACAAACATTACCAGGAAGAAGTGTGAACATTCCCTAGAAGATGTGTGAAGAAGTACCACTGCAAAACACGATATATCCAAAATCTGGCGATGATGTATATCCAATTCACCATAAACAAAGAACGACAAGAATATGTGGTGCAGGACAGAATGTGGATAAAATGAGAATAAGGCATCACTGATTGGCATATCAAGGATTGAAATCAGGGCTTGCTAAAATCAAATAGAACAATGATTCCAACTCAAGTGAACAGCATATTTCTTGAATCTAGTCAAATCGAATAATCTAACTGAACAGATAACTGTAATTGAACCAGATAAATGAAGATATTCATCAATTCAAAAAAAAATTTTGAATCAATTGAATTCAAGGATGGCTAAAATTCAGGAAAAAGCTAAAATTCATTCACAAGTCCAGGTTCATTTGCAGAGAATCATGTTTGACCTTGTCCAGGAGCACTTGAATAGAAAGAAAATAATGAGGATTTGATCCGTAAATGTCCAGTTGATTATGAGGGAGGGTGGAAAAGGTCTTGCTGGCGTTGACAGTTTTGACCGTGGCATGCCAAATACTTCACAAAGAACTTGGATGTTGTTGATATCACCAATACAAATATAAATTGAAGTTTATATTATGTGATGATGCCAACAAAGCAATTAATTCCCTTGTGAAACCTGAAATTTTGCATTAATCTACTGTACACATGTTCCCAACACAAACCAAATCAAAGGTTAATGCGAAATTTCAGGTCTGTGGCAAGATCATGGTCAATGATCCATCATCAGTTGAGATCCAAATTGCGATCAATGAACCAGACTATTATCAAATAATGCCTACATTCCTGGAGCGCATCCACAACTACAACAATGACGACCCAAACTGCCAAATCCCACTCAACTGACTAGGAAACTTTGCCTAGATGGGTGCCACGTGAATTCCAGCTCCACAAGTCACTCACATCTCAGAGGGTGGAGTGTTAACTCAGTTGAGGTAGTTTGAATTCACACCATTAAATATCACGAGATTTTGCATTTCCAAACACATGGTCCTAAAGCTTAAACTCTATTGTATTGAAGCTTTGTACTCCATTCTCATACTGTGGACATAATATCAAGCGACTTTCCGTAGGCACCATGGTTTTCCACGTTAAATTCCCTGTCATCTTCTTCATTGTACTTACTCTTTCTTTTTTCTCTTCCTTAAAATTTCATAGGAGAAAGATTAACAAAGTAATCATAGAAACCTCACTGAGACACTCAATCTTATTGTCCCTAGAAAGGGCTTGTTTGGCAAAGCCCTAAAAATGGGTCAATTAATAAAATAATAATATTTTAATTTTATTATAAATTTTAATAACTTTATTTCACATCCAACACAAATTCCAACCTTAAAAATCAACTTTATTTCACATCCAACACAAATTCTAACCTTAAAATCAACTTTATTTCACATCCAACACACCTCCCAATATTAAAATAAATTTCTTTCCCATCAACTCTATAAAATAAAATATTTTCTCTTTCCTTACCCAAATCTATCCTCCAACCAAACAAGCCCAAAGAGGCAGATTAAGGACAATAATCTCTTCCGAAAGAATCATAGAAACATTAGTAAGATATCCAATCTTGTCCTCTCTTGAAAGAGGCAGACTAACATAGAAAACAGAAGTATAAACGGGGCACTTTATTAAGTCCTCATTGAAAACAAATGGACAAATAGTAGAAATGTGTGCAATAGAAGTCCAATAACAATAGGCATAGCGCTCATTGAGGTATGCCAATTTTAGACTCAGGACGTCACAATACTAATAATCCAGAGCTCGTTCAGAATACTAGGCCCTTTGTTTAATACTAAAATACTAGACATTTTGATAAGCCTCTTTGTGTACCAAACTCACACTAGTGCAAATAATCTTACACCCTCCCCTAACCATTTAAAAAAATAGTTATGGCCACCAAGATATACTCCAAAATACTACATCGTACAAGATATTCTTCAAACCTAATGATGTATTTAGACAGTTTACATTGCTTGGATCAAATTCCACACTAATTTTGAAGTGGTAGGAGCCTTTTCCCTTAGATTATTCAATCCATATGAAGCCTAACCTTCACCTAACCTGATGGTAAGCTTCAACTTAACCTTCGACAATAAATATTGGATAACACTCAAAATAGTTGTCCATATCGGCCTTTTAATCTAAGTAGGCTGAAGTATACCATCGAAACAAGGTCTTTCTATCTTATCTTGATATGACATCATATTATTAGTGTGCAACAGGATAATAATTATGCGATTAGTATCATATCAACTAGACATTGAATTCCATAATGATAGGTGGAATGCAAAATAAAATTGAACCCAATAAGACCTAAACAATATGTCAAATTAAACACTCTAATATGTCTGTGCTACTGAAACAAATAAAAAAAATCATATGCTCTAATACCAAAACTGATGTGAGATATAAAAGATGAAACGCTCTTATACCAATTTGATGTAGGCGAAAAGAAGCAAGGTGAATAACAGATCACCTACATAAAATTACATTTATCTCAAATTAAAGCCTAAAATTTAATTAGAAAATAATTTGAGAAATTTTAAATCTTGTAAATAAAACTTATTTAAAATTTAAACTTAATTTGGATTGATAGCAAATAAAAATTTATTGAATTAGATTAAGGCGTTAATCAAGTTTTAGTAAATCAGATAAATGATTTAAAAAAATAATTGAATTTTCTCAAATTTAAAGTCAAATAATTTTTACTCAATTAAAATGGATCTCAAAAATTGAGCAAATAGAACTATTAAAATAAATAAAAATTTTCATATAAAATATGATTACAATAATATTGAAATTAGGAAAGGAATTACAACTTAATTGGATAATTACGAGTTTAGGCTATTGATCTTAGGCATTATGTTACTCACAGGATGAAGAAGGAAGGAAGAAAGAAAAGTAACAAGCAATTTTCTTAAGCATAAATGTTGTAGTAAAAGAGAAACTGCTTTCTTTCTAAATTAATTACTATGCATATCTTGATGGGCTTTTAAAATAAAAGGACGAGTCTAGGCTTTACCAATAATGAAATTATAAGATTAAACTCTAATTATTAAGTAATTAGCTAATTAAGCCATAATTAAAACAAATTATAAGAATAGACACTGATCGTTAATCATCGTTAGTTCAAGGCTGAGTCGCCCATCAAATATTTTTTTAAAAAAAAATTTTTACCGAGTCACACAACTAGTGGTGAGTCAGCTCTTTAAAAAAAAGGAAAACCAACCTATTGGATAAATCACCTAATAGTTAAATTCAAGAAAAAAAAATCTAGCCTCCAATAGTCAATTAATCGTTGGAGGCTGGCCTCTTCCTTAGTGGGGGAGGTCATAAAATACCACGTCTCCATTGTTTCTCTCTCACACACTTCAAACCTTATTTCCACTCCTTCCCAAACTTAAAGTTCTATTTTCCGGTGCTTAGAAGTCATTTTCTCGTACTTTTCAATAGATATTTTGTAATTATATTATTTTTCATACTTTTTTGCACAATTTAGATTCAACATATTGTCAAGTCATCTAATTTTTTTTTCTACTATGTTAATTGATAAATTACCTAGAATTTATTTTACCTAGCATATTTTTCTACTTAGAATACAAATTCAAAATAATTTATGTAAAATATTTTTTTTTTGACAAGTACCTAAAATGCTTTTTAAAAAAAATTCTGAATTTAACAATCAAATTGAGATAGTGTACTATTTAGATTATGAATATTTTAGTTATTATATTACACTATAAATTTTAGAATACAAATACTAAATCGAATAACAAGCACGATATATACACCCATCAACTTGGTGGCAAATTTATGTGGACAATGGGTTCTCCTTATGTAAATCACCAATAATTCACAAACACTAATGTATCTATATCGCATTCATATCAGATACTAATACTCCCCGATGCTCCACTGGTACATATTCAATACGCCACTTGGCGTATCAGATTTTATTTTTATTTTTTAAAAATTTGATATTTATCTAACACTTGTCTGATGCTTCTTGATATTTCTAATAAAAAAAATTAAATTAAATTAATCGATCGAACTTTGCTATAAAACAATTAATATTTAGACTCGATAGTTAATAATAAGATAGCTACACACTAAGTTTATATGGTTGAAATCGCATAGAGCATCACACATGCTAAAGTTATGCAATAGAAAAAAATTTAGTATTTGCAAATTGCTGCATCCATTACTTTAGCTGAACTTTTTTCATGGCCTCACAAACACCAATGACGTCGCTATTTTTTAACTTAGCTGATATTTTATCGTTACTTTCGTTAAACATTGATCATGCTTTTTCTCTATCTTAATCGAGCTCATATAGCAAAAAAGGGTAGAATTTTAGCCTTTTTTTTATTTTACTTATTTATTTAGCAAGCAAAGACTAGGAGAGAAAAGCATATATATTTATTTTGGTTAAATAAGTATATCAGGTCACAGTAATTGTGTTGCTTATAAATTGTCTTGTTTGTATCGAATTAATTAATGTGAGTTGAATTTAGATTAAAATTAATCCTGACTTACTGAAATGTATTTAAACTCTCATCTTACTTATACATTCTGTGATAGATTAAGAAATAATTAAACAAATTTTATAATATTATTATAAATTTAAAATTTTTAGAAATTCAATAGCTGCTGAAAAATGTTACTTATAATAATATCAAGAATGTTTATAAATATAAAAATATAATTAATTTCAAAAAAATTCAAATAATGCTTATAATATATATATATATATATTATATCCTGATGTATTTGTATTCTACTTTTAAATATATTGTATTATCATATCCGTATCGCCGCATCGTACTCGTTCTTCGTAGAACTGTAGTTATACGATTCAAACTAATTGATAAATTAGATGACATAAAATGTTCAATATTTCATGCGATGTAACTAAAGCAAAACAATAATGATCTAAAGATAATTTGTTAGTGTCCTAAATAAAATAGATACATTATATGGAACATTATCGGCAATTACAAATATGAAATAATATTAGAAAGAGCTTCAATAATGTCTATCGCACTATTTGTGGAGATCGTGACTTCAAAAAAAGTGATCAGCGTCCAACAAAAGTAAAGACAAAGCATTAGTTGAGATAGATAAAGTAGCAACGTTACTAGCATTTGTAAAAATGCAAAAAAAAAGTCAACTAAAATAGATAATGCAACAACTTGTAAATACCAAATATTTTTTATTGCCGAAATACTAGCATGTGTAAAGGTAAAGCCTAAAAAATATGAGAGAAAAATAAATAAATTACTCCAAAATGTCCAATATTATAACACTAAAGGCTCTTGTCAATTATAATTATTATATAAAGGGGGGCCAGCACGCCGGCAACCCGCTCCCACTCTCAGTCTCTCCCCCCCTCCCTCTCTTTGGCGGCGATGAAGTGGCGTCGACGAGGAGGAGGTGGTGGTGGTAGCGACGGCAAGGCGACATCAACGAGTCAATGGCGGATGGCAAAAATATAAAAATTTGAAAAAATGTCAAGAGCAAAATAAGAAATCTACTGAATTTGACTGCGGAGAGACCTTCTATGTAATATTGGGTAAACTGTAGAGACCTTTCAGCACGTTTTTAAAAATCGTAAATTAAACAGTAATTATTGGTTAACTACAGGGACCTTTCAGTAATTAAACCTTTTTCTTTTTATAGCCTAACCACTTCTAAGAGTTCCTAAAAGTATTATGTGCAATGTAAATAAAAAATGTGCATAGCCAACATCATATAAATTCCAGAAATATTCTGGCCAATAAATAGTTAACACAATCATTAAACAAGAGTAACTTTCTAAGGATTTAAAACCATAAAAGATTTTAATATTTCAACAATATAGGACACCACCAAGCACAACCAACAAAGCCTTAATCCTAAAGTACTTGGAGTTGATTTCATAGACTTCTCTTCTCCAATTAGCTCTATTTAAAGCAGCTCTCTTTGTGAGCACAAAATACTATATAATGATCATATTCCAAATCGTTTTTGTTCTCCACCTCCCTTTCTTTGACATAATGATTCCTTCACTTTTACATATATGGGCCATTATAAATCAATGATAGATATAACCGAGCCATCTTAAATGTCCCTTTCTCATATGAATATCATAGTTGTCATCTCCTTAATACAATCATTTCAAATAGATATACTAACAATAATTTTAATTCCTTTCCACCTATGAGGCGCATGTACAATCATAAATACAAATATCATAAAACAAGCATATGACGATATGATACAACAATAACAATCAAGCCTTTATTCCATTAGGTAAAGTCAACTACATAAATCCTTTATTTTCATTACACTATATCAAATAACAAATTCTCATGTATATAAAATGTTCATGTTTTTGCAATTATTTTCATAAGCAAACATCTATATAAGACATCATTTGGATTCTCAAACATTCTTGGTATTAGTCGCATCCTCAATAGAGTAGGCCAAGTAATTTTTTTTTTAGTGATGTATATGGGCTGCGATGCATCTGGATTTATTGTATCCAATATGAGTGCGATATGAATATGATAGCACTATCAAAAATATGCATAGAAATATACATGCTTCCTTGCTTTCCATAGAAACATAAAACAGAAAGTTTAAGAAAACAAAAATAAAATAAAATCTATTTCATTCTGTACTGACAAATATTCAAAAATTGATGGAAATAATGAGCACTGAACTATCAATAACCTAAGGAAAATAATTCTTACCGAAGAAGAACTAATCCTGCGAAACAAAACCTCTTCACCCCTCTCCGGACTCCCGGCAGTCTCCTCAACCTCTGGAATTGAATCCAACGCTCCTTGCCTTGTCAATTTCTTCCTGGGACTAAGCTGAATCGTCTGCGTAAGGATTAGCGGAAACCCAGCCGAGCAACCAGCCACATAAACCTCTATGGAAGGCGATGTAATCCCGAGCTTCGGCTGCACAAAGCTGGATGACGATATTGATGCCGCAGAGTAGCAGTTCATGCTCCATCCTGTGTTCCGATCCTTATCGGATGACCCCTGATGACCATTCAAACAGATGGTCCCGTTGCTCCACGGTGCCTCCATCCTCTCGAGCGAGCCGCAGAGGATGAGATTCCCATTCTCATCGCAGACCTCGAAGTCCAAGGCTCCGCTAAGGCGGACACCATCGGTGCTGACGTACGTGACCTCGCCGGCGCCACGATCGATACGGTCTCGACGGAGGGGTATCGACGTCAATTCCGAGGCGGGGACGCGGGAGCCGTTGATCTCGAGGGAGACGCCCATCTCACGCCGGAGGTGAGAAAGGATAAGCCGCGGCGGGACGGCGTCGGGGGCGCTTGGGGAGATGCGGACGTAGAATAGGCGGATCTCGAACAAGGAGGATGGCGAGGAAACCACAGCTCCGCCTCCAAAGAGGCGGTGGAAGGGCTTGGCTGGCAACGCCTCCTCCGGCACCGCCGTGGGCGGGTCCATCATCATCGCGGCCGCCGGAAAGCCAACTCCGGCCTATGGTTCCAGCTGAGCTGCTTGCATCTAACGCCGGAGGTGCTACGATCGCGTTATGGTTTCGGTTACGGACGGGGAGGTCGAAAGCCAAGGAGGATTAGTCGCAGTCGGATTTTTTCACGGCGCTTGCACTAATAGAGTGATTAATTAATATGGAACGGTAGGATGTTCCTTCATGATTATCTTTATCTTAACGTGATCCCATCCCAAAGGGTAGAGTAGAAGATCCGCTGTGCGGAGATAAACATATACTTTGGAGTGTGGGTGGCTGGCTGGCTGGCTGTGCACCGACTGTGAAGCGCGTGGCCGAATTTGATAGGTAGGTTGCGAAGTTGTATGTCTCACGGCAGATGACGAGAAAACGCACAGTTTCGTCGAATTTTTTGACATACGAAACTCCACATTATATAAATTTTACAAAATTAATGACACTGTTCGGTGAACAACTGTATCTCCAATTCAATAAGAGCTTATTTATATTTATATTTAGTTCGTCAAAACTAACAAACAAACTTAAACTTAATTTTAAAAGCTTAATTTATAAATAAATAAATTTGCACATACTAACATTAGACTTGCGAAGAGCATACACCAAGGCACTTCATCTTGGATATGTCAACTCATAACTTCCATAAATATATATTAAGTGCTGTAAAAAAAAATTAAAAAAGAATAATTATGAAGATTACAGTAAGTAAAATATTGAATATAAAGAGCTTGTTTGGCTAAAATCAAAAAATAGGCAAAATCATCTTTGAATGCTGTCCTGCAAAGATGAAACATACAAATAAAATAAATATTGCAGAAATGAGGATGTTAAGGTGTATATGTGGATATACATGAAAGGATAGAATGAGAAATGAGTATATCCGAAAGAAAGTTGGTGTTGCACCAATTGAGGATAAACTTAGAGAAAGTCAGCTTAGATGGTTTAGACATCTAAATCATAGGCTGATTGAAGCTCCAGTTAGAAAAAATGAGTTATTGAATTTTGCCCATGTACAAAGAGGAAGAGGGAGACCAAAGAAGACATAACAAGAAACTATAAGGAGTGATCTTAGTTACTTAGACTTAGATAAGAATTTGGTAACTGATAGAGCGCAATGGAAATAAAAGATTCATGTAGCCGACCCCACCTTGTGGTATTAAGGCTTGGTTGTTGTTGTTGTTGTTATTGTATGGAATGAGAAATGAGTATATCCGAAAGAAAGTTGATGTTACACCAATTGAGGATAAACTTAGAGAAAGTCGGCTTAGATAGTTTGGCCATATAAATCGTAGAACGATTGTAGCTTCAGTTAGAAAAATCGAGCTATTGGATTTTGTCCATGTATAAAGAGGAAAAAGAAGACCAAAAAAGACATAGCAAGAAACCATAAGAAGTGATTTTAGTAACTTAGACTTAGATAAGAATTTGATAATTGATAAAGCGCAATGAAAATAAAGGATTCATATAGCCGACCCCACCAGTGGGACTAAGGCTTGGTTGTTGTTGTTGTTGTTATACTAACATTAGACTCATTAATGTTCGCAAATAGTTAGCTAAAGAGTCCTACTGCCAGGACGCGCGCAGGCTTCCGGCACGGGTCGCCGCAGAAGCAGACCCCCGGTTGCGACCGCCTGCGCGCAGAAGCAGGCTGTCGCTCGCTGCCGGCTGCCTGCGCGCAAACGCGCTGCCAGTTGCCAGCGCTTGCATCCGGGAGCAGGCAACCGCCGCATATAGCCTTAGTGGCATATTTTGAAAATTAATATATTAAGGAAGGATATTTTTGTTATTTTCACGATATATAACAAATTCTGTCACAGAAAGACCATGATGTCCCGTGTAATATTTTTTGTGGACTTGAATGACATGTTTTGAGATTTGTAAACCTTTGTGTCAAGTAAGTAAAGCTCAGGGGCCTAAGTGGAATTACTCTTAATTTTTAACTAATATCCAATTCTATATCCACATTAATGGGAGAAATAGACTTGAGATACATGAAGTTCTTGCAAGATAAATTGTTCCATCTAGCATCATTGTTGATGCAGCATCTTCAACCACAACAATGATATCAATATAATCTATGCCCTCGGCTTAGATTATATTATATTTCTAGTTTTTGTACATATCTTATTCTCGGGATTTAGATTTTGTTTGAGCCATTTATGTTTCCTTAGCTTGTTTTGGTGTGTTTACGTTTAGAGTTTTGTTTAGGATGACCAAGAATTGATTCAAATTAAACTAGAGTTTTATTTTCTGATGAAAAGATCAAAATAGAGTTGAAACGGATAAAGAAGGGTCAAAACAAATGAAAATGGGACAACACAAAGCTTCCCAGATTCTTTTTTTTTCTAGATTCTCCATGTATCCAACCCACATTCTCACCACTCTTTCTACTACTTGGTGACGTGGAATTGGGGCAAAGTGACCTAAGTGAAAGGTTACAAGCTATGAAGTTTTGTAAGACTAATACCCCCAGACCCATCCTTAAGCATGCTATTGAAGAGCATTTGGTCCATCCCAAGGTAAGCCACCTTGGATTCCTATACCACCCGCTAAAGCCATGCTAGAGCCCAATTTCGAGGATATGTACTATGAAAGTGAGTAATACTATTATCCTCCACCTAGACGACATACTAGGTGCACAGGACCTCTAGTAGAGGCATATCCCCGTCAAGCTATTAGAGGATGAGCTCGTTATGTTGTTGTCTGGAACAATGCCTGAAGGGCATGACTACAAAGAGGTTTGGACCCAATACCAAAGATGCATCACGAAAGTCTGATTAGGCTCCATGGCCCCAAGATTGGTGGACAAGAAAGTTGAAGCTATTTGTTCATTTTCTAAGTCTAGTGGTGTCATGCATTTGTGTGCATCAAGACAGGACACTATGAATCAGTTTCCGCATAAAGGAATCTTTATAAGAGAGGAGGCGGAAGATGAGTTAGAAGATCAAACTAAATTATTCTGAGTTGATCCAACTGATCCATGAAGAGGCCAGCAAGGCTGAGGAAGACTTGGGGACTTACAAGTTGGCTGTGATGAGATGGTGCATCATAGGCTGATAGACAAGTCGATCCCAATTAGAAGCAACAGCTATCTTCCAGATCAAACTAAATTATTCTCAGTTGATCCAATAGAACTCTCACTAGCATTTCTCTTAAAGTTCCAAATTTATTGTTTCTCCTGCACCTGAATGTTGGGATGGTTACCATCTTTAGATCAACTTATGGTTTCAATGCCTGATGAGTTAATTTCACCTAAACGTTTGATAGGTTTCAGTTTCCACATGCTTAAGTTTACTTAATTCATAAGAACATTGTTATCTTGCTTAAAATGTCCATAATCTTCATGCGTTTGCCTCTATTAAGTATAATTGAGAGGTCGCAACTAATTCTCCTCAAATTTTGCTTGTAGATTTAGTTGCATGGTAAAATCCTTACTTTAAATTTTCGTTTAAATCCAAGAACCAAAACCCCAAAACACAGCTTTCTGAGTTTCTGTGTGACTGAATATTTTAAATGATCTAACAGCAAATTGAACCCACCTTAAATCAACTGAATTATTATGTCTTTCTACAGCATTACTAAATGTACAATGTATTTACTTTTCCTTACTCTTACTCAATTTGAAGTATTATGCTTCTACAGTGTTCCTCTAAGATTAATTTTTATTTTTAATTTTTAAAAATTTGATACTTGTTCGATGAATTAAGATTGAGAGAGAGATACAATGGGCTCATGCAATTAGGATTACAGAAAGCCTCACGTACACTAGTGTTTTGGTAATAAAAAAAAAAAACTTAATATCCACAAACAATTGTGTTATCTAATTTTTTTACCTTTACCATACTGTCTTTACTTATATTGAACATCGATCATTTCTTTTTACTTTAATTAAGCTTATATTGTAAAAAAAAAGACTTTAATTATTTTATTTTATCTATTTATTTAATTAGAGACTCGGAGAGAGAAAATCATGTATCTATTTTGATTAGGCTAGTACATCTGATTATCAATTATATCTCATTTACATCGAGCTAATTGATTTGAGTTACATTTAAACTGAAACTGAAATTAAAACTAATCTACTGATGTATATTTAAACTCTCATCTCACTTAGATCACTTAGATAATCTGTAATAAATTAGAAAATGATTAAACAAATTTAATAATATTATTTTAATTTAATAATTTTGAAGGTTGTTTTTTATATTTTCAAGTTCAATTGTTCATAATATTTTTTTTAGTAATATCAAGAATATTTGAAAAAATATAATTAATTTGAAGAACATTTAAAAGATATTTTTAAAATTTATAGCAACAAAAAATAAAATCATTATAATTGGTATCTATACTTTAAATGTGAAAATATAATGTATTATATACATATATAACAATTGTATCCTGATGTATGCGTATCTTTTTTTTTTAAATTTGGCATATCATCGTATCTGTATCGCTGTATCATAATCGTGCTTCATAGCATCAAAGTGACCGAGAACAAAATTCCAATTAATGATTATTGTAGTTGAATTCAGCTATTTGCACAACAAAATTGGATCAAACCTGCGGTAATAGATATGAACAAATTTACAAATGTCTTCCTCAGTCAGATTAAAGACTCATCATAGTCATCACTGTCAATAGATTAAAACCGATTATAGGTGTGTTTGTTTGTAAGGTTAAATTTAAGAAGGTTAAAATTAAATTTGGATGGAGATATTTTTTTTTATTGAAAGTTGTGAATGATGTGAAATAAAGTTAGTTATTATGTTAGGATATGTGAGGGATGTGATATAAAGTTAGTTATTATGTTGGAATATGTGAGGGATGTAATATAAGTTAGTTATTATTTTAGTAATATGTGTAGGATGTGAAATAAATTTAATTTTTAATATTAAATTTTATGTGTGATGTGATATGCCTGGTTAAAATTAAACCAAGTTAATTTTAAACTCCTAGACAAACGGGGAATGTCATTTTGGTCCAAGATTAAGAAAAAAAAAATATACATAAGAAAATCCTTGGTGCAGGTAATGTTTGGTGGCTAACATGGAAAGTGCATGTGTAGACTTAGAAAACAAATGAGCACACTTTTACTGCATGCAAATGAGTATTAAAATTGACAAAAAAAAACTAAGCATTATAGAATAACATCAATGAGTGGAGAAGCAACATCCATTGAAGATAAATAATAGAGAACTAACTTGGTGAAATGTGCATACACAAAAGAGAGTGAAGGATGCACCAATATGACAAGTAAATTTATTTTTATAGAAGGAATAGCAACATGAAAAAGAACAAAAAAAAAAGATAGAGTTCACATAATTAGAATAAATTATAGTTAACATCACAAGTTGCAACGGTCAGAAAAATTGATGACATACCAAATAAATTAGTAGGTGACAAAAGGAGAAATAGCACTGACCTCAGAGCATATAAAAAGCCTGGAGTTGCCTGCTAGCAGGGTCATATACGATGTACATGAGTTGGAGCTGCTCTTTAACTCCATACCTTCTGTACCTTGTTGTGTCTTAATGATGAACTTGGAATGCAGTGTTACGTTTGAGCAAAAAATGTCAGAATCAATGGAGAAACCCCTTGAAAACTTATTATGTTAGATGACAAGCTTAGATATAATAATCAACTACCAGTAAGCTACCTCCTCTAAATCAGCAGAAAGCTTAGAAAAACCTGAAAAGAATTAGATGATAGATGCTTTAATCGAATAGATAAAAAACACAATGACATATTCCTGTGCTGTGTATCTTAGACAACAAAGAGATTAGTGACATTAGAATTGAGTGTTCAGAATTGAGGATATAAGAAACACTGCATGGAAAGGCTATGACAGAGGAAGAAATTATTATTTTGAGAAGAATAAGGAGGTAACAATATTGAAACTAATACTGTAATGAAATAAAAATAGATGATTTGGGTTTTATACAAGACGAAACTAAATATGCACGTCAGATATCGTTCTTGAACGAAGCTATTGGGATAGCGGCTTTGATAGCACTTTCTCAATGGGAGATATCATATCACAGTAGAGCCCATATTCATGTTTTGAAAAATCCCTCTGGTGTGAAAGAAATTGGAAGAAGAATAGACAGTAACTTTTCAACGCAGAAGAACATAAATTAGAAAATCTCATACAATACAAAACAAAAGGTCATTTTTATCAGTGGTAAGCTCAAAATAAAACAGCTGAGATAAGTCTATTAATGATGTAATTGATGAGAACAATGATGGTCGATTCCTGTAAAAGCAAAAAACTACGAAGTGAAGTCTGGACCAAAAATTTCAAATTCTACTCAATAGCCTGCAAAGCAAAGAGCAACATACTTTTAAATAACACTAGCAAGAATAGCATCTTAATATATATATATATATAAAACTAAACGTGAACTTGCCAATATAAAAAAAAAATCATTTTTTTTTATGAAATTTAGAAGACAACCATCTTCTGGGGTTGAAGCCTATCTGCCCTTTCGTCAAACGCTTTGAGGATAACAACAGAGTTTTAACAAGTCCTAAGCTGAACAGGTAAAACACTCATTTTAAGATATAGTTATGGTGTGAGGAATTGGAAAATTTAATAAAATCCTTGTCCGACCATATTAATATTTCATCATCAAAGATGACATTTCGAACACTGCATCTGCACTGTCACAAGTACTCAACATTCCCAATATGTGCAGTTGTGCCAGTAGGTTCCAATCCTGATCCCAATCGAGAAACAATCTTTATTAGAAAACCTGCAACCAGTAGATATAAGATCAAGAAATGGATATTAGCTGCCAACTATATTAAATTCAAAAACTGATTTATTTTGAAAAATATATATTCTAGAAAAAGATAGACTATCAATTAACATGTGGAAAGATAGAAATATATTCCAGGCTATAAATCGAACTGAGTTGGGATCATTTTCAGCCTTAAGGCATCAGAATCCAATCTTGCAACATAAAGTTGGCCTTCATCTATTAAAACTTTATTAGTTAAATTCCATGAGTCATTTGAGATATCAAAGGAACAACTTTAGCTTATCCTCCAAAGTTTCTTCAAACAGCACTTAAACATAAAGCCTCATTACTTTAATTTCATAACAATAAAGTATATGCTACACTGCATATACGTTATATATATATTTGTATATGTATACATATGTTTATATATATGTATATGCCTCTTGCGATGTGACATAGAAGAATTCAAGAAGAATAAAAGGAAACACAGATTTATGTGATTCGCTGAATTTTTGGTCATGTTCTTAACAGCGCTAAGGATTCTGATTCCAAAGTATCAAGTTAAAATGAAGATTCGCTCTCTTATTTATAATGGAGTGTAGGAAAACAAAATTACAAAACAACCTCAAATCTCAATAAGTATCCGTAACTAATTCCAAGTATTTGCAAATTCTAATATATTCCAATACATTCAGTCCTAAAGAAAAAACCCTGCAGATGGTGGATTGAATCATTAGCACGGAATTAGGCTTCACACCAACATTTTGTACATCAAGTAGGCCAGTTCTTTGAAAGTAATTCAAAGTGTAATGGAATCTTCATCAGAAAGGCTTTAATGTATAAAGCCTGCTGGTTGGATCATAACGTAAATGCTTGTATATGCATTACCTTCATAATTTTGTTCTGCAGTGTATCAGACTGCACGTCAATCTCAGTTGTCACTACACCATCATGCAAATTACTATGGAAGAAGGAATTATTCACGGACCTGCAAGTGCAAAACAAGATTGTCTCCACATGTTCAGGCAGGAACATAGCAAATAATTACCATAACTTTGTTTAGCAAATTGCAATATATTATGCCAAGTTTTTTTGAAACACTATCCATGTGATAAGATAATTACAATTTAAAATTTTATTGATATATCAAAAGGCTGAACTTACGTTAAAAACTCGAAGATCTCTCAAATTTATAGTCAACTTAAGTTCAGCTCAACCTAGTCATGGCTCCGAGACAAATGGCTCGAAATGATCAAGTTGCTTGTAACTCAAAATCAACTTGGCATAGGGAATACAAGGGTAAAAATATATAAAGCACATAACGTTACCTCACATTCTATATTGAGATTGCACATGTTTTTATGCATCCGATCATTGCATTGCTCAACAATAAACTCATTTCATGTTGAACTTGATAGATTAAGAGGGAGAAAACCACCACTTACCACAAAGCCGAATTTGTAAAAACTAGAGCAAATTAAGAATTGGCCTATTATCTAGTTCATGGTCAGGTAGATCAACCAATCATTCACTATTTTAAAAAAAATTAAAAAAAGATGATAATCTCACCAAAAATAGCAACTATTCAAACAAATTTATTCATTTTATTAAACCATAAATATCTACAAATATATTAATACATTATGGTTTGATCCAGTTTGATATGCAATCTAGTTTTGGTGTCAAACTGGACCGAGCGACATGCTAGTTCAAAGTCGAACAGGGTGGTCCAGTCAATTTCTTCAACACTGCATTAAGCTTTGTTTTACTTTCCTTCCAGTTTCGAAAACTTTCAGAAATACACATAGCTTCCCTAGCTCAATTGCTAACAAAGAAAGCTACCTTGCCCATTTGGAACGTTAAATCAATCAAGTTCCACCACGCTTGCATATTAATATGCTAACTTGAACAACAAATCCCATCATAATATACACTATCTAATGAAATTTCTTAAGATATTTCCTTTCTCTTAGGCTCTGTTTGGTAATAAGAAAAAAAAGATTTGGTTGGAATTTTTAGCCATTTTTGAAAAATATGTATGATATGAAATAAAGTGAGCTGATTATATTAAAAATTGTGTAGGATGTGAAATAAAGGTGATTGATTTATTGAGAATTGTGTTAGATGTGAAATAAAGTGATTGTTTAATGTTGAAATTTGTATGGAATGAGATATAAAATAATTTTTAAAATAAATTTAAAATTTTGGTCATGGCTAATTTTAACCATGATTTTTAGTCCATTGTCAAACAAGGCCTTAGAGTTTTTGACATAAATAGCTTCTTTGAGTCAAAAGCTAACAAGTAAGTTCCCTACATAAAAGAATGGAAAAATGCACGCTTTTGGTCTAACATTTTAAGGCTATCTTCAGTTTGATCACTATATAGCTCCTATATTTTATCAGGTCGCATCTTTAGTCCTTACACACTTTGATAAAATCAACATTTTGGTCCAGTTGACAATGTCTGTATTTTCTATCAAGGAGAGCACTTGATCCCTCAAAGAGAATTGGTTTGTGATTTTGACCAAAATGCCCTCTTTTCTTCGTCCTTTGACCTTGAAGAAATAAGAAAGGTAATCAGTGTTTTGTTATCCAAATAATGGCATCGTAATTTGAAATAACAAAACATTCCTTTATCAAAAAGAAAAATAATGAATCGAAAAACATAAATAGTGATCAAACGATAGACAGCTACCTTGTCCCTCGAATATTAAATGAACCCAGCTCGATCTACTACACTTGCAGAATAATATCTGAATCTGAATCAATTAACCTCATTAAGTTATAAATCTCATTCAACAATGTATATATTTCTCGAGTTCTGGGATGTGATTTATCCTCCACAAGGAACTTGTTCATTCTGCCATCCAGCTCAACCAGACTATATCCAGCAGCCTTCTTCTGCTGTCTCCCTTTCATAAACTTCCTAACCCCAACAACATGATCCCATCGGCCCAACGATGCATAAATGTTCGCCAGAATCACATGGATCCCTGGGTTCCATGGCTCAAGCTGGAACAAGAAATTTGCAGCTATTTCCGCAAACTCAATATTTCCATGGAAGCTGCATGCTCCAAGTAGAGCTCCCCATATTACAGCATCTGGCTCCATTGGCATTCTTTGAATGAGCTGATGGGCTTCTTTAAGAAGGCCTGCACGACCAAGTAGGTCAATCATGCATCCATAATGTTGGAGCTTTGGAGAAATGGAGAATTCTTTCTCCATAGAGTTAAAGAAGAGTTTTCCCTCTTTCACAAGTCCTCCATGAGTGCATGCTGTGAGAACACCAGTTAATGTTATGTCATCCGGTTTAATGCCCTCTACCTGTTACTAAAAGCCATGGAAGAAGAATGTTATTAGAAAGCAAATTTGTTAAATGAGCAAGATAAAAGTCATGCGTCAAAAGGAAAATAAAGTCATATGCGATGTGAATATGAAAGTTCTTTTGTTGTTCTATTTCCTTTTTTTTAGATTACAGTAAAAGGTCATAAGGATATGTTGGGGAACTATAAGGTTTAACATTCCAAATGACACAAGCTCATTTCACATTATACTAAATCACTCACCAAGACTAAATTCAACCTCCACGTTAAGGCTGAACTTAGCTAGACTTTAATTAGCCTGACTCTCAAACAAATGTAGAAGTTGTTTTGGTTATGCTTAAAATGGTTGGAAACAAGATGTCAAAAATCCTAAGACAATGAATTGTAATTCATATTGAATTAGATAGTGAGTCCAATAAGCTTGCTAAATTAGGTTAAAAATTTGGTTATATTAATGCATTCCTCTTATCCATTAATAACAATGTCCATTATGAAATCTTTACCGCATTTATAAAAGCTTCTTTATCCATAGGTTTTGTGGTTGTTTATACCATGAGTAAGGCAAAACTTGTACTATTACCTGTCATATATAGTACATTTCCTAAAAGTTGATCATAGCCTAAAATGCATTAAAAAGAAAAAGCATGTACCAAAAGGCACTATCACCTAGGAGAATGGTACAAAATCAAATGGAATAGACAAGCCCCAATCCAAACTGAAATCCTTGTAGCTCCATGCCATAATCAGAGCCACTCCTACATCTTCTATTCCATCCTATAGGATTCACAAAAAGGCTACAGAATACATAACATTTTAGCGTCTCCAGAAGATAGAGTCATGCAAATGAAAAAGGAACTTCAATGATGTACTTGTATTATGCTAAAAAAACCACTACAATTGCCTTTCTTCTTGTGACATCACTAAACTATCATAGCATTGCACTACAGTAATATTAATTCCTTCTGATCAAAGTACTTCACAACTATACGATTATTGACATTTTTTCTCTCTTATTATGACTCCCCCTTGAGTCTCGAACGCAAGGAAGAAGATGCACGCCTTGCCTCCTAAACCTCCCATGTGCAACAAATTCTCTGATTAAGGTACAATTTATTCTCCAAACTCACAATATATCTATTTTATTAATTTCAACTTGAAATTAATCACCATAGTTATTCAATTTTTGCTCCAAATTGAGAGGTATGAGTAAATTTTACTCATGAGACATTACCACTAAAAGATGATTATAAAAGAACTCAATTTCATCTTTGAAACTCATATTCTGATTTATTGGATATAAATTTGATTGCCCTAATCTATAACAACAATAACAACCAAGCTTTTATCCCACTAGATGGGATCAGCTCGATAAATTTTTATTTCTATTGCACTATCAAATAACAAATCTTCATTTGTCTTCAAGTATGTAAGATCCTTTATGATAGTTTTCCATCATATCTTATTTGATCTTCCTCTTCCTCTTTTTACATAAACAAGATCTAATAACTCAACCCTCTAAACTTTCATCGGTTTACGATTTATATGTTCAAATCATTTAAGTCGACTCTTTCTAAACTTATCCTCAATTGAGGCTACTCCAACCTTCTCGCAAATATACACATTTCTCATCCTGTATTTTCATATATATCATTCACCCACCTTAGTATCCTCATCTCTGCAACGCTTATTTTATTTGTATATTATTGTTTTATAGGCTAATATTCAGCATCATATAACATCGTCAACCTTAATACTATTCTATAATAGTTACTTTTAAATTTACATGGAATTTTTCTAACATAGCACATGTTAAGGCGAAATTTAAGTTACGGTGGAATACTAGTCTCATGGTTTTCTGCTTAGCAAATAAAAAACTAAATATGTGAAGTACAAGTTTTGTTAAGAAGCACTTGTTTCAATGAGATGATAATTGGTGATCATGTTGTCAGGAAGAGTGAGGAGCTTAAATACTTTAGATCAGTCATACAAAATGATAATAAGATAAATAATATTATTATCAGCAGAACACAAGCAGAATGAATAAAATAGAGAAATGTATCATATTAACAAGAAGAATATCATCTATGAAAAGCATACACTAAGACACCTTTTCCTGAATGTCTCTAGCAAGAATTTTCATAACCAATACAAAGAGATATATAGACTTAATACTGAGAATTGGTGTAATCCAACTGTAATGCAAAAATTTTTAGTCAAACCCTCTTGTGTTCTAACACAAATAACAATTATTTTATATATATCTTTAATAACTTAAATATAAATAGTGCAAACCTCCTCCTTTCCTTAAGCTCTTCAAGACACTTTCCTTGAGACTTCATCAAATGCAGATTTTCTCTTCTCACCCTAACCTTCTCAGTTACATATCTTAACAAATAAATAGCTTCCATAGTATATCTATCAGGCAAAAAACAAAATTGATTGTATGATACCCAAGTATCATAACATAATCTATACTCCATTATCTTTTTCTAAAGTTTTAAAGTATGATATTAATTTAATTTCTCTATAAATGACACAATCTTGTGCATTGCTTTTATTTTTATAAATGGATATCAATGTATTTTTTCTTCATTCATTTGCTATCTTTTTAATTTTCAAAATCACATTAAATAACCTAATAAATCAAGAAATTCTTTCATCTTTCATACATTTTTTAACATCTATTGAAATATTATCCTATCCCACTTCTTTTACGTACTTCATCTTTTCTGAGGTCTCTCAAACTCCAGCTAACCGTCATTAAAAAACTTTTGAAAATAACTCATCCATCTATATTGGATATCGTCTTTCTTAAATTTATTATCATTCCTATCCTATCTAAGTTTAAATCCTTATCTACCTTAGTATATTTTTGAATTTATTATCACTCTAATTTCTAGGATTTGATAATTTTACGATTTATTGCAAAGTCAAATTTAAAAAATATTTACACTTATTTGAGATAATTTACCATTAAACCACTAATACCTTCTTCACATCTATGAAGCATGAATACTTCAAAAAATCATGTTGTATTCGTATCGGATGTACGGACACACGGGAATACATGAGGATACAAAGGGACACCGTGTCAGATACGCCACGTGACATGTCCTAATAAAATAGTATTAAAAATAAATAAATAACACTTCTTGGACACGCGATGACACTTTAAGACACCTTAGAACACTTCTTGGACACTTCTGAGATGCAGTACATGTTCGAGACAGAGGACACTTCTGAGACACATAACATAGAATTGAATACATTTAATATTACTATTAAATTTATTTATTAATACTATATTTTTTAATAAAACTTACGGCTACCTCCGCTTTATTCTTTTTATCAATATTTAAAATTTTATTATTATTAAAATTTTATTTAATAAAATTAAAAATCTATCTATTATTAATATTGAAATTTTACCTAATATAAATCAAAATTCTAAGTTAATCAAATTAAATCAAAGTTTTTCCTCCCTTGCTACCCTCGAGCCTTACAAAAATGAACTATCCGAGAGCACATTTAGGCCTTTCACATCTTAAGAGATGGCAAAACATTAAAAGAAATGAACTATCTAGAACTGAAAACCAGCCAAGTGACCTTCAGATCTGGAGGAAACTAATTGAAAAAAAAAAAAGAGCTTACCAGAAATACCGCATCTAGCTACCATTCTTGGCTCTACAAATAGGGCTGGCAATATTAATTGAAACTCAAAACTTGATCAAAATTGACTAATCAATTTGAATGATTTCGAGCCGAGTTTCGAGTCAAGCTTAACTTGTGTGAAATTATATTCATGTTGACACAAAAAATATATGAAATACATTTTTTTATTTCTGGTATGATGGTTGAGTTTAAAATCCTTAAAGAGGAGGATATGGATTCAATTCCCATGAACCCTTGCTTCTCCGATTACTATGTTTCAATATAAATAGAGAAATCAAGTCATTTTGAGTCAAATCAATTCAATTTCGAGTTGATTTCAAGTTTAGCTCTTGTATTTCAAGTTTACTCGAACTCATTCAAAATTGACTCATCGCCAAACCTAGCTCTTTAGATAATTTAGACAGGAAAGGGAAACATACCTTCATCTTATGGAAGAGCTGAAGGCTTTCATGCCACTTCCCATGCACGGCAAAGCCCATGATCATCGAGTTCCAGCAGCAAATGTTCTTCCGCAACCCAACTTGTTCAAAAACAAGCCTTGCTCGGTCGACATCCCCACATTTTGCATACATCTCCACCAACGCGCTTCCCACAAACATATTGCCAACAAGCCCCTTCTCCCTTGCAAACTCTTCAATCTTCTCACCCAATTCCATTGCCCCAAGATTCGCACAGGCTGGGAGGATGCTGGTCAGCGTCACCTCGTTCGGCATCGTCTCCCCCATTTCCCACATCCTCCAAAATACCTCAATTGCCTCCTCATATCGCTCGCTCTGCGAATACCCCGAAATAATTGAAGTCCAAGAGATCACATTCCTAACAGGCATTTCCTCAAACAGCTCCCTTGCATTCTCCAGATCCCCACTCCTAGCGTAACCGCTGATCATGGAGTTCCAAACTGCAACATCCCGGTGGGGCATTTCATCGAACAGCTGGCGAGCAGACGGTAGCAGGCTGGCCTTCGAGTACATATGGAGGAGGGAGGTGCAGACGAAGGAGTCCAGGGGAAAGCCAGACTTGAAGACGAGAGCATGAATGGCGCGACCGGAGCGCGGGCAGGAGGAAGAGGCGCAAGACGAGATCACAAAGGTGAAGGAATGGAGGTTGGGTGGGGGGCGGCGGCGGTGCATGGAGGAGAAGAGAGAGAAGCAGAGGTGGAAGGAGGCGGGTGAGTTGGAGTAGGCGCGGAGTAGCTTGTTGCAGAGGAATGTGGAAGGGAGGTAGGGGAACGAGTAGAGGAGACGACGAGCGTAGGATAAGTTGGGGACGGCGAGGAGGAGGTCAAGGAGGAGATCCGTCTGGTCGGCGCCTGAGCGGAGGGCCTGCGCGTGGATTTGCTTGATGTGCTGCATGATCGGCCTTGACTATTTGAGTCATCGAAGATTTTGGCTATTTGCATTCAGAAATAACAGCAAATCCGAAAATCAAATCACAAATCTAAGATCTTTTTTTTTTTTCGTGATGGAACACAATCTAAGAACGATGCTGAACTGAATTTTTTGATTAATCGGACCAAGATTTGATTTTTTTTTATTTTTGATCGTGGCCCACTGCATAATATTAAATTTTAAACAATTTATTTTTAAAATTTTCTCCTCTATATATATATATTAGCCACATAGGATATCCATATATTTTTTCTCTCCTAAGATTTGCCCTCATGTTTTGTCCAAGTTAGAATTTGCAAAGGATTATCACATATTCTCTCTTTCAATGATTAACATCCTAATTGAAATTTAATCTATCACAATTTTTGAACACACGTAGACAAATCTATTAATACGATAATCATGATCATCGAATATTAATAGAAAGAAAATTTATTCTTTTTAGACAAAACTCTAACGCACATATTCAAAATCAAATGGGAAGATGCCATGTGGAGAGGTCGAAGCCAGCAAATAAGAGAAATTATTAGCTATGTTAAGCTGAATACATCAGTTATTCATTCACAAATAACAATACACCGCATGCTGCTAGTGACCCCGCAGTTGACAATAAGTGAACAGAGCAAACAACCGGAGCGTTCAGTCAAGCTAACAACATGACAGCAAATTAAAGAAAATTTTCATTTTAGTGCTCTGCTCAGGAGGAAGATTGAATCTTTGAGATAATTTAAATTTTTTATTAAAAATTTTAAATTTATCCCTTTCGTTTTTTGAAGTTCACCATCCCTCTTCATTTTCGTTGTCAGTGTTCTAGCGAGTGAAGTCCATCTTAAAATAGAATTTCATTAATTTCACGTCCAGTTCAATTTCAGCCAATAAATTTTTTTAAAATTTTAAATTAAATTGAGCATAATTATGAAATTAAATTTTCACCACAAGAAGACTATTTTTTCTCAAAAGCAATCTATTATGCAAAGCAAGTTTGTTTCCTATTTCAATATTTTTCATTTAATTTTTTAGCGAGTCAACAAAGAATATGGCAAAATATTAATCTGTAATTTTGAGATTTTCCTTTTTTTTAGTATATTTATAATTTATATTAATAATAATAATAATAATACTATAAATTAATTCTTTATATCAAAAATTAAATTGCTTAAAGTATTTTGCTAGCTAATTAAACGAAAAGATGGCTCTTGATTTCTTTACTTTACATCTCGAAATTCACACTACAAAACCACCTTAATTTAAGTGTTATAAAGCATATTATGCAATCGACAATTAATAACACATGGCAGCAATAAAGAAAAGAAGAAGAAGAAGAAAAAAACACATACAACAAAAGTTTTAGATGATATTGAACTGATGACATAAAACGTAACTTGAGCGATTAGCCAACGAATAAATTGGATGTTAAAAAATAAACAACATAGATGATATTAAACTGATGAAGAAGTAACATTAAACGTGATTAAAAAAAAACAAACAAAAAAGGTTTTCACCGAGACATTTCTGAAGTTTAGACAGTACTGAGTACTCTCCTTTCGCTTCCTAAAGATCTGACTTACTCTGCAATTTGGACGATGCAGCTTTATCAGTAAACCAGGTGACTGCACCATAGCCATCATGCAGCTTAACCATTTGAACAGGAAGCAAAGGAGAAGATCCATTTTCACTCCCCAGAGCCTGATAAACTGCATCAGATTTGCCTGCTCCAGTAACAACAAGCGCAACAAAAGCCGATGTGTTTATAACAGGTAAAGTTAAACTAATTCTTTCCGGCGGTGGCTTCGGGGAGGTAGTAGTAAAACTAACCCAACGTTTTTCCTCCTTTAGAAGAGGATGCCCAGGGAATAGGGAAGCAATGTGACCATCAGGACCCATTCCCAATAACATAAGATCAAACCTTGGAAACCCGGTTTCTCGTGATAGTTGTATCACTCCAGTGTTCACCAGGTGCTTCAGACGCATCTCATAGTCATCAGCAGCACCCTCTGCTGACAATGACTCATTGCTCGCATATACATGGCCTGCTGGTATGTCAACCTAAACATTACCAAAAAAAAGGAGGTAATAAGAACTCGGAGATCTAAGCAAGGTTGTAAACTGATTCTCCTGCAATTAAGGACAATGTGACAGAGAACAATCATTTCCTAGAAACCAAATGAGACTTCAGCCATGCGTTTAATTTATTAGCATCCTAGTGCCTTTAAGGCAGAGGCAGCTAGTTCAAAAAAATATAAATCTTATTTCATGGAAACATGAAAATAGTTGAAGGAGAGAGCAAAATCTATCCAAGTTAGTAATCAATTATTTTTGGTCTTGTTGCTCAAGGTTTTTTGCAACTGCTAAATAAAATATAAACAGAATATGAATTTTTATGTGAATGTACAAAAATGTGTTAATCAATAGTGAATAAATTATATTTATATTGCTATTTTTTAACCAAGAAAGACATTTAATCCTTACAAGAATTTCATGACAAATAATTAAAGGATAAGTTAAACTAGGGTCCACTAGGTATGACCCACCTTTCACATAGGACCAATTTTGCTTAAGCGATACATACAAGTACTTCAAGCCAATCTTGATTTCACGCGGGTCCCTAAATTTTCCAACTAATGTGTTCCACACAAAAAGTTTCAACCTTTACAAGAATTTAATGACAAATAATTCAAGGATTAGTTTTACTAGGGTCGTTTAGGTATGACCCACCTTTCACATAGGTCCACTTTTCTTAACCGATTAATACAAGTACTTTCAGCCGATTTTGATTTCATGTAGGTCCCTAAATTTTCCAACTTAAAAATGTTTTAACATAAAATCTCACAGTTTCTGATTTAAAAAATTGACAGAAGGATGCATGAAATGATTTGACCACTTTGAGAACTCGTAGATCAATTCAAAAGGCAAGGAAAGGGTTGATCTTGCATGCATGCTATTTCTGTGCTAAGTAACTTAAAACCGCAGGAACAACATCATTATCATCTCCAAATGCCCAGGCATTGCGTTGAGTTTTGGTTCTTTATTGGATCTTCAATGCTTGCCCTATCTTATCAAGAAAAAAAAAAAGCATACCTAATATAAAATTTTTCATAATATTTTCAACTCAAGATGTAAAACAGGGAAAGGTTTGATCATGCATGCAATACGTATTTCTGCAAAAAGCAACTTAAAACTGCAGCAACAACATCATTATCATCATCAAATGCCCAAACAATGCGTAGATCAAATTCATGATATTGTTTGAGCCTAATATGGTTTAGTGGAATGAGACTATCTTTGGAGATTGGCATAAAACAAGCATTTCTCATAGAGCATTCAACCAATTGAGTTCCTGTAGTACTTTCATTCAACATCCTCAAATCTTGCATATACTAGTAGTCATATTTTTCTCATATTATTTATTTTCTAAACATTTTTATTCTATTTTGTAAGAATATAGTTCACATTCATATAGATTGATTAGACTCTCACATAGAAATTCACTTTTGTTATTAAAAAATATATATAATTTTTTTTATTTTACCCTAAACACCATAATTTCCCTAATTCTATCTGAAAAATATGATAATAGTATAGTTCGAACTTAAGACACTTTGGTACCCAGGCAAGCTCCTTCCCCACTGAGCTAAGAGAACACCATTATAGATTTTCACTTAGATTAGCATAATTTTGGAATTGATTTGATTAGCCTGCATTAGAATCAAATTGCATATTTACTAGCAAGTAAGATGGAGAAGGACATGATTTACAAGAATATTATGACTTACCCTAGAACCTTCATGAGCTCCATCATCATCACCAGCCTTTCCTAACTATTTGAGTTTGCCTTCATGTATCCTTTTTGATCAATTGCCTTTGTCCATTGCAACCTGTAGTTTTAATTCTAACTTCCTAAATTTATTTGTATAATGTTTACCCAAGCTATTTATGGCCCTAGCATTTTCTTCCTCTTCTATAACCAAAATATAATCTACTTGTTTTAGTGATACCACTTCTCCACATTATTCATAACTTTCCATGTAGTTAAAATAGGTTTCCCAATATGTTTAACAAAATATCTTCTATTGCACAAAAGAAGACAAAGTTTGTCAAAGTTCCCAGACAATGATTATCCCTGAAGGATAGAGTCTCACTCCCTACACTATTACATAAAACAGTTTTACTTGAAACTAAATCTGTCAATTTAGACCATTCTGTCTCTCATGTATAATTCAGCAGTTTTGATACATTTCCTTCAACTTTCCATACAGTAAAAACTGCTGCAAGCTGAAATGCAGAAGATTACAAAGTTGTAGTATTTCTGAGTTCAGGTGCAATCCCTAGCACAAAATAATCACCAACTTCAAGCGCACATCTAGCAGTATTTGGCTGTGAAACTTGCAGGGGTTTTAAATGCGGAAAATCATAATCCAAATAAACCGTGTGTCATGACAAAATCGCACGGGAGTAACAAGCAAAGAACTCCACTAGATAGCAAAGTGAGCAAAAGGATCGATGTAGATCTCTGGATCGATCAACCTCAAAAACCAAAGAGGATAGGGGAAAATCTTAAATCAATACCTTGGAAAGAAACAGATCATAGGCGAGCTTGTAATTGCTATCAGGATGATCCTTCGGGACGACCCTCTCATCAACAAAAAAAACATGCCACTTGCCCCAATCTATGGTATCCGCATAAGGAGATTCCGCCAACTTCCTGCAGCTCCATCCGAATCAACAACGTTGGATAACCCTAGTCAAAATGGGTTCTGAGATATCAGATCCACACCTGAGAGATTTGACGAGCGACCCGCCTGAGATGACCACGGTGAAAGCTCCCCTCTCCCGGCAGAACTTTTCCGATAAATCGGCCGTGAAATTGGCCAGAGACTCCGACAGCTCCTCTTCGTTTTCAAACACAAGAACCCGTGACTCACCCTTCTTCGTCTCTGTTGACAACGGCGTGGTCCCGGAAGCCATGGCGGCGCGCAGTGCTCGTTGACGGAGCTGCGAATCACCAGCGACTGTAGGCAAGGAGATCGTCCCCGTGCCGATAGAGTATCTGGCCTGAAAGGATGGAGTGAAGATTGCCGGGAGATCAGAGGTCGACAGCCGGACTCGCAGCTTGTGGGATGAGAAGAGGAAGCAAGAAGGGGTTGGGTTGGTGGAGAACGCCATGTTTAATAGTGGCAACTCGGCTGGTGGAATTCTCGTTGAATCCGTCGGAATGGGTGGAGAATGGAGATAGTTTGGGTTTGGGTTTTTTTTTTTTTTTTTTATTTGACAGCAGAGAGAAGCTCGCCTTTAGGTGGTGCGAGTAACAAAATTAGGAATAAAATAGTACTAATTTAAAATATAATAATAATAAATAAATTTAATTATTTTATATAAATTTTAATATAAAAAAATATTATTTTATTTTATATATCTAATAATTTTCAATAAAAATATTAACTTTACTTCATATCCTAATTCAAAATATTTGAATCGAGTATTTTGATCTAGGATGTGAAATAAAGTTAATATTTTTATTAAAAATTATTGAGTATGTGAAGTAAAATAATTTTTTTATATTAGAATTTGTGTAGAATAATTTAAAAAATTTATTTATTATTATTATTGTTATTTTTTAAACTAGTACCATTTTGGTCATGGTTTTGATCCTCATGTCAAACATGGTCTTAGTTTAAATTAAGCTTCACTGCAGTTTATTGAATCAAATAATGAGTCATAATTGAACCACTATTTCGCTTCAGACTAAGGAGACGTTTCGCTCATTATCATCTTAATATTATGTCATGTAATCTAGATGTCATTATATCTATATATATCATCTTTTAATTAATAATTTTATAAAAAATTATTTATAAGTGTCATTAAATTAAATAATTATTTTTATTATATAATATTGAGCTAAATGCCCCTAACTGAAATCTACTTTAAATTTTATAGGGAATTTGAACAAGTAGCTTTGTATTTAAATTTCATTTGAAATATACAAGACTTGAAGCTATTTTTTAATTCACTTTTATTTATTTTTATTTAGATAATATTAAAATAAGATTTGACACCATCTCATAATATTGTTTGATTGTAATTTCATAAAATTACTTAATTCGAGCTGAAAAAAAAAACAGAAAGAATAAAAAAATCTATCGTACCAAACTTTTTCGGTTAAAACCACATGAAAAAATAATGTGTCAAACATGCATTGGCATCAATTAAAATCCTACAATTTTTAAATAGCATATTTTACTTTAAAATGCATATTTTACTTTTTTTTATATTTTAATTCTTAATTCAAAAAAGAACAGGTTGTACTACTTTAAAATTTTAATTTTTTATTTTTTACTTTAAATCTATAAATGAAAGAAAGAAGGAATAAGAGATTAAATTTTATATTTTTTAAATTTATAATAATTTATTTTTAAATCTTAAATTTTTAGAGAGAGGCGGGGACAAAGGATGCAAACAATTTAAATTGGTAAAAAATGACTTTCATAATTTTTATCAAACTAACAAATTGGCGAGATTCTAATAGGGGAATCAAAAAAATATAAGTTTTTATGATCTTAGTAATTAAATTCGAAATTCTTTAGAAGTTGGAATTAATTTGCAATGCGCTTTTCCAATTTTAAGTGTTTAAATTGAATTACTCTTAATTTTATTTCATATTATACATAATTCATAATAAAAAAAATATTATTATCCAAAAGTTAAATTTTGGTTTTAGAAAAGCAATATTTTAAATCCTATGCAATGTCAAAATTAATTTTATTTTAAGATTCACCAAAATCAATTTATTTAACACTGTATATATATAAACTTTTAAAATAAATAATAACCAATATATCACACAAAATTTTAAATATTATACTCTCTTACAAATATATACTAACTCATAACTTAAATTTTATGAAAAAATAATATATATGTAATGCCCAAAATTTTATGTAATACATAAGTAAATGTCTATTAACATTACTTCTTATATATAACTCAAACTTGAATTAACCTTATAATTGCAAATTTTTTATAAATTTCAGAATAAAAGTATTACATAAAAACTTTTTATTTATTTTGATTAAAAATAACCAACACATCGTTGCCGGGTTCCAAGTCCCGGATGAAAAACGTGGAGGCAGTCGACAGCCAGTGTAAAACTTGTCGAATCAATCATGACATGAATCCTTTAGAAAATTGCGCTAAAGCTAGGGCGTTTCCTGGAAGCGACACGTTGTATTGCCTGAATACAGTGAAAAATGGGCAAGGGCCGCTACATCGTCGCCTGGGTGTAGTGAAAAGTGAGCAAGGGTTCCTATATCATGGACAGATGCGGGTAAAGAAGCTAATCTATCATACTAGAATTCAAGTTAGTAGAATTAGATTAGGAACTTGGAATATAGGCAGCTTGACGAGCAAGTTAATGGAGTTGGTGGATATTATAATTCATAGAAAGATTAATATTTTGTGCCTGCAGAAAACAAAATGAGTTGGAGAGAAAGCTAACGAAAATGATGGCTTAGGTTTTAAACTTTAGTACTCTAGTAAGAATAAAAACAAGAATGAAGTGGGTATAATTTTGGATAAGAGCTTGAAAGATGACGTAGTGAAAGTTAAGAGAAATTGTGATAGAATTATGACTTTAAAATTATAATCAATGGAATAATTGTTAACATTGTAAGTGTGTATGTTCCCCAAGTTGGCTTGGATGCAAGCATAAAGGAAAAAATTTAGAATGATTTAGAAGAGTTAATACAAGAGATACCTCAAGAGAAAAGATTATTTATTGGAGAAGATTTTAATGGACATGTTGGAAGTATTGCTGAGGAATTTAATAGTATCTATGGTAGATATAATTTTGGAGAGATAGTCACGTACAAGAATGGAATTTCAAGAACTCAGATTGATTATTTTCTTATAAGAAAACGAGATCGCTTGGATTGTAAAGATTGTAAAATCATTCCAAATGAATGTTTAACTACCCAACATCGATTAATGATTTTAGATTCCAAGATAAAGTATTGGAGAAGAAATAATATGTCAAAATTCTATCCTCGGACTCAATGGTGGAATCTAAAGAATGAGAACAAATGTATATTTAAGAAGAAAATTTTAGAACTTGGGCAATGGAACATTAACGGGAAAACTGATCTTATGTGGTTGACAGTTGCTAACTGTATCCGTAAAGTGGCGAAGGATGTGCTGGGAGAATCCAAAAGAATGATTCCAAATAATAAAGATACTTGGTGGTAGAAAGATGATGTACAAAAAAAAATTAAGGAGAAGAAGATTTGTTTTAGAGATTGATTTAAAAATAAAAATAATGATAAGTGGGAGAAATATAAAGTAGTTTGATGAGATTCTAAGAAAGCAGTAGGCAATACAAAAAATATGGCTCTTGAGGATTTATATAAGAAGCTAGACACTAAAAAAAAGAGAAAGACAATTACATAAGATTGGTAAGGCAAGAGATATAAAAACTAAAAATTTAATTGAAGTAAAATGTATTAAAAATGAAGATCAAAGAGTACTTTTCATAGAACAAGATATCAAAGATAGATGAATGAGTTACTTTCAACAGCTTTTTAATGAAAATTGTGAAAATTTAATTGATCTTACAGAATTCAGCAACCAAAAAGAAAAATAAAAATTACTCTTAATCCGACGTATTAGTAAAGCTGAAGTCTGGAATGCTTTAAAAAAGATGAAGCATAAAAAAGCAGTAGGACCAGATAACATCCCAATAGATGTTTGGCAGTGCTTAGGAGATGAATGAGTTTCTTAGCTCACTAGATTGTTTAATATAATTTTGAAAACTAAAAAGATACCAAATGAATAAAAAAAGAGTATATTAGTACCTATTTATAAGAATAAAGACGATGTACAAAATTGTGTCAATTATAGAGGAATTAAATTAATGAGTCATACTTTAAAACTTTGAGAAAGGTGATCGAACAAAGATTACACCATAATACTAAGGTATCAAAGGATCAGTTTAGTTTTATGACAAGTAGATCTACTATAGAAGTCATTCATTTATTAAGAAGATTAATGAAGAAATTTAAGGAGAGAAAAGAAAACCTACATTTGGTTTTTATTGATTTAAAAAAAGCTTATGATAAAGTCTCAAGAAAAGTACTTTGGAGAGTTTTAGAAAAGAAAGAGATTTGCACTGCTTATATTCAAATTATTAAAGACCTGTGTTCTAATACAAGGAGATTTGACTAAGGATTTTTCTATTACAGTTAGATTATACCAAGGCTTAGCTTTAAGTCCGTATCTTTTTGTTGGATTGGCAGGATGGGTAAAATAGAGAAATGCTTCTGGTGTGCTGTGCGATAGAAAAATCTCATCCAAAATTAAAAGTAATTTTATAAAATTGTAGTAAGACCAGCGATGATATATAGTGTTGAATACTGGCCTGCAAAGAAAAAATATACAAATAAAATAAATATTGCAGAAATGAGAATGTTAAGGTGGATGTGTGGATATACTGTATACACGAAAGAATAGAATGAGAAATGAGTATATCCGAAAGCAAGTTGGTGTTCACCAATTGAGGATAAACTTAGAGAAAGTCAGCTTAGATAGTTTGGATATATAAATCGTAGGCCGATTGAAGCTCCAGTTAGAAAAAATTGAGTTATTGGATTTTGCCCATGTACAAAGAGGAAGAGGGAGACCAAAGAAGACATGACAAGAAACTATAAGGAGTAATATTAGTTACTTAGACTTAGATAAGAATTTGATAACTGATAGAGCGCAAAGGAAATAAAGGATTCATGTAGCCAACCCCACCCAGTGAGATTAAGGCTTGGTTGTTGTTGTTGTTGTTATATTATTTATGTTCTTTTATTCGTATGTTCTTTGTTAAATATGATATTAGTGTAGATATTTTAATGTTATACATTATTGGTATGTTCTTATGTTCATATTTTATTTTTTTATCTTTTATTGAAATTGTATTTCTCCTGTTCTTTGTCTATTTTTATGTGGTTTCACAATATGATGTCTTTATATTCAAATGCTTGAAATTAAATAGAAATCAAAGTAGGCTATTCATAGTAGTAATTTTCTTATACTATCGTGCTCACCATTTGCTTGTTTATTCATTATTATTATTATTATAAGTTTGGTAGTTGCAAATTTTGTAATTTTTGTAGAGATTGTAAATATCTAATACTGTTGACGTAAGAAGTAGGGATCCCGAGAGACAACAGTACACAGAGCGCTAAGCCTGATAATTATGGCTCAAGTGAGAGAGAAAAGCATCTAGAAAAGCATACAAAAATTTAAGATAGTTCAGAGATAAAATCTCATACGTCCACCGGATCAGCTTGAGTCTTCCACTCAAGAAAGAGAGCTACTTGGGCTCAATATAAGGACAGAAATAGTAGGGAAGAAAAGATCCGGCGGATTGCTCTCCCCCTTGAAGCCTGTCCAAGGGTATTTATAAACGAAAGGAAGAAGAGCTCTGTCCTGCTTTTTCGGAGGAAAGAAATATATACAATTGCTGAGCCTGCACTAGCAGTCCCACTGTTGTTGGCCATCAGAGGAGCTGGAAGCAATGGGTGGAGAGCTTGTCCCTTAGATCTTCGTACTTCTTTTTCGGGGTCCGTGATGGCTGAAGCATGCGGGCTTTTGGCTTGTGTGACTGGCAGGAGCGCGCAGCATTGGAAATGGTGCAGTCGTGGAACTCTGATAGCGAGAGGTGCGGCTGCGAAATATCGTGGCCGATGTTTAAGGAAGCTGTGAAACATCATGGCCGACGTTTGGAGAGAGCTGGGATATATCGTTCCCGATGTTACGAGGCTGTTGTAGCCCGAACCTTGTCGACAATGTTTGCGGAAAGGCTGAATCGTCGTGGTCGAGATTTGAGATCTGCAAGAGTAAAGCCCATTAGTGATTAATTATCAAGATGGAGGATTAGCATGCTTTTCGAGGTGCCACATGTATGACTGCAATGCAGCGCTGAAACCATACGTTAACAAATACATATATGTAAATCTCTTTCATGAAATGATAGATGCTATTAACAAAGATTAGTAATTACAGTAAAAAGGGCAAAAATCAAAACTCCATTCAGGAGATCAGCTAGCTAGAGAGCATTTTTTTTCTGTTGAATCATTAATGGCTACGACAATCCTCCATCAATTAGTTGATTCATCGAATAATCAAGAGAGGAGCCTGGAGAGCTACGAAGGCTGAAAATTAGCAAGGTAAATTTGGCCTGCAGCATAACAGTATAAGGATGAAAATTAATTGCTTAAATATAAATTTAAACGTAAATATGAGATGGTGTTTTTTTAAGTTAAAACAGTATTAAATTAAACTGCCTGAATTTGAAATTATAAATGTTTGTATTTAAATTTCGCAAATTATTTTCACGTTAATTCAGTCATCAAATTTACGCCTTTAACATCTTGTTTGATGATCAAATAACAGTACTGCCAGGGCATGAAGTACTGCAATATTCCCTCAAATTTAATAATAATATTCCTTTCAAGAAATTTAATAATCCCTATTTTTAAAAGGACTAAAGGGTCATTTAGTCTTTATTTAAATATCGTGACATCTGAAAATAAATTTTTTATTAATATTTTTACAAGATTATTTACACATATTATAAAAAAAATTATTAAAATAATATTATCTAAATAACTTGATATAATATTAAAATTATATTGAACTAAATACCTCTTAAAAAATTTCCCTTTAAAGGCTCTGTTTGGTAATAAGAAAAAAAGGAAGATTTGGTTGGAATTTATAGTGATTTTTGAAAAATGTGTATGATGTGAAATAAAGTAAGTTTGTTATATTAAAAATTGTGTATGATGTGAAATAAAGTTGATTGATTTATTGAGAATTGTGTTGGATGTGAAATAAAGTGATTGTTTAATGTTGAAATTTGTGTGAGAGAAGATATAAAATAATTTTTAATTTTTTTAAAAATAAATTTAAGATTTTAACCATGGATAATTTTAGCCATGATTTTTAGTCAATTGCCAAACAGGGCCTTAGAGTAAAATTAAGTATATAATATGATATGTAAATGCACTTAAATTCTTTAAATGCAATGTATTTCACATCGTGCATAACTGGATCAACATTTTTAAGAATAATTCATGAAATGTCTGTTATAAAATAAATAAATTTCATAAAACATTACATCAGATTTCCGTCAGGATTAGATTAGATTGTTGGTCGTCACCTTGATGTGATGGCGAGAGCATCTTTTTAGTAACATATCATAGACCACCGTCTCGAACAAATTATTACAGCTATTAATGTCTGTTGACGTAGGATGTAGGAGATCCCAAGGAACACCAAAAAGGAGAGAGAGTTCCGGGAGACGGCGGCGCGCAGAGGGGTAAGCCTGTTAATGAAAGTTTAACGGAGAGAGGGAAAGAGAGTTCGGGGCATTTAGAAGAGCACACAATAATTTAAGGTGGTTCAGGGAGGAACTCCCCTACGTCCACCGAGCGATCAGCAAAGAAGTTTCACTAATAGAAGAAGGTTGCTATGAAGGCTAATACAAAGAGTTTACAAGAGAAAGAAGAAGAAAAAGAGAGTTTTTCTTATTCTCAAGCTCCTGTTTTACAAGAGGTGATAGAAGAGGGATTTTGCTCTTGCTGGGGCGAGTTCTCCTCCTTTTTGGGTTGTCATCCCCTCCCTTTCGATCCTTTTTCATGAAGCATGTTCCTTGGTATTTGTAGGCAGCAGATGATGCAGCTTTATCCTAGTTTTTCAGAGGAAAGGAGGGGAGCAAGCTCTGAGCTCGCGCCGCTTGTCAGCCACTGGAGAGACCAGCGTCAGTGAAGAGATCTTGACCTTTGGATCTTGGTACTGTTTCTGGGGATCTGTGACAGCTGGGGCATGCGGACCCTTGGTTTGCGTGTCTGGAAGAAGCATGCTGCATTGGAAACGGTGCAGCCAGAGCACGCTGACAGCGATGGTATAACTGAGAAACATCATGCCTGATGTAGTTGGGAGAACTGTTTTGAACAAGGGTTATGCAGGAGGTTTGAAGGGCCCAAACCTCACTCACGAGGTTAGGAGGTCCCAAACGTCACTCACGAGGTTACAAGGTCCCAAACCTCACTCACGAGGTTTCGAGGTCCCAAACCTCACTCACGAGGTTACGAGGTCCCAAACCTCATTCACAAGGTTGCAGCGCCACGTGTATGGCTGTGATGTAGTGCTGGAGCCACATGTCAACAATGTCATAAGTAATAGATAAAGAATCACGACGAGATGGTGTCCACCCATTTTGAGGGCCTCTGTTTTCTGAGAGCATCTCATCGTAAGATTTAGATATCACTGATGAATACATAATTAATTTTTTAAAAGAAAATAAAAAGGAATAACTGTATATGTATAATCTCAAATTTTGAATATTATTTATATATCATTATTTTTATAAAATTTTAAATTATGAGATTATATATTTGATAGAATATAAATGTTGCCTCAAATAAAAATAAAAATAAAAACTCTTCCGGCATGTTCATCTACATTTTCAAAAATATTATTGAAATTAAACAATTAAAAAAATTAATAAGTATAATAAATGAGAAATACTTTAATAGCAAGCATCATTTGGAAGATACTAGGCCTAATCAATGATGCATCCAAACGAACATTTTAATCATTTATAAATGCATCCAACGAAGCTTTTATTTAATGATGTCAACTTCCACTTTATTTTTTATCAAAAATAAAAAATAAAAAATTCCACCTTTTTTTTTTTCATTTTTGTGGCCAATTAAAGCACAGCGTGTATCATCTTCTATATCAAAAGATGCCGACATCCAACTACCTTTGAATTGATAGCGTTTATTATAAAAATAAAATAAAATTAATAGTAATTGATTTTCTCTAACTTAAATTTATATATAATTTCTTTTAATTTTTTTATTTTTTTATTTTTTAATAGTGAGTTTTTTAAATTATTAAATTAACTAAACTAATATCAGTCCTTTATTAATAGTAATGATATATCGTAAATTATCTCAAATTAAAAGACTAATTTAATTAATTTAAAATTAAGAAGGAATTAATTGTAATAAAATAAATACAAGCTTAGTGATAGAAATATGTGTAGAAATAATGGGAGATCAAAATAAAAAATAATATAAAACTCAATTGAAATTTTTATTCCCGTTAGTGCTAACTTTGATGCCTTTTACAAATGATACAATAATGTCAAAGATGTCGACAACCTGTTTGATGTAATCCACATTTAAGATTGATTCAATGAGAATAAATGGAGATTATCTATGCAATAATTTTTTTATTGTGCATACTTAAATATCGTTGGAAGCACGAAATTAATAAAAAAGATTGAATAATCAATTCAAATATAATTATTTAGAGAAAACAGAACCACATGCACTCTGCCAATGATCAATTGATCATCGATCATCAATCATCAATCTTCCTTTGATTGATCTTTTAATTGATTAATTATAAATGCCTCAAATCAAGTAGCTCTTTTTTGAACTTCATTGAAAATTTTTTGAAGTTATGGATGGGCTTGATATTATCCTAAAATTTTAGAGATTTAAATGATATATACTCTTAAATTTATAATATCATATTTTAATATACATATGAAATGAATATTTTAGTTTAAATGAACATTTATATATAAGCCTCAAAAACTTAAATATTACTCGCTTTTAAATACATGTTATAATGGTTTAAATTTTGTGAATAAAATAATGAGATTGTTAATTGATATAGTATAATAGAAATAAAAAATTTATATAATTAAGTGTATGTAGTGAGGTAGATATTTGACTGTTTTTTTTTATGAAAATATTTATTTGATTGTTATTGTTGATTATATTAGTTAAAATTTAGGAATTTATTTTTTAAATTTATAAATTAAAATATAATTAGAAGTTAATATGAGTAAATATTTTTGAATAAATAATATACGAACTTATCAGTAATTTAGGCCAAAAATTAATTTCGTTTAAAAAGAAAAGCAATGGCGGGCGCACCACCGGCTTGGTCCCACCCCACACCAATGGCTTCCACTAGGGCGGCCGGCCGTGCCCTTGAATCACCCGACACGCTGCGCCCCAACAGCCCGACCGCCTTAGCTGCCGCTGGCCCACTGAACCGCGTTCCGTCGTCGACCCGGCGATCCCGAAGACTCGCCCTCATTCCTTATAAGCCTAATCTCTCCTCCCTCTGCCTTCCATCCTCTTCATCCCGCCGACCGCAGCCGACGCAATGGAGGCTGCCGATAGATCCGATCCGGCCACAGAGCTCCGACTCGGCCTCCCCGGCAGTGCTTCGAGAGGCGGCAAGAGGGCGATCTCCATGACCGATGAAGCTGCTCCGCCGGCAACGAAGGCGCAGGCGGTGGGATGGCCGCCGGTGAGATCTTACAGACGGAACAGCTTTCCGGCGACGAAGAAGGGCGCGAAGAAGGATGATTCTGATGGTGCTGATGCTGGGATCTATGTGAAGGTGGGCATGGACGGTGCGCCCTATCTTAGGAAGATCGATCTCAAGATCTACAGCGGGTATGAAGAATTGAGGGATGGGGTGGAAACGATGTTCAACTGCTTTACGTTTGGTGAGTACATATGGTTACTGAGGTTATAGATCATGTGTTGATGATGATGATGGTGGTTGATGGATGATGATGGTGGTTGATGGATGATGATGGGGCCATAATGATGCAGGTGGTTGTGATCATCGGCCAGAGTATGTGATGGCGTTCGAGGACAAGGATGGGGATTGGATGATGGTTGGGGATGTGCCATGGGAGTAAGTAATTTTCTTTTTAATATCTATATACTTATGTCAAACACACACAATAACACACATATATATATAACTGAAAAGTTTTGATTAAAAATTAGCTCAAAATGATGGTCTCCGTTAGCAATTTTAATTATACTCTTTTTATCCTATATCGATCCCTCCTCTCTCCAGGATAAGCAGGTCCTCGGGATCTCTCTTTTGGGTGGGCTGCGAACCTGCCTAGAAGTAGTAAATTTTGACCCAACATGCATGTCAACCTAACTTAGTTTAATTGAGTTTATAGTCATATCAATTATAAACAAATTAATTGAACCCGAGTATGAGTTGGTGGGTCAATTTGAATTTGACCTACTAATGATTTGCTAATCAAAATTAATATTAATTATTTAATATATATATATATATATTATATAATTATTTATATTTTTAATTAAATTTTATGATTATATTGATTAAAAGTAAAAAAAATATATTGAATTTATTAAATTTTAATACTTTTAAAATTATAAAAATAGGTTGGCAAGTCGGATTGAATAATTTGTTTATTAAATAGGTCCATAATTTGTTTATTAAATAGGTCTGATATATGTTTTGACTAATTTAATAAATGGATTGAGTCTATGCTAAGTTTTTATAATTTAGGTCAATAAACAGTTGACCCAAATCTGATCCATCAACTAGAATTGCTACCCTTAGCCCACCCCCTTACCCATCTCTCTCTGTCTCTCCTGTTGTGGTCGAGAAAGGCTTGACTGATCACTACACCTCAAACGTCAAAAATTGTGTGAAGATCACCAATGGCGCCACCTTCCACATCTTCCTATTCTCCTTCCATAGCGACCAACTCAGCTTCTTCTCCTCTCCCTCTCTCTTCATCTGTAGTTGCTCTACCTGCAACTCCACTTTCATGCATCTCTCTCTCTCTCTCTCTCTCTCGTTGTGGCCGAGAAAGGCCTGGCTGATCACCACACCACAAATATCAAGAATTGCGTGAAGGTCATCGACGTCGCCACCTTCCACATCTTCCTGTTCTCCTTCCACAGCAGTTGACTCAGCTTCTCCTCCTCCCCCTCCCTCTTTTTCCCCACTAGTTCTACTTATAACCCGTCTTTCATCCTTCTCTTTATATATATATATATATATATATATATATATATATAGATGTGATGGGGGAGAGAAAAAGAAGATTGTTAATTTCTATAATGCAATCGAATTGAGATGCCTTTAATTCAAGTGAGTCGACTTTGAACTTGTTTATAGACCCTTAATATTTTGGAGTGCTTAGTTTAATGCAATCTAAATATTCGTGTTATCTTGACATTAATATTATCAAATTATTTATATTACTTATAAATTATTATTTTTTGATTTAATCTTTGTATTAAAAGATAATCACAAATCAATCAAACTTCATACTATTTTATTACTATTGTGATGAAATCAGGATAGATGTTACTCAAACTTAGGGTGACATTTATGTTTTTTTATGTGATGATTTTGTGATTTCTTACAATACTATCTGAGCATGTTAGTGAAGCAATCAATTTCTTCTAATAATGTAATACGACATCACATCACAATATTATTGAACTCTACCCTCCCTTTGTTGAAGAAATTGATTAAGAGTAAATTAATTTAAAAATAAAAATAATCATACATATATATATATATATATATATTTGTATGTATAAGTAACTTTATTATATTACTTTCCAAACAATAATTTAGTTTATTATCACCTTTTTTTTTTCATTTGAAACCCACTAACCAATTTATTTTTGTTTTTTATATAAGTAAATTGCATTTGAGCCTCTCAGATTGAAAGAGCATTGCAAATTAATCATAATTTTTTAAAATTTTGATTTGAGTTTTTAATATTATAAATTTTTTATAGTATTAGTCTAAATTAAAATATAATTATTAATTTTTTTACTAGTATGCTATAAGATTATTTTTATTGATTAATTTTATGATTTTTTAAAATATAATATTAAAAATATTGGTATTCATATTTTTTAATTTAAAAATATATTTTTAAATTTTAAATTTTTAGTAAAAAATTTAATTTTAATTTTTTTTTATTAAAATTTTTAAAAATTGTGAGAATGAAGAAGTATAATTAATGATCCTTTAAAAAATGTAAATAATTTAAAAATAATTAAATTTCTTGTTTTATCAAAAAAAAAAACTAGTGAAATGGTGAGATTTGTGAAACTGTGTTAAAACTATAGCATTTTTTTTCGGACTAAGAGATTTAAATTGAGTAATTTAAAAAATTAAAACTAATTTATAATACTATTTAATTCTCAAGAGCACGGATGCAATTTAACCTTTTATTTATGGCAGTTATATTAAAATAGATAATCAGTACTAGATCTAAATGATTGAGCAAAAGTTTTAATTCAAAATTGAGACTTAATTAACGTATGTTTGATAAACTTTAGCAATCATTAGCAGCCTCAAGTAGAACTTGGGCATCAATTTAACTTTATCGGTAAATTTTGAGTTTAATTTGGAGCTAATATGAGTCGAAACAAATAAAGTTAAGTAATAGTCATTAGGAGGAAACAAGTTGAGAAAAAAACAGGACCTTTAATTTGCCTGTATGCCCTAAAAGCTACCTAGCTCGGTATATTATTTATAGGTTAACTTTTTCATAAAATTGTCTATAAAAAATTTTTTATAAAATTTAAATTATGGGGTAATATAAATTTGAAGAAGTTAGCAATATTTTACATTTTGAGTGGTATATATGTAAATGTTCATTTTTCAAAATACAGATCAGCTTATTAATTGGGATGAAGATTATATATAGGGCGGCAAGGTTATTTAAAATAAATGTTTTCCTATTTTACAGGATGTTCATCAGATCATGTAAGAGGTTGAGGATAATGAAAGGATCTGATGCTAGAGGGGTTGGTTCAGGAAGTTCAGCACTAATTTCTATGCGCCAACTATAGTCGGACGATATTATATATACAGGTTTTCTTTCTTTTTGGGTTGCCACCATATATATATATATATATATGTTGTTCATACTCTTTATAATGATCGTTTGAAAATATATTTTATTATATATGGTTTTGTAGCCATATATATATTTTGGTATGCAGTAGGTTAATTTCCACACTGAAAATTTGAAAACGAAAATAGTGAATAATTCTGAGCATTGGAAAACTGTATCTTGATTTAGTTTCCAACACCCTGATGAATGCATAAATAGTGGAAGTCACGTACACGAGTATTTGTTTTGGAACAATTCCAAAAAAAAACTCACAAAAGCTGCTCAAATTCAATTTAGATGGGGATGAATAGGTTATACAACAACTAGTTAGTTACTGCTTGTTTGGTTGGAGGATAAATTTGGGTAAAGAAAAAGAAAATATTTTATTTTATAGAGTTGATGAAAAAGAAATTTATTATTGTCCCTGTAAAACCAAAACTGTAATCATCAAGTAAGCAAATGAAAATGCCATACAAACTGATCAAAACACTCACTCTATCACCAGCCATGAATTAATTTCTCAGTACACGAAGGCCCGGCCCAGCTCACATCAAGCAAACCGATAAAACCTTACCCAATTCATTCTCGTATTTTTACCTATATATATAATTCCTTTCTCATGTCAACTAATACTTTGTTAGTGTATACATTTGGGTTCTCCTATGACAGTTCTAATTAGGGTTAGGGTTAGCAGCAAAGTAAGCCAACACCCCTACAAGAGGAGCATTAATGTATGTTGTTGGTTCCGATTTACGGAAATCAGCTCTATCATCCTCATAGACATCGTCTTCCCCTGGTCCTCCCACCACTGCTCCGACCAAAGGATTAGGGTTAGGGTTTATTGAGTTGAAGTACACAGAACCTTCCTTGCAGGTGATGAATTGTGAATGGTTCGAGATTGATGGGAGCGAAGAACCTCGATGATGGATTCGTTGTGGGTATCGGTTGCCATAGCCCACCATGTATGACATTTTCATCGGGTTGTCCCCCAATAGATAATCAACCTATGATGCAATTGAATTTGATTAGAGCTGGCATTATTTTCACTCATATTTTAATAGGTCAAAAATCTAAAATATCCTGCTAATCTTAGAGGTAAAACTGCAAATCATTAAGACCTTACGATGTTCGCTTCAATTTTTATTAATGACTAAGTCATATATAGTTTGCACAATTTACAAAACAAGCCACATGTACCACACGATTTAGTTTGCAAATTTTTCTTAATTAACCTTCTTGTCATCATAAATCTTGACACTTCAAATATTACTCATTTTTTGAGTTTTGCTAACTAACTAATATATAGACCAATTGTAGTTTGGGATTTTAATTTACTAAATTATTCAATTGGTTAAAACGAATTAATCCACCAAATAATCTAGGGGATTAATATCGAAAACTATAAAGAATAATTACTTGCATTTCATAATAAATTTGTTATTATTTATATTATCTATGCATACTTGATAAATTATATTGTGTATAATTTATTACACTATGCATATCATAAACTAAAAAATACAGCATTGAACATACAATAATTGTAGTATGAAGATAATTTTCATGTCCTTTGTAGTGTGCGGATTGTATAATACCAAATATGGATAAGTAATATGCAAATAAGTAAATTTATCATAGTAAGCGTAATTATATATCTTAAATTATTGTTGAATAGTTTTTTCCTATTTTTATATGTCGACCTCAACTATCTTTCAATATATATAGATGTATGAACTGATGACTAGCTCAAATTAATGATATTTATTCAATTGCAAATTGACATATATGCATATGAATAGATATTTATGCACCATTGAGAGGATATGGGAAGACATGCATGATTATCTTCTATAAAAAAGAAAGAAGAGAGTAACATAAAATATATACCTGTTTCTTGGCCTGAGCCCTAAGGGAAGAAGGGCTTATGAGAATGCTGCCACAATTAACAAATTGTGATGTTTTTGAGAGATAATTGGCATAGGTGATGAGGAGGAAGGCAATGGATGTCACATGTTGCATGTTGCTGCCACCAGGCTTGTAAATAAGGCCTCCTGGAGTGTACTGAATGTGGGAAGAAGAAGACTCTGGCACTAATGTACACATAAAACTATCTGCTGATTCCTTATATGATTCAAGAGAATAAACTTTTCCCTCCAAATATTCCTAAATCAAACCAATTAATTAATTAAAATGAACTCAATCACCCATATATGATCTTAATTATGTCTTGATATTGATACATAAATTAAAACTGATGAGAGATATTCATTTAACTAACTCTTTCTTATTTTTGTTTTGTTTTATTCTTTATCCCACACATCACAATTCTCACAATCCCAAATAGGTTTTGTAGTGATGTAGATTTAAACTTGAGATCTTCTGTTTTTAGGCAAGCTTCATTCTCACTAGGTTTAAAGAAGCTCTACATATAACTAATTTTTTTTTTTAAGTGAACGTACTTGATTTTAAAAATTTAGCATAAGGCTTACATAAAGTAACTTATGATTAATCCCTCAAGTTTATCTTGATATTTCTCTTTGTGAAATATTCCTATGTATTTTACTTTTGGCCGAACACAATGATCATATTAAACATATATGGCATCATTGTGAGCTTATACTTTGGCATATCGATCATCAACTCAGAACCAATTAATTTCAACGATTAATTGGTTCGGATAAGTTTTTGGTTTGAATACGATTCTTAAAACACCTAGAACCAAGTTGTCATGTATAACTTATGCTTTTGAAAATCTAATTTCTAGGAACTTGGAGGACCTGTTTTTGTAAAATTTCAAAACACTCTCATCTCCCCCCTAAACATATCTCATTAGTTTTTTATAAATTTATTTGTGTTATATATATCATTACACAAATTTTAATATAAAAATCATTATTATTTTACATCTTATCTCAAACCATACTTTAATTTAATTTAATTTAAATACTTGGGTAAGCTCGGATTTGATTTTTATGATTCTAAGGCTCGGTCCAGTTCTTGATCATATATCAGAAATCATGAATCATATATAACCCATGCATCACATACAAACTGACTAAATCTGATGACTATATATATATATATATATATATATATCTGAATTGAATAAAATTATGCCCTCAATTGTCGATATAATATTAATCGAGTTGATTGGAGTCTGGAAATAGTGTTATCAAACCTTAGAGACGAGGACGTTGAGGCCAGCGTGTTTATTGTCCCACCCAAACTCGTTGATATTATCGTCTGCACCAAGTGTTTTTCTGTTGTTCTGGATGTAACTCAGAAAAGAATCATTTTGTGAGGCTCTCCTCAGCCATGCAGCTCCCCACAGCAGCTCATCCTTTAAATAAAAATTAACCATTTTTAATTATAAAAAATAATTAATTTCAAATATTAATATTAATCATGGTGCCAGATGATGAAAAATTATTACACAATTCAAATATACAGTAGATTAGATTTTTTTTATTTTTATGAAATGAAAGTAGGTTAAATTTACTTCTTATATACGATGTATGTATTTCTCACTTCAATAAAATCAAAATGTTGATTTAAGAAAAAAATTAAAAAATTAAGAAAAAAATTCCTCAATCTAGCTAGCCTTCCTTCCTCCTAAAACCCCAAACCCAACATAAAAATATCATATTGATTTTTCATTTTTAGTTCATATTAATTTTGTCAATATAGAATTATAGATCAATATAGAATTATAGATTGATTGCAAAACCTTTTTTTTTTTCTCTTTTCGATAAAGTTGTCATACATTGTTAAATGCATTTATGCAAATTAAAATGGTTTATATTAAAATTTGTATATCATATAAAATAAATTAGATAATTATATTAATATATATATATATATATGAAAATAAATTAAATTTTTATATTGATATTTCATGTCAAATAAAATTATTTTTATTATAATAAATTCATATTGTTTTGAGCTTTCTTTTAATCAAGCAATTACCTAAAAAGTGAGCCTTACTTACCGCATATATATACATTTTAATAAAGGTTAAAGTTAATTTCATATACTGTGTAAATCTCAATATCAAAATATCACCATTTCACATCATAATATATTTATATCTTTAATCAAAGAATTAATTCATCCAAATGAAAAAGTACCTCAACTCTCAAGTAGTAAATAAAAGAATAAAAGCATAAGATACATTTACATTAATAAAAATTATCATTTGTAAGAATATAATTGTTATTTCAAGAAAATAAAATTATTTATTTGAATAAAATAAAAAAGTACTAAAATACTTCTAAATATAATTTAATAAAATTTTATATTATTTATTATTATTATTATTAAATTTGATTTAAATAAATAATTAGATGAATCTTTATGCATATGTATATGTATGTATATATAGTATGTATATATATACATTTGTATATGGGTGTATAAAAATAATTTTGAAATAATATTTTAATTTAGGCTGGTATTTATCAAATAAAATTAGAACTTTTATTAAATTTAGAGTTACTTTAATACTAAAAATTAAACTAAAGGCTCAACTCTAAGCTTAAAATTTTAGTTTTTATAGATTAATTATATATATAATTCACTTTAAATTCAATTTAGTGAGAATAAAGTCTCTTTCATGGACTTGTCAATTATACATGAGAATGCATCAGTAATTAGTTTCAAAAAAAATTTCAAAATTTTTTTATATAAAATATATAATTTTATCAAATTTTGATGTCTATATGTAATTTACATCACTGTAATAGTTTTGTTTTTGGGCATGCATTTACTAATTATTTTCGAATTATATACCAAATGATCTAAGGAGATATTTAATTTAAGGTATATTTGATTTATTATTATTTTAATATTATATTATGTAATTTAGATATTATGAAATCTAGATATTATTTTTTAATTAATAATTCTGTAATATTATAGAATATTATTTAAAAATATTATTAAATATAATAATAATTATTTTTAAATAATATGACATAAAATTAAGATAATATTGAACTAATATATGAAACTTATGAAAGGGGCAGAATAGTAAATTTAGTGTTTTGTGGAGGACCGAGTTGAAGCAACTACTCCTTTAAATTATGACGGTTGGGCCCTGCCGGGATTCACAGGAACTTGGCTCCTTCCACCAACTTATTTATGTCATAGCTCAAACTTTTTATAGTAAAATTATAGAAATATATTTCATACAAAATTTTAAATTTTAAATATTTTCTAACAGTCCCACAAACAGAAAATACGAGTCACATTATATATAGTTTTTTACTTTTTAATGAATTTAACGATGAATGATATATATATGTAAAGAGAGAGTGAGATGTATATATAGGTAAACAAATTAAGAAGAGAAATTGAGGTATGAAAAAGATTTGCCTGATAGCCATCAAAGTCACAATAAAATGGGCATCCACCGGCCTTTAGCTCCGGGTCATCACTGTAGGCCCCTCGATAGCCATCGGCGAACTCGAATGCTTGAAAAGCTCCTTGTAGCAGTCTTTTCTCAAACTCATCATCTATCTCCCGAAAAGCCATTGAAGCTGCTGCTAGCGCTGCCGCAGTTTCTCCAGCGACGTCGGACCCTGGCTTCTCCGGGCTAACACTATAAACTGTCCTTACGGTGTCCATATCCTCTGGCCTTTCCCAGCAATTATGGTCCTCTATCGGATCCCCTACCTTAATCACATCACACAAAAATTCACTACTTAGACATCATATTTAAATAAAAAAAATAAGTTGATATAATTTTTTTAATTATACAAGTTAATATACATTTGAATAAATTATAAAAATTCTTACCAAGAACATATATACGTTCACAAATAAACTAATTATCATTATTTATAAATAAAACATTAATTAATATAAGCTCTAAAAATACTCTTTCTCTCTGGGTGTCTCATACATAAATAAATAGTACTTCTTTTAATTAAAAAACATAATGCTAAAAATTAAATTTGTATTAAAAAAATGAAAATTCGGTCGGGGGAGGGAAGATCGGGAATGGGGGATCAGCGGTACCTGAATGAAGACGCGGTTGGGCTGGGCTATCGTCTTGAGTAGGTAGTCGGCGGCCCACCGGACGGCGGCGGCGGCATTGCGGAGCTCGTCGGTGGGCATGAGCTGGCCGAACTCGACGACGCTCCAGGCGAGCATCGTCGTGGTGAAGGCCATGGGGAAGTTGAACTTCACGTTGTCGCCGGCGTCGTAGTAGCCGCCCTCGAGGTCGACGCCGGAGAGAGAGCCGTCGGCGACGGCGGAGTCCCCTCGCCACCGGGCGCGCTGGTCCGGGGGGAGGCGGCCGGAGCGTTGGCCCTCGAAGAAGAGGATGGATTTGGCGAGGGCGTCGCGGTAGTCGTGGGCTTCGGCGGAGGGCGCCGGCGCCGGCAGCTGGGCCGTGATGAGGAGAAGGAGTTGGAAGTGGAGCCTAAAAGGCTTCATTTTGTGGATGTGAGTTCCCGGGATGATGACGGTGAAATGTTTGCATTCCATTTAATAGAGATAGGGATATAGAATATTGGTGACAGTCGAATTCTCTTACAAAAATAATTTATTTATTTATTTATTTATTCTATAAATATAATAAAAATAATGTCAACTGAAAGATGTGCTGGATATACTACATTCAATCAATGTTATATTATAAAGTTCTATGCATATATCTTGCTCATATTTAACCTAAAAAAAAGGTTATATATATATATACATTTAAAAAATATATAATAAAATATTTAAATATAGCACACATTTTATGTTTAATATTATTTTTCTTTTTTATGTTGTGATTAGGTCCCACATTTTTGTTAATTAATCACAGAAAAAATAAATTGTTACGTTGCTCAAAAGCATTAAATTCTTCAAAGCCTGAATGTAATACTTCTTATAAATTAAAGATGGTTATATTAAATATGCATGCTCTTATCACAGCAAATTAATCTATTCATGTTCCGTTAATCCGGCCCCAAGCACATTGTTTTCTCTTTGAATCTAATATCTCTCTTTTTTCTTAGAATATTCTATTTTAATTTTAAATACATCATTATTAATTTTTATTTTTATTTTACATCTCATTTAAATTTTATTTTATTTTATATACTATATAAATTTTAATATTAAAATAACTATAATATCTTGTATCAAGCTAACAATGAATATACGACAGACGTACCTTCTCTCTCTCTCTCTATATATATATATCATGATCACAGTGATCATATACGCATTTATACTATAGCATACTTATATATATATATATATATATATATATGCTATATACATTCACAAAGATCACGAATGCATTTAGATTAACATATCTGTATAATACATATATTCGGAAAGATCGTACGTATATGCATTTATACTAGTATATAGATATTAAATAAGTAGATTTTAAGGCAAATCAATTTCAATTAGTAATTTTTAAAGAGAATTTAAGTGGAGAGAGAGAGGTTATCAAGTCCATAAGACGTTTAATTAATTATATAGAATTTAAGATTTACAGTAATTACTTAAAAATTTAAAAAAGGTTAATGTTAGTACAAGCATTAAGTAATTTTGAAAGAGAATTAAGTTATAATAGAGGCTAATTAATTTGCCGAGCCAATGAGATGTCTCGTATATATATTAAATATATTAATCTTCTTCATAAAAAAATATATTAATCAACTTGTATATATAATGGAATATTTAACAATCTTAGATGTATAAATATCAAATTGAGTTTAATTAAGCTATATCAGTTTCATTTCAAATATATTAGTTTTCAAATATAAAAATATTGGATCGAATCTAACAGTCATGTTAAAATCAAACATGTGTTAAACAAGATTTGAATTAGTAGCAAAATCTAGTTACCTACTCCTTTAATACTTCCAACATAACTAATAAATTTTCTTATTTTTTAAGTAGTTAATTATAAGTAATTAAGCAAGATTTTAAAATTTAACTTTGATTTAAATTTCAGCTGTAATTTGAAAATATTAATTTTAGTAATTTTGATTTCAACTGTTTCAACATGCATATTTTTCTAATTATTTTTAAGTTACGATACAAATTTTTAATTTTAATATATATATATATATATATATATATTAAAATTTTAGGAATTTTGATAGGAACTTAAAAAAAATTCGATCAAAAGTATAAAATATTTTTTTTTAAAATATCAACTGAAATCGATCCAAATCCTCCCAAAGTATATATAGGTTTTTGTTTAAACTTAAAACTAATATTCTTATATATATATATAAAAAAAATGATCGTAACTCGTAAGAAGAGTTTGTCGCGAGGCGGTGACAGAGTGATCACGTGCGATGGGAGAAGGCTGTGGGGTTAAAGATACCCAGCAAGAGCATATGATCTACTGGCTATCGCTGAAACTGTGCCAGTCACGTGCACAAAGCAAGCGGTTGGTATTAACAGGAACAATAACTATATATGAACTATCATTTAAATCTTGGGTTTCTTGCTAATAAATAATTTAATCAGGATTTTAATGCAAAAATTTGAAAACTTATCATGTTCATATATTCACTAGCTCAAAAGCTAATTATATTGCATCTAATGTGGGATATATATATATATATATAGAATTCTATTTATATACTAATTATCTCAAAAAAATTATTTCCAACTTTTAATATCACACGAAGACATCACAAAAGTCAATTTTTGTTAAATATAGATAGTATATACGAAATATTATGCTATTTCTTCTCTCTTCTCTTCTTTTTTTCTCCATTTTCTCCTAATATCATATGAAGGACAGATCACAAAAGTCAATTATTAGGTTTTTTGTTTGAAACATAGATCTCCGCTAATAGTTGACATGTATGCTCAACTGCATTGCCAACCATCACCATTCATCACCACTCATCACCACATCAATTTTAATTTCCATCCTCCATGGTCATTGCATCAGCCTCTCTATTATTCGTGGCAACCAACATGATCATACAGTAACCGGTGTTCTCCCTTTTAATATTTCATCATAGGTGGTGATCTTGATTTTTCTCTACTTGAGCTTTTAAGTTAAAGTGATTTATTATAGTTTACATGATTTAATTGTAATATCATACTTTAGTTTTTTGAGTGTTGAAAAGTTATGGATCATCATGATATGAGTAGTACTTATGATATTATTAGAAATTAATTGAATCAAATTTGAATCTTTTAGAAATGAGTTTAACTAATCAATAGTTGATAGACCCATCCAAACTTCATAGTTGGATCATCTAACAACTAGTTTTTGGTCAACCTCTTAATTGACCAAAGGTAGTTTCGATGCATTTTTCTAATTGTTCGAGAGCTTGTATAAAGGGATGGGGGTATTTTTGAGCTTCTTCTTGATCTTCTTGAAAACATTTTGAGCCCAATTAATTGAGAACTGATCCCCAAGTGTGCATATATATGTTAAGAGTGATTAAGCAGTGATTAATTAGTGAAGACTAAAGCTATTCATTTAGAACTTATTTTATGATCTCTACCTCCAGGTGCTTAATTAAAGACATTTATTTGAGGAATGGGAGGTTAGTTTCCTTGTTATTATTTGTATATTTTGTATTGATTCGTGTTATTATTTGTATATTTTAAGTATATTAAGGGAAGCTTCAGAAAAATTACAAGGTCTAGCTCCATGCTCCATAAACTTTGGAGGAACTAGAAACACTATTATTAGGCCTTTCTGATGAGATTTAGGATTAAGCAATAAGGGTCTGTTTATTTGTAAGGTTAAATTTAACAAGGTTAAAATTAAACTTAAATAAAGATATTTTTTTTATTAAAAGTTATGAATGATGTAAAATAAAATTAGTTATTATGTTGGGATATGTGAGAGATGTGATATAAGTTAGTTATTATTTTAGTAATGTGTGTAGAATGTGAAATAAAATTAATTTTTAATATTAAATTTTATGTGTGATGTGATATGTCAAGTTAAATTTAAACTAGGTTAATTTTTAATTTAAACTAGGTTAATTTAAATGGGGCCTAAATGTGGTGCATATATGTTTGGAATTTCTAGATTGTTTTTGGCCAAGTTAAGTGAAATCTCTTATTATAAAAAAAAAAAAAGTGAAGTGAAATCTCTAAATCTACTTGATATTTGGTATTTTTGGAATATTAGCTCGCTTTGGTCCTTGTTGGTCAAATTATTAGATTCGAATTAACATTGAAAAAGAAAAAAAAAGAGAGAATATTTTAGATAAACTTATAAAGTCTAGACGAAATCCAATTAAATACTTTACATCGAGATAAATTAAAAACTACCCCCATGACAAACACAATACTAAAATTAACAGGAAAAAAAATTACATACAAAGCCTCTGTTTGATTGGTGCCCTCATTGGTATAGTCATTTTTTTAAAACTTTTTTATAAAAAAAGTATAGAGTTTTTTTTGAGATATATATATATATATATATATATATATATAATGAGAAATAAAGTTGGTTAATTGTGAAAATATTAAATAAAATTTATTGATATATTAAGAATTGCATAAGTTATATTACTTTTAAAAAAAAATCGTTATGACTAACTTAATTGGACATGCACCAACCAAATAGAGGCAAAAGGTTCAGCATATGAATCTACATATATAGATGGGAAACAAACCTCAGAAACCAAGTTGTAATTAACCCAAAAGGAAATGTTACACAACTAATTCTTGAAGAATACTACGAAGTACTTCTCTGAATTTCCAGAATAATAATTTTAACTACTTAAATATTTTAAATCAAAGTCACATATTGAATTAATGTGAGAATTAAGCTCTACTCTTCTGATGGCATTAAAAGAAAAGCTTTACATGGCCTAGGTGGAAGAAAAGCAAAGAAAGAAGAAGAGATGAAACAAAACTCTTTAACTTCTTTCCTCCCAACCCCCACCAACTTCTTTATGTTCAATGTGTTGATCTAAAGGGAAAAGCAGGAGGCAAGAGCTTTGCTTGCAGCAGCCAAAAGTCTAATATTCTCTCTAGGAGAAAAGCTGCTCTTCTTCCTCGAAACAAGCAAGCAAGCTATTTTATGCAGGCAGAAGCTATCTTGAAACTTGTTCAATATACATATATATATATATATATATATGCTTAGGCGTGCAGTACTGGGCATTACAGATATCTGAGCATGTGAAACTCTCTACTTTGGTGCAACAGCTAGCATGAAAATCTAAAGTTTTTTGGTACAAAATCAGAGAGGAAACAATTTACAAAATATTGATTAAAAATGGAACTCGAAACTTGTTCGGATTTTGAGTGTTTAAATTTTCTACTTGAATCATAAGACAAGAGGAATGGATTGAAACTGATTTCCAGTTGATTCAAGTTTGTTTCATGAAGCACCATGCATCAAATATCATAAGATTAATAAGATTCTACACAAGAGAAATAAAATCTTATAAAAAATGTGCTTGTCTTTGATATTGTATTGGGTACAAAGACATTTTGATTTCTCTATTTTGAGGCTCGTAGGACTTTTATATATATAAACTGTTACTTTGATCATTAGATTTAAGGATTGTTTGCATTTAACTTCTTCAGACAAAAACTGCCACAATTTTTATTATTATTTGGCATGTTGATATTCCATGTTCAAACGCTTTGACCTTACATCAACTAGTCAAAATGGTCAAATGAAAAATGTTTTTAAAAAAAATTATATCTTTATTCGCTAGGGTCCTAAAACATTCCAATTCTGTTTTAATAAAATCAAACTCAATATTTTTTTTATTTTACATTTTACAAAATTTTTAATATTTAAAAATAATTTTATTTCACATATTTACGTACATATTGAAATTAATATCAATTTTAATATTTCATATCTAATATATTTTTCAGAAAAAATGTTAACATCAACGCAAGTCATAATATTGAAGAATTATTATGTTCGGGCGGAGATTCAGCTCAACCCTTTGGGAGCCATTGAGCTCTCATTGCGTGGCTCAGTGGGACCAACTTCACAAGGCAGTGACCGAACGCAAACGGTGCGAAGGAGCGGAAGCTGTGCTATTTACACGATGACAGATATATTAATATTATATCAAAATAGGCAGGATTTTGAAGTTGTAATCGAAATTTTACTCACGTCTTTTATTCTGATGCATCTTTAATTCTATTTTTTATTCTTGACTACTTTATTCTGCTATATCTTTCATTATATTCTTTATTTTTCTGCAAAATTCTTGTCCAGGAGATTTCAGGTAGTCATGAAACATTGGTATGTAACTTATCTATTAAATTAAAACTTATACTTGATGATAAGTTGCATTTTTCTCAACTATATTGTTAAAGCTTTGTTTGGTTCGAGCTTTTTTTTCGACAAAAGAAGAAAAAAAATATTTTATTTTTAAAGTTTAATTGGAGATAAATTTATTTTAATATTAGAAATTGCGTAAAATGTGAAATACTTTAAATTTTAGTATTCATTTTTGTATTGAATGTGAAATAAAGTTATTTTTTATAGTTAAAATTTGTGTTGGTAAAAAATTTGCCTCAAAATAAATGAGACCTAAAATTCTATCCTATAAACAATTTAGTTTTACTTAAATTCTATCTGGTTTGACTTTTAATTATTTTATGCATTACAAAGTTGACAGTCGCTTAACTTCAAATTTAAAAAGCACAACCCATTTTCATCCTGGATCAAGTATATAGGTAACAAACCTTTCTTCCCCTTACTAATTAGCATTTCAATTTATATCTCTTAATTTGTTTATTATTTATTTAAAATTTAGTAAGTTTTCAACTAATGTTCATCTATAGTTTTTGTTTCCTTCAAAAAAAAAAAAATAAAAAAAATGCAATGCTATTGAGTGTGTTTGATATATTAACTGTTGAATAAATGTAATTTTTGAACATATTTATAAAAAATTCCAACTTATAGCCCCTAAAAGCTCATCGCTTTTCCTTCCTCTTCCATTCATTCTGATCACCATATGATTTGCTTATGTAATCTCCTGCCATTTGATTTGAGTTACAAATTATAAATCTAGGGCTTCACCTATATATATATATCTCCACACCATTTCTTAATTTGACCACCATTTTGAACTTCTCTGATATGTCTATTAATTATATTCTCTTGTAATCAATTTTCATTTATCCTTGCTGGTCTAGGAATTGAATTAGAAATTAAAAACTCGGTTGAAGAATACTGGGAATTGGTTAAATATTGCTATGTGAAAACACATTAACAATATATAAGTGATACAGAATATGCACATGCTTTATGTTTGAAGTATACTTATCTGAACTTGTTTTTGCACATGAGCAACTATATATAGCATCATCACGTACAATATCGACAGACACAATAAGAGTCCTTATCAAACCAACAAGCCAACGATAAATGTTGTTCACAAGAAACTACTGGTATATTGCAATATATGAGTGCTGCAAGTGCAAAATTACAAAGGTATCTTTTTTTTTACTTGTCTTATAATAAATTTAAAATCAAGCTTGATATATTTCTTCTATGGTTTCAACTAACACATAAATCTGTTATCTCTAGATGGCCTCAAGTGTGTTGCTATCAATGATTTCAATAGGGATTATAATGGATACATTGAAGCAATTGGTAACTAAAAAAATAAGCACAAAAAATTTCAAAAATTTAATACTATATACCAAAGCTATATTTTTATGGATGAACAGGTATTCTTCATTGCTATAAAGTCTTTGTTTATTTATTTTTTATTTAATAAATAATTTTTTTATGATAATAGAAAAACCAAATACAAGCTGTTTGTTTTGGTGATGATGTCAAAATCTATGATAATTTGATTCACGAAGGTCATGCATACTACATATCGAGTAGTGAGCAATGACAAGCAAATTAAACTCACAAGAAAATCAGAAATTGTTAAAGTAATTGGTGATCATGGAATTCAACAAAGGAATATTATTTACACAACAGTAAGAGATTTACCGCAAATTGCTGAAGATAACAATAATCTCATAAGTATATCTTAATTTTACACAATATAAATAAATTATATCAATGAATTCATATTTAAACAAAATTGTTAATATTCGTATAATCATTCATGCAGATATAATTCTGGTAATAATAGAAGCAAAACCATTACGTACATTCGCAAGATCTACTAATTCAACAGAAAATGTTCGTGACGTCATCAGCATTGATGAAAGATAATATTCATTTTTTTCACAAATATGTTGGCAAACAATAACTCAATTACTCAACAATTATATCTTATTTTGTGAATATTGTAATCAACTTAAAGCCTATAACTATATCTCTGTGAGATGAAGTAGCAACTGTTCAAGCAACAACCATAGCAGAACTATTGCCAAACATGCTACCTATAATAATGGCAATAAGTTTAAAACAAACTACATATCAAGATAATCTTTACGTATTTTTATACTGTTGATATGTAGATAAGTTCAATAGAACTCGAAGACTGTGAAAGTGAATTTAATTTCAACCAAAAGAAATTACATAAAATATAAAGGTATTACATTTAAATCTTATTATTTTTTGTTGTTATTTATTTAAAGTACAAAAGATTTCTTTTATGATCATTTTATTCATTCTATTGTTCTTCTTTTCTAGGTTCAACATGAAGGTGATACCGTAAGGCCTAACAAGAACTTTGAACTCCTTGATGACGGGAATTAGTTTTCTTTGTTTAATTTCATTATTGCCTCTTTCATTCAATCTATATATATTTATGAATTTTTCTTATGATTTAAATTATGCTACTACTGTTTAGTCTGATGATAATCAAGTATATTTAGTGGATCTCTATTGTTTTATGTGCTATGATTTAGGGTGTCGTGTGTGCGCTGAACTTCAATTTCTCTTTTAACTCTTTATCTAATTTAATATGTTTTAAACTCAATAGTTTTAATAATTTTTAATTTCGCCTGCAACTTTATTCTAATTTCTCATAACTATTAGTGTATGCTGCACTTAAAGTTTTGGTGGTGGTTATTTCTTTATTACATTACATCTTTTAAATTATGATTTATCAGTTATTTTAATTATTATAATTTAAATCTTTTCTTTTTTATCTTCGGTCTTTGTTCTTCAATAGTCTTCTAAACAAAAGATTATGGACAAGAGCCTACGAACATCCTAAATTAGTAAAATCACTTATTTTCTGATAAGTCAACATTATTAACGCACAAGGGAACGAATAATGGGCACTAAATTTGTGCTCATTGGATCTTTAGCATTGTGTTACGACAACAAGTCCAACTCTGCAGATGAAAAAATTTACTCAAGCTATATCTTCTAAATACCATCTTAAAATTATTGAGTTCAAGCTAAATACTAATTCACGAGAATATTTATATATCTGTTCGTATAAAAAATATTGAAAAAATCAACTATGTAATAGCATTATCAATATAAATTATTGGAAATATTCATCATTTAGTGTAAAATTAAGGTACACCTTCTGAAAGATTGTAAAAAAAATATTTAATTTACTTGTAATTAATATGTAAATAATAAATATAAAATTTAAATAGCATGTGCAGCGCATGTGCATATCACTAGTATATAAAAAGGAGCATCAGACTGCTGCACGAAGCGACCTTTTGGATCCTACTGTAGCTTTGGAGCTCACCATTTTGCATGGTGTGGCAGCAACTGTGTCGTGGTAGCGAGTGCATGCGTAAGGACGAGTTGAGGTTTCTGGGGTACCACTATAACGAGAAGTTAATTCGGGTAGCCTGATACATGTAAATTGACACTATGCATTCTCGTTTCTTTTAGTTTACATGCATGTTTGATATTAGTTGTTCTCTAGTTTCTACTTTAAACACGTGTTGGTGGGTAATAATAATGTATACTAGTCAATTAATATTTACATATTTTAAACTCGAAAGTAAAGCTCAATTCAATTAGATATTTTAGTTAATTCAATTTGTATTAATGCCAACTTTCTAATTATCTATACATATAATTTGTAGTTATTCATTTATATATACATTTTAAATATACATATATTTGTATTCATACATACAATAATACTATAAAAAAATCTATATAGATGTTGATTATATCAATTGAAACAATAAATATGACATATTTTGTGATACTAATTATAAGAATTTAGTGATAAATATATAATTATATATAAAAATTTATATATAAAATATATAATATAAGAAAATTTAAGTAACGTGTTTGTAATTCAATATTGAATTCACTTCCTGTTTCATGATTGGAGATTAATAGCAAATAGCTTTTAGTATTTCCGTTCTTGGCTACTGCAATTTTGCTTGTGGTTAAAATAATGTTTCTAATTGAACTATGAATCGACCTACTAATCGATCCAAGCTTTTGTCCTCAATTGGGTTAGACCATAACAGCCTGCATTCAAATTTTGAGGCTTATTTTATTGTGTTTTTCGAAACTTTTCTGCATTCAAATTGATCAACTAACAAATGAATCCAATAATTGGACCAACCATATTAAAGACATTACACTTTTTGTTCTCTCTAACAAGATCAACCAACTGTGCTACATCTTTTTTAATTCGAAGTACTGACAGTAGCTAGTCATATATGGTATATACCATTCATTTATATTTTATAAATGAATATATTTTTAATTTAGTTTATTAAGATATATATGACAACAAAATATTAAAATGTTGGTTTTTTTTGAATTATTATGTCATAATCGGTCTGAACATTGATAGATTCAAACTTAAAACCTTTGAACTTAGTTGTATATTTGATCCAACTTTAAAAAGTTGAGTTCAAGTGAAGCTACTAAGGCAGGCATTAGGCTACAACTGATTTATGTATATGAAATTGAAAATAAAGTAAATCTTCCTAATCCTACATTTTTTATCAAGAAAGGAGTGTTTTTAAGGAAATGAGTTAGAACTTTATGCTATAGATGTTTAGGAAAAAGTTTCAAACTAGAATTATAAGAAGAAGAAGAAGAGTTAGCAAAGAAGTTATAGCGATAAACTACATTTTGGATGAAGAAATAATAAAGAACTTTAGCTGGGAGAGAGAGAAGAGATGCACACAGTTCAAGGAGAGCTCTATTAAAGAGCAGTAGCGGAGCAACGTGGGGATAGCTTTACTCGAAGAGCACAAAAGCAGGCAAATAGCGTTAGCTAGCAATCTCTTCTAATTAGTTCAACTGAGAAGTTTGCTATTAATCATGAACCTCCTCACCATAAATACATATATTTATAGTGAGAAGTAGCTAAGCGAGAATAGATGGAGAAAATATCTATTCATTAATACCCAAATAACTACGCAGCATAGGCAAGATGATGAGCATCTTCTCTTGCCCCTAAGTCGGAGCGCTGTGCAATAGAGCAAGATTATGATATGACTAAAGTTATTAGCTGATGCCTATTCGCTTGAAATTGTTCAGCTCATATCGAAATATTCAATTATGAGGCGTAATCTAGTTGAGTATTTTGAATTTATTCGAGAATAAAATTCGAGTGATCAATTGGGGGACAAGCTTAAACCTGCCTTGTGTCAAAATTAAATGACATCATCAATTTTTTTTTAATATTACATCCCACAAATTTCTCCAAACAATACAATATTTAAGTTAACAAAAATTTTATATGTAGAATTATTATATAAGCAAAATTATTTTTTTAAACTAAAATAATTTTTTTTTTGTTTATATTACATTACTGTCACATAAAATTTTTTCATTGATTCAAAATTTAAAGGCATTTATGAGCTATAAAGCATTTTTCAAATCTTTATTATACTTAGCAAGTGCTGACATACTCATATGTAATATAAATTGTACATTTATATTTTATAAATATGTATATATGTTAATTTCATTATCACTTTCCATAAAGCAATACTCATACTGCTGTATATAAATACAAAGTATTTTGTATTATATTTTTAAATTAGTATACAATAAGTGTTCCATCTCGATTTGAATTCGGTTCGACCTTGGAGGCAGGCAGTGGTGGGTGACTGATGCATAAGGCTGCTAAAATAAATAAAAAATTATTAAAAAAATCAAAAATTTGGATCAGATTAAAATTGAATCGCTCTAAATGAGTCGACTAATAAGCTGATTTTGTGATTTGGTATTATTTTTGATCCGATCTTGAGCTGATATTGAATCAGATTGAGCTGGCTCAAGATCAGATCAATATTAAAAGAACAATATTAACATATATATATATATATATATAATATTAAATATATTTTGATGTGTAGTTTAGTGATTAGATCTCTTGTATTTTGTGCTTGAGGTGAGTAGTTTGAATTCTGCTAGATGCTTTGAAAATATATTTTTTCTAAAAATTTTTAAAACTATATACAACATGGCCTCACATTGCTTTTTTATTTTTTTTTAAATCTATATTGCTAGTTTTTGAGGGTCTTCAAAAACTTTTCTTATATAAGAAAGTCCTTCAGTAACTTTTATCATGTAAAAAGGAGTAAATATAATAATAATAATATATTTATTTAATATTTAATAAAAATATTAATTAAATATTTTAATTTGGGCTAGCTTGAACTCAATTCGAGGTGAATCACGATCAACAAAATGTAAGCCGAGTTGGCTTGAAATTGAACTAAACGAGATCCGAGTCAACTGTGAGCCAAATTCGTAAACAGCCCTAGAATGGCGCACGAAACCGTGCTGGAAGACGAAGCGTCGGGAAGAGAAAAGAAGGCGGGGGAGGGAGGGTAAGAGAGGTTAAGATGCACCAGCTCAAGCAGGGATCGGGCGCTGTGTTGGCGCCTCCGCCTTCGGCGAACGGGCCGACTCGGAGGTGTGAGGGCATGGCCATGGAAGCTATCACTCTCGAACTCCGCCCGGCAATAGGAATTGGACCATTTACCCTAGGTTATCTAGTGGCTTTACGTAGTTTCCTTGTCTCTGTGTTGTGAATTCAGTATATTCGCTATGTCGGGCGGCAATTTCATTACTTGCCAATCCTTGAAATTAAAATTTCTTTGATTCCTCGACTAGGAGGCTATGAATAATCTTCCATGAAGTATTTGTTTTTGTTCATAATTCGAACGAATTTGGTTCTTCCAGTTTACTGGTATTCTTGTTTAGCTATTTCTTAATGCCAACTATGAGACGCATGACCGGAAATATTGAATCTTGCTAATCGGTTTGACTTTAGTAGGGATGTCTTGTTCTTTGTACGGTACGGATCTGATCTTGGTTTCCCCACATTAAATTGATCTTGCATTTTTGTTTTCTTTTATGAAAATATTGCAAGTTATTGTGGTTAATTGTCTTTTTAGCACGATTAGTTTTGAATCTGAAATCTGCTGTTTGTGTTTGTATATGCTGATCTGAGTTTGGTTTCTCTTTTTTGCAATTTTTTTCCTTTTATGAGATTTTTAAAGTTACTGTGGCTAATTGTCTTTCTAGCATGATGAGTTTTGAATCTGAAATTTACTGTTTGTGTTTGTACTTATACGCTGCTGCAGGGATGTCAATTAGTGAAGCTTTTACTCAAATAACGAACCAGCCTAACATTTACGATGTGGTCCATGTCAAATACTTTGAAGAGGTTTCTATTTCTGATATATGATCATCTATTCTAATTTCATTTTTTACTGCTTCATCAGCATGGATTATGATAACTTTATGTTGCTGGAGTCATAATTTGTTTTAGTGTGTATGTGCTGTTCCCTTTTAAAAGGGGCTGCTCTTTTTTTGGCAGTACTTCTGGAAAATTTTCCCACGTTTTTGTTCTTTTAGTAAGCTAATATATGTTGTTCCATTCTTAGACAACCTCCTCATGCACGATGAGACTTTTAAAGGCTTGAGACATATCTTGCCTGTCAGGGATGTCTTGGTTCTATCATCATAAGGTTAACTGATAAGTCCCAATGGAGAGCTTACCATGTACTCTGTCCCTGGATTATCTTGTCTCTACAATATTTGTTCTTTTATAGAAATCTTGTGCATTTTTTCGCTTTTTCCCCCTAGTCAAACGTTTTCGGAGAGGAATATCCAGTGAAATAGGTGTAATTGCATGTAATGACCTTTTATGCAATTATGCATCGTGGAAATGTATTTTGATTTAACTTGATCTTTGTTTATCATAGATTTGATTGTCTTTGTGGAATGGGTAGTTTGGCCTTTATTTTCACTTGTAGTTATTGATTTGATTAATGGGTTGTTATTTTGATTTTCTTAGTGGGTAGTTAGTACTTTAACTAACGACACATTACAAAAAAAATTATTCGTCGTAATTGCAATAAATTCTTCTCGAGTACTTCTCTTCTTCTAAACTGTTATCCTTAAATTTGTCCACGAAATTATACTGTTGATTTTGTGGTTTAGCAGCAAACCAATCATATAGACAGGTAAGCATGCAAAGGGTTGCAGGAGACAAACTACTTCTGTAATCTTCTACTATTCTTTCTGTGGTGGAAAAGGCTGATTCAGAAGCTACAGTTGTAGCTTGGGTTGCTAGAATATCTCGTGCCAAAGCAGATAGAACGGGATATTACTTTGATGAGCTTTTTCACCACTCCAATAATATCATATCATCATCAAATTTCTCCCCGAAATGTAAATAGAATTGTAACTCATTCAAATTTGTAAGGGCTTGACTCTGTGTTGTAGATTGCTTCCCAACAGTTGCTTTTCCTTTGTCTGTAGCAACAAATCTTTTTGCCGCTACAGACCTAAGAACGTTGAAAATGCCAAGCTTTTTCTGTGTTCCTGTTTGTATCTCCACACGTTGCACATTCCTGCTCGCAACTTGCTCACTGTAATAAAGAGAAAATAACTCTTAAATAGTTGTAAAAACTGATGCTTTTTCAGCATCAGTATTACTCCCAAAAAATCAGAATATTTCGTGTAAAAAATTTCAATAGCTTCAGTTCCCTGACGAAGATCAAGCATAGCAGCTATTGAATATAAAAGTGGAATTTTTTCTCAATATTTTCTAAATTTCAATTCCATGTCAGCAATGAAAATTTTCAGAATTAGATTTGATCTAAACTCTACAAATTTTTGAAACATTTGAAAAATATAAGGTAAAAAAATAGGCGAAGTCGGATAATAACAATTTGAAAAGCTTTCAGTAGACTCTTTAAAAATAGACAATAATTCGAAAATCTTTTTTAAAAAAATCCAATCATAAGAATATAATTGAAGGTCATGATTTAGTGTATATGAATTATAAAAAGTAGTTAGTAAATCTTCGTACGGTAAAAGTGATTCGAATAAACGATGAAGTGAATTCTATCTAGTTTTTACAGGTAATGAAAATTTTACACAATTTTTTTCGGCACTTATACAAACACGTTTCCATTCACGCCTAACGTTTGAATTAAACGAATTCATTTTGCAACATGCTTAAATTTATCGATAATTAAATGTTCAGAATTAAAAGCACTAGAAACATATAAATTAATGATATGACATGTAAATCTAATATGAAAAAGAGAACCATAAAGTGGAGGCCTTAAACATTGTTGTAAAAAATTAACTGCAGAATTATTATTTGAGTTATTATCCAAAGTAATAGAAAAAATTTTATTTTTCTATACAATAAATTTAACAAACATTACGAATGTAAGAAAAAATGGTTGAGCCTGTATGGGCCTTATGTGATATATCTAAAGATAATATCCGTTTTTGCATTCCTCATTGCCCATCGATTCAATGACAAATAATAATTAAGTAACTCGCGCCACTAATATTAGTCCAAATATCAGATGTTAAACTAATCCTATAACTAATTTTACTGACGTGTTGAATAAGAGATTTTTTATATTCTTCTTACATTGATATACAATCTTTTTTAAGTGTATGCCTAGAAATACGGGTATATTGAGGTTGTAAACATTGAATAATATATTCTAAAAATCCCTCATTTTCACATATTGTAAATGGTTGTTCGATTCGTACTACAAATCGAATTAAACCTTGATGTGCTTTATCATTTCTTAAAGCTCACTGCATAGATTCACTTTGTGGACTGAGTTGTGTTTGGGTTGGCTCTATAGTAGTAGGTTAGCAAATTTTTTCATCAAACTTATGAAATCTAATTAGATGTTTCTTAAATGTACCAATCCCACCACCGGTTCCACCCTGTTTGTATGAATATTGATTTTTACAAATTTTACAAATAACGACATATTTGAGTCTCTCTGAATTGCTATTTAGTTTAATTCGTAAATAAAAAAACTCTCAAACCTTACTGCGTTTCGTTCGAGACTTATTAGAGGTACTTGAAGATTGAGTTGACGGGCCAGTGTCGGTGCCAACATCTCCACTTGCCTCAGGATCATGTTCCGCAGATAGATCGAGATCAGGTTCTAAAGTTTCGTCTAAGTTTTCACCGAGTGCAAGAAGACGATCGAGTTCTGGAACGTACTTCAGATCAACATTTCCTTGGCGACTTGAGAAAGAAACGATAGAGAATCGACGTTGGGAAACCATTAAAACATGTTTCCAGATTTTTTTGATAAAGCAGAAGAACAGAAAAAATCAAAAAATTGATGAAAATTGTAGGAATTATCATCACAAAAATTCTACTATTTATAGAAAGTTTAATATATATTAAAAAGTCTAAAATGACCTTAAAACTGTAATTTGACCGTTTGCAAATTGCAACGGTCAAATGATCATTCAAAAAAAAAGAATTTTTTTAATTTTTTTTTAAAATATTATATCTGCAGCTGACAACATTAATGTTGCCAGCTCTAGTTCATGGGGGCAGTGCCCGCCTGCGTTGCGCGGGCGCTGCCCCCAATTATTTAAAAAAAAAACAATTGGAACCGGGCCTGTTCTGGTTTCGAACCGGATAACTGGTTTTGCACATGGAGAACCAGTCCTGACCGGTTCTGCACATGTTGAACCAGTCCTGACCGGTTCATGCGGCCCGGAACCGGTTAGAACCGGTCCTGTTCAACCGATTCTGGACCGAACCGGTTCTGGACCGAACTGGTTCTTACTGGACTGGTTTCGGGTCGAACCGGTCCAAGCAGCCCTATGTATTTGCGTGTGAAGCGAAATGAGAAGGTATCATTGGCTTTGTGTTCCCTAAAATTTTTCTAAAGCTTGGTGGCCACCAAAGCTTCTTCTTTATCGCATCAAGTTCTACCTTCTTCGTTATTTCCATCATTTCTCCTCCGGTGTCTTCATTAAATGATCTTGCATGCTTGGAGCTAAATAAGGAGTTGTTTTTTGATATACTGTAATGTAAATGAAGGATTTATGTAACCGGCCCTATCTAGTGGGATATAGGCTCAGTGGTATTTGTTGTTGTTTGTATTACCATGAACATGGCCAATCTTGAGAAAAGTATTCTTGCACTTATAATATTAGAGTCAGCTAATGGTTGCCACTAAAAGTATTTTTGCTTATTTACATGGAACAACCTTATTGATTGACTTCTTTTCTTGTAGGATCCTTTGAAATTGGATATTGTGATTAACTTTCCAGATCATGGTTTTCATCTTCGATTTGATTCTTGGTCACAGGTAATACTTTCGTCCAGTTGTTGGGCATTCTCACTGCTGATCACAAATATCAAATGAGCTTGAAGCTTTTCCATATTAAATTTTGCTTTATTTCTTTATATTTGTTTCATTTCTATGTACCAACTCTTTCTAATAGATACTATTGCTTAGTAGTTTAAGCAAAACTAGATAAAGGTTCATTGTAATTTATTAAATACTTTAAGTAAGAAGTAGGCTATTTTTAAATGGTTTTCAATTTTTTTAAATTAATTTTTGTTAGGTATGCATGCGATGAAAGTCATGCAAATGATAGAGAATACCTTTTTTTTTTTTTTTCTTTTTATTAATGGATAAAGATGCGTTGTTATTAGGGGCTTCCTGAAAGTGCTTTTTCCCATGAAAATGTTAATAGGGGCTTCATGGAGTTATTAATACTATGTTATTAAAGGAACAGTTTGGTTTGATTGTGGTGGATCCTTGAACTACATACTGACATTCAAATGATAATGATATATTTACTTCTGGTAAAAAAAAAGCTCTAAACAATTGTCCAATATGTATATGGACACATTTCAGTTGTTTTCATTTGTTGACTACTATGTCAAAAATTCAAAACAATTCAATCACAAGGTAAGTAAGTTAGCATGTTTGTTCACTTTACTCAGTTCAAGTTCTAAATGAAAATAGGGATACTGAGTATTAATAGAAAGTGGCATGTTTATTCAACCAGTTAACCAAAGTGTGAATTCCTTAGTTTTAATAGCACCCCATTCACTACCTTTGTTTTCATTCAGAAGATTTTTTGTTATTAAGGTGCCTATATAGGAGTTTTATGTTCAATAAATGTCCCAGTTGCCTAGGCTTATCAACGTGTTGGATTTGGGTTGGATCAACCTTAGTCCAAATATAACCTACAAAATATTTGAATTCGATTTTGAACGAGATTTTGGGTCAATCCCATTTTCTTACTTAATTTTCAATTGATCATTTAAAAATAAAAACAAAAACTATTGAATATTTTTTATGTATATATAATATAATAAAAATGAAGCTGTATAAATATCAAAAAAATGCAAAGTTAGGCAACACTATAATTAATATTGATTATTTGAATAAAATTTTGAAGAATATGACAATAAATATTAAATTTTTGACGAATGTTATATAGGTAGAAAGATCTTTCTAACTTAATTTAGGGTTAAATAATTTAAAATATATAATAAAATTTGATTGTTTTAATTTAGATAATTTTAAGTAAAATTTAACATAAGTAAAATTTATCTTTTATGTTTTTTAAAAAAAATCTATCTTGTATGTTCATTTATTAATAATCTCACATGTACATTCCTAATGGCCATGAATCAATCGCATAAATATCAAAGTATATGTAAGGATTGACAAAGCATCTAAGGAAGTTGAACAAAATAGCATTGTATAGGATTCGAAATAGTGCAGGCTCTAAAATATTAATGGCGTAAATAAAAATTTTCAAAGATCTATAACTTGTCTGATCAGATGGGTTGGGGTGGATTTGGAATTATATCTGGTAATTGCAAATGGGGTTGGTCAGATCATCGATCAGAGCATCAAATTTGAAGAAGTATTCATTTGCTAATTAAATTTAAATTGGATCTTGGATTGGATCAATATCTGACTGGCTTACTGGTGCCCAACTAAATGGTGTCTACTCGATTTAGCTGCATTTGAATGCTATTTGACACCTTTTCCCCAGTATGCCTCCTCAAGCGTGCCCCCTCCATCTCATGGTTGAAATCTAACAGGTGTTGTAAATAATTTGTTATTGCCAGATTTTGTTATGTCCAATCCCATACATGGTCTCGGTGATGTTTTCTGCAGTTGTGGTCTAAAATTAAAATCATTTAACTCTATGTAGAGACTACGGCTGATCGAGGTTCATGAAATTACACAGCTACAGATGCGTTATGCAAATTCCCTGATTGGGTAAGTGTTTGCAATTTTGATTGTCTCGTCATTTGTACCAAGTTTTCTCTGACAATTGTGCTGTCCTTTTGTTAGTGGTACAGCTCTTGCAACTTTTGTAGCTGTATATGCAGCCTTTGGGCCTACATTTCCCGGAACGTTTGATAAAGATAGAGGAACGTATACTTTGTTCTATCCGGTATACTTGTTGAATTTGTACATGTGGCTTATGTACCACTGTGATCTTCTTATCTACAAAGCTAATTGACAAATGTGCGACCAGGGATTATCATTTGCTTTTCCAATTCCTAGTCAGTTCACAAATTGTTGCCTTGATGGGAAAGGTGTAATTTTTTATTTTCTAAATATATTGACATTTTTTTTCTAATCACAGAGATCAACACTTTTGAATTATTTGGCAGTATCAGCAGACTTGCCTCTGGAGTTTCCTGATGGAACAACTCCTGTAGCATGTCGTGTTTGTATATATGATAACCACTCATCAGATTGTAAGGTTGGTGTGGGTTCATCAATGAGTAAAGCTATAGCTCCTCCACTGCCTGCTGGTAGTTTGTATATGGAAGAAGTGCATGCTAAGGTTGACATCTATTTTGTAATTTTACTTTCGTGCCACATTGAGTTTTTGTGCTTCATTGATTTTGAGCGTATAAAAATAAATATGGTTCTATGCTCTTTATATCAGTGCTTTTGACTATGATGTGCTATTGTCATTCTATTATGGTGAAATTCTTTGGTTTAGTGGTAATGCCGTGACAATGTTTTATGGCAACAGCTATGGTTATCTCAATATTTACTTTATGATTCCTTACTTCATTTACCTGGTTTCCCAAATTTGGAACTCCCTTACCATGTCCCTACTTTTAGTTTTTACCTTTTAAAGATATCCATGTGATGTATTACTTTGTATTTTCCGTGAAAGTAAATGCATATATCATCTAATATAGGTTGTTTAGAATAGAGTTCTGGGTCAATGACATTTTGGCTATACTGCTTTTCTTACTCAGCTTGGCGAAGAGCTATGGTTCACGATTGGAGGGCAGCATATTCCCTTTGGTGCATCGCCACAGGTATTAATACCAAAATTACTATCTTGCTGTTTACTTGTGGCATTCTTGACTGATTTTATCTATTATGATAGGAGAAATTGGTTTCATTCTTACAATCTTAATGTTTAGCAAATCCTTAGTAAATGCAGTTATATTTTTCACACATACTATGCATTAGCTTTGAGAAGAGAACAAACATGATGTTGAGTAAACAAGATAAAGTAAATACTTCGATATTGCCTTGAGCCAACACTAGAAAGTTTAGTTGGTTTTGTATTATTGCTTACATCAACGTCCAAATGGTTCCCAATTGTAATTTGTTGTAACATTCTTGCTAGGTTGGTTAAGCATGTTTTATTGTTTTTAATGTTCAATAACGATAGCATATGAAAGCTTTGTATTGGGATCTACTGTTTAGTACTGTGTACATTTTCCAGATTTTTTGGGTAGCCTAAGAAGAGTGCATAGAAAAGTAGAAAAGTCAGATGTTTGATCCTATCCAGCTAAATGGGCAACACAGTTTCCGTCCACTTAAAAAGTGCGATTTGGTAGAGGGATAATAAATCCAGCACTTTTACAACTATGGGGATTGAAATTAAGATTTTTTTAAAAGTTAAGACCAATTTGTAATGCTCTTTTGATGTTAGAGGCACAGATGCAATTTACACTTATTTTTTGTAACATCTTGACCTTAAACAATGCTCTTCATTCATTCTTCGCTTTCCTCTTCCCATTTAATTAAACTTGTGATTCAGAATGGAGGATAAAAATGTTAAATTTCTATTGGTACACGCAACATTGTTTTCTTGAAATTCGTTTTTTTCTTGTATTTACTTGTTTTAGGTAACATTTTCTCTTCTGCTTAGGCCTTTGGTTCATTAACTAAACTAATGTTTTATTAATATTTCAAATTTATGATAAATTTTAATAATTTATTTTGCATACAAAATAAATTTCAACATTAAAATCAACTTTATTTTATATCTTATATACCTCTTAATATTAAAATAATATTATTTTCCATCAAAGTTATAAATAATATATTTTCTTTCTCTTTCTCAAATATAACTCTATGACCAAACGAGTTGTTTGTCTTCTAAATGACTGGGGAGTGATTTTCTTTTGGATGTTTCTTAAACTGTTTCTTTTCTTTCAAATTTTTGTCTTTTTTTTATATGACATTTTATCCCGTAAAGCCATGTCTCCTACCTATTTTGGCTATTTAATTGTGTGATAGAACTTTTATTTTATTTCATGACCTTCTATCTTTTATTTATATGATTTTTTTTGTTATTAATCTGATATTATGACAACATCCACTTTTATTTAATCTAATTCTGTTTTCTTGGTTATATGAGTACAGTCACTTTTTACTATCAAAAATACAAAAAAGAGTACAGTGATACTTTTTGCTTGTCATTACCTTTCGCTGATTGCTTGATTTGATTTTCAAGGATGTGTGGACCGAGTTAGGACGGCCTTGTGGGATATATCAAAAGCAGGTGCAATGTATTTGGAACTTAGATGTCTCTTTTTTTGTGTTTACTTCAACTTCTGTTGTTGAGATACACCATTGGGGGACAGTTGTCTTGATCCTCTCCTACTCTGATATCTATTGGATTTCTACTTTTTGGGCTTTTAGGTTGATCAGATGGTGATCCATTCTGCTTCAGATCCACGCCCCCGTACAACTCTTTGTGGGGATTACTTCTACAACTATTTCTCTCGGGGTATTGATATACTATTTGATGGGCAGGTTAGTCTCTCTTGGTTTTGGTATTTTTTTTGGTCCTTTCAGAGCTTTGATGATCTGCTTTGACTGAGCATGCAGACTCATAGAATCAAGAAGTTTGTTCTACATACAAATTACCCTGGACATTCAGATTTCAACTCCTATACCAAATGCAACTTTGTTATCTATGATGCTGCGAGTGAGTAATATACAGAACAATCCGATGTCTACTTTTTGGTATCTAATTATTTCTTGAGTGCCATTATTTGCAGTTGATGGACCAGTTCCTATCGGAGGTGCCTCTAAAAGGAGCATTACATCTCGAGCAAAATGGGAGCAAGTGAAGGTAGCAAAACTTTTACTGTTGTTTGCATTTTAGCAGTTATAATTAGATTGTATATGTCCTGTTGGTGGGAGCTTTACTGGTACCTGCATGAGTCACATAGTTGGACTGCAAAAATTAGTAAAAGAGAAATGAAGAAATGGTAACTGAAATATTGATAACAGAAGCACTTATATGTATGCATGCGTATGTGTAACCATTTAGAATGCTGCTTAATATCTCTAAAAGTGGACTGCATGCTCCTTTGCCTTCCAATTAGATGTCCTCATTAACTTATGTTTATTTTATCTAACTATAATTTGACTGAAGTTTGGAGATTTTTTAGTTAGCAAAAAGTAATCATGTAGAAGTTTCAGATATGGCGAAAACATGGAATTCGATCTCAACATCTTTTCGTGCCTGAAAGATGTCAGGAGATGGTGACAATGCTTTCTTGGTTTTATGTTGGTTTTCTGTTTATCCCCTCAGTTGCATCTGTTAAGTAGAATTGATAAATGTTGGAATGTTCAAATGCAACAGAGTACTATATAGATCTTGTTAATGAGTATTAAACTTTTAAAGTTTGTTGTCTTAGAAAATGAATGAACGTCTAAGCTCAACTTACAATTTGTTTTCCTTGAATGAATGGTACTAGCATGTCACCTGATCCCTTTATTTTATATTTTTAATGTTTAGTATCAGTTAGCATGGCATGCAGAATTCTTCAGTTCATACCAGCATCAGTTTGAAGTAATGTTTCACTTTTTTTAAATTTATTTTTGCATACGATGGAAGTAGAACCAATAGCAATCTGCATGATATTCCATGTGCAAGACTAATGGGAGCATCGTCCTGTTGTTTCCTGTTTTCTGGGAGCATTATCCTATTGTTTCCTGTTTTCTGAAATTCAGTTTTTTTTCAAAAACTTTGATTTATTTAAAAAGATTTAAAAATTATTTTATATCGGCCTAAGTGGGTTGTTTGTTTGTGGAATTAAGGTGAAAGATAACTTTTGATGGTATTTTTTTTTTTGAAATTTATGTAAGATTTAAAATAAATTTTTTTTTTGGGATTTGTAGGATACAAAATAAATTTATTATTTATTTTTTTGAAATTTATTTAAAATGTGAAATAAAATTGATTTTAATTTTGGGGTTTAAGAATGATTTGAATATTGATACATTAATGTTGGAATTTGTATATGATATGATGTTATAAAATCAATTTTAATCCAAGTTAAAATTAACTTGCCAAACAAGCACAACCATTAGATAAATAGGAAGTTGGTGATAATGCAGAAGTAGAAGTAATAGATGAAAAACTGAGCTGAATAGGTCAATACCAAGGCTCAACATGGGTACTAGGAATAGTTAGAGCTTATGGCATGACAGTGGCTTCTGAATGAACGAAAGTTGAAACAGTTGACATGGCTTAAGGCATTTATATTTGGAGTAGGGGTAATATAGTCATTGCCACTCATAGTCATATATGGTATTGAGAAAATAACTAGCAGACCCTAGAAAACTGAAGACTTCGTTCTATTTGGACCAGATTGGGATTGAAAGTTGACCTGGCAAACCTAACTGAATTTCAATAAGTTCTCTTAGGACCTTATTTTGCCATATTCAAAGTTGGGAATATGTGCAACTAGACTTCAAGTTCAGGGACCATGAAATAAGCTTTTGGGAATAGTTTGATTGCATGGCATCCTTGAGATCATGCAGATGTGAGATTAGAGCATGGAAGAAAATTCCTGTTAAGCATCACAGGGAAAGGTTTGTTTGCAGTTAAAAGCTCAAAAGTTGTTTGGTAGTGAGTTTCTTGTTGGAAAAGGGGGGCGTCCTAAATGAGCCTTACGTTATTTGTCAAATTTGGTTCTCACACCAAACAATATCAATGTTCCAAAAATTGTCAAATAGATGTTATGAAATGATTGAACAGATTACATAGGATTATTATCTTACACAATGAACAGTTAACAAAGTAAATTTTCTATTTGCATGAAATCTTTGAGAACATGGAGTTGTGGGGCTCCTCAGTACATGTAATACTCAAGGGGAAGAATTTTAATGCGCAAAGAAACATTTAAAGTTTAAATGTCCTTGGACTTTTATGCTTGGATGTCATTGTGACAGAGAAAAGGTCGGACCTCCTCTGCTGCAGTGCTGTTTAATTGCTCCAATAGTTTTGCGCAGTTAAAATTATCTTTCTTGGACCTCCGCTGCTTTAATATTAAATAAGGAAGCATGATCATTACAGGAGATTCTTGGAGATTGTGGCCCAGCTGCAATCCAGACACAAGGATCGCCGTACAAACCTTTTGGGTCATCTTTTGTTTATGGCTACCACAATGTAGCTTTTGAGGTACGAAATTTGCCAAATTCCGTCAAAGTAAATTTGCATAATTTCACTTTGTTTTTTTTTTTTTTGATGGAAAATTTCACTTTGTATTGCATACTATAGATTTCCACTTATCATTTTCGTCTAATTCCTTCAAACTTTAATATGCACAGCTTTTATATTTGCATTCTCTGCATTATTGTCCTTACTGTTGTTGCAAGCATTGACGACACTTTGGTTTTGAATCTTTGTATAGGTTATGAAAAATAACTACATTGCAACTGTTACGCTTTTCCAGTCATAGGTATTCTAATTTCCATTTCCTGATTTGCTCACCCCTGATATTTTTTGCACCATCTTCTTTAGTCTAACCTATTTTGGCCCGGTAACTTTTTTGCTGCAGTTTTACAGGGCATTGCTATGTAGTTATGGCTAGTATATCTGCTCCTTGAAAGGTGTGATTCAGTTTTATAGACTACTAGCATTCAGCACAATATATTTTCGTTGATTTTATTATTATTTTATAAAATTTACCTTTAAGTCTGATTGATATGTTTCTATGACATAACACACCAAAAATATTTTTTTAAAGACTTGGTTGTTGTTGTTGTGTGTGTGTGTGTATATATATATATATATAAAACTGTCTTATCTTGACGTATTTGAATTTTATTTTCTTTAGATTTGTTGTATCGCCTTATCAGTATCGTATCATATTTATATTGTTGCATCGTACCCGTACTTTATAAGTATAAATATGTCCTATATGATACTTCAAGGAAGAATTCATTTTTTTTCATATAGCACTGAAACATAGATTTTTTGATTCGCATGATCTCTGTTAAACTTATTAGGAGTGTTGTAATTAATACTACTAGACCATGTTAGTAAGTTTTTGTCTAGTAAAGTTACTTTTAAATTTTGATGACAAGGGTTGCTTGGTCTTGACCTCCTAAGCTCCCTTCCGTTACAAGTCCTTCATTTCCAGCAATGACTTCTATGCTTGGTATTCTTAGAAGTGAAGCGCGCTGATCACGATGGAATTAGGTACTCCATGTTGATCTTATATCAAAGACTCACATGCCCTAATCTCACATTATATTGGGCTCAAGGTTAGTTCTGCTCTGTGATTTTAGGGCCTAATTAATCTAAAAAAGGGAAAAAATAGAAAAAAAAAAATGGAATCCTGGGAATTGATCCTTAGTTATGCACCAACAATTGAGCTCAAAATGTTTTGTTGTTATAAAAACAGCTGATGGGCATTACTTGCTTAGTTTATCAGATCATCGTTATTGGTTCTATAGTAAGCTATCTGTATTGTAGAATTATTCTTGCAGGAAGCGTGGGCTTTGGTGTATCGGTCTGCCGCACGAATACTGTATAGTGGCGTAATTCTATGTACATGAACTTCATGTTATTTGGGAACTTGTTTTCTTATGTAAAAAAAAATATTTTCCGTGAATACGTTTCTGTCGCAGTTCTGTTACCAGATTTACATAGTATATTCTCTGATGAAATTGGTTGTTGCTAGCATGGTAATTTAAAGACTCATTTAATCTACCCAATTGTGTTTGTGATCATATTTGTGAACTATACAATGCTATGTTTATTTGTACTTAGGGGGCGTTTAGTTCGTTGTTATCTTAGTGTTATATTATGTAATCCAGATGTCATGACATCTAGATGTTATCTTTTAACTCATATAATTTTATAATCTAATAGAAGATTATTTGTAGATGTTATTAAACCAAACAATTGCTTTCTCTAAATAACATAACACTAAAATAATATTAAATCAAACGCCCTTTTAAAAAGTTTTCAAAATGACAAACAATAACGTTCTAGGTGGCTGTTCGAAGGGTTCGATATTTTCTAACCTTCCATCGACTTCGAAGGGGTAGGCTTTCGAAGAGGTGGCTCAAATGAGCAAGGGAGATTTAAGGAATGAATTTCTAAAGAACAGCATAGATCCAGTTCCTTCGATGAACCCAATGTCTTGAAGATCCGAATAGAAGCTTTTGCGAAACTAAGATCCTTTTATCGATGATCTTTGAAGATCCTTAATTTCGAAGGACCATCGATTTCGAAGGAATAAGTTTTCAAAGAGATCCTTTTATCAATGATATTTGAATCTTAAATTTCGAAGAACCATCGATTTCGAAGGAACAAGCTTTTGAAGAGATCTTTTTATCGATGATGATCTTTGAAAAGCCTTAATTTCGAAGAATCATCAATTTCAAAGGAACAAGCTTTGGAAGAGATCCTTCTATCGATGACCTTAATTTCAAAAAACTATTAATTTTGAAGGAACAAGAGTTCGAAGAGATCCTTTTATCGAAGACGATCTTTGACAATCTTAATTTCGAAGAACTATCGATTTCGAAGGAACAAGCTTTCGAAGAGATCAGTTCCTTCAATGAACCTAGTCTTCAAAGACCTAACTATTGAAGATGATCTTTGAAGGCTTGATTTTGGCAGAACCGGTCAGACTTTGGTCAAAGATTCAACAGGATGGCTACTAACGTCGCTTATAAATACGCCCCTCAGTTGAAGAAGGGGCTAGATTCTCAAAGTATTACACTATAGGGACTGAAATCTTGAGTGTTGAACTGTAGGGTGAAGAACAGTAAACGAAGGAAGAAGTGAAGACTAGTGAGCCTCTCCTTCTGCTTCTGAGTTCTAAACTCTTTTTTCTCTCCAGCGAACTCTAAAAATTCATTCTGGCTGTGGTTATTCTCTAAGAATAATCCAGTAAGGTAATCTTGGAATCTTTGAAATACTATAAAACTAACATAAGCTTTCATAAACATGCAAGTCTAAGTTTATGAACCACACTCAGCGGCAAGAACAACATAAACTAAAAATAATAAAGGATGTTGTCCTCTGGCGAATACAACGCCAAGATTGCCTTAAAATAATAAGAAATCTCCAACAAATCACTACAGAATTCTAGATCTATAGAGTAAACATTATTTAAGAGTGAGGAAAATGATGGTGAACCCTATTGAACACTTTTGATGCCTCTATCGAGCAGGCATGTCAGCATCAACTCCCTATGTTACACTGATGCCAGCAAACTCCTTGAGAAATACAAAATCAAAAGTGGTTCCTGGGTCAGCAACTCCTAACATCTGGCATTTATCCTTTTTGAATAAGGCCAAAGATCTAAATTTTTTAAATGCTAAGACTGTTAAGGTGCAGACTTGATGTTTTTGTTCGACCAAGCGTCTGAACCTGCCCACCCATGAAACTTTATCTAAGGGAGATCAAACTATCTTTTCGAAGGAACCTTTCGAACCAAAGTTTCAAACCTATTTCTTTGAACTAATTGGTCGTGTACATCCTCCCGAACATCGTGCATGACCCTTTGTAACTTCTCTGTGCACGACCTCAAAGGAAATCATGCTTAAACATCATGTACAAACTCCAAAACATTGTTTACGATCCTTCGAACAACATCATGTACACCTCAAAGATTGTAATCATGTACATCGTGCACGACCATTCGAACAACAACACCGTGTACACCTCAAAGATCATACTCAAACATCATGTGTGAACTCCAAAACATTGTGTGCATACTCCAAAACATTGTGTTGGACCCTTCGAACAACATGTACATCTCAAAGATCATACTCAAACATCGTGTGTGAACTCCAAAACATCGTGCACGATCCTTTGAACATCGTGTACACCTCCAAGGTCATACTTAAACATCATGCACGACCTCAATTATACTCAAACATTGTACACGCCCCTTTGCAGCACTCCATGTACAACCTCAAAAATACTCAAATATCATGCACGACACTTTGTGCGAAGCAATCTCATGCTTCAAAGATCGTTGCCAAAGCAATCTCCTCATGCTTCAAAGATTGTTTCCGAAGCAATCTCCTTATACATCGAAGATTGTTTTCGAAGCAATTTTCTCATGCATCTAAGAGTGTTTTTCAAAGCAATCTCATGTATTGAAGTTTCGGAACAATCACCTCTTTAAAAGAAAATATGCTCAGTTGAAAGAAGATGCTCATTTCAACTTGGATAAAGTGATGCCTTGATAAGTCTGTAAACTCAATGCGACATCAACAAAGACAGACTCTAAGTTCTCCCCAAGACTTGTGATGCCTACCCCTTGATAGCAGTCTACCATGCCCTCTAATGAGTTGGGTTAGGAAATGATATAAAGATCACAAGTGGGTAAATCTTAGTTAAATTCCAATAAGCAAAGCTAAAAGTTCTAAGTTCTTCCCAAAGCTTGTGATGCTACTCTTTGATGGCAGGCTACCATGGTCGCGTCCACCTATCACCTGTGTGTGAAGTTTCCCACATCGTTTGGCGTCGCTACCATCAGGGGGGACAAGGTCGGAGCTAGGAAATGCTTCGAGATAAACACACGCCTCCACACAAACCACTTGGACCTCAAGGATCACATCATGTCGCCAATCGAACAGAATGATCATGTAACCATCGCAGACGGAAAAGCTGTATTAATCTCTAAAGATTTCCTCGATAATGAAAAGCTCGCTGTAGCGGCCCTCCTTTCTGAGTATTTTGATGCCTTCGCCTGGGAGCCTAGCAATATGCCAGGAATAGAAAGGGTTGTAGCCGAACATCGGCTAAGCCTCAAACCAGGAGCGGTCCCCATCAGACAAAAGAAGAGAAACTTCGGTAGTGAAAAGTAGCAAGCAATTCGAGAAGAAGTCGAGAAACTCCTAGCCGCCGGATTCATCAGGGAAATCACGTATCCATCATGGCTCACGAATGTCGTGGTAGTAAAAAAAAGTTTCAGGAAGTGGCGAATGTGCGTAGACTTCACCGACCTAAATAAAGCTTGCCCAAAAGACTTCTACCCCTTGCCGAAGATAGACAGACTCGTCGACTCTTCGGATGATACTCAGTGATGAGCTTTGTGGACGCCTTTTCAGGCTACCATCAGATCTGAATGACCGAGGACGACGAAAAGCACACCTCATTCATCATCGATCAAGGAACCTTCTGCTATAAGGTCATGCCCTTCGGCTTGAAGAACGCTGGGGCAACCTACCAGTGCATGATTGACTCTGTGTTTAAACAACAAAAGGGTCGGGACATAGAAGCTTGGAAAGTTGCCATTGCAGGCCATCCCAGGATTGCGTTGTAGCCAGAGGGGGCATCCATGATGATAAAGTCTATTTCTTTTGCCAGCTTCCTGGGGCCTTCTTCGAGAACGACACGCAGGGTGGCGTAGCCTACGGGCCAGTAGATGTTGCCGGAGAAGCTAGAGATGGTCATGGAAGGAGGGAGAGGTTTGCATTGGCCGACGCCTATTTCGTAGAAGGCATTGAGATATAGTATGTCGACCGAGCTGCCGGTGTCGACCAGGGTCCAGTGGACATCACAGCTTCCAATTTTAGTGACGATGACGATGGGGTCGTCGCTGTTGAGTCCCTCTTGAGGGAGGTCGCCTGCAGTGAAGAGAATATCAGGCAAAAAGGAGGGGGATTCGATGGCATATACCTCCCGGTATCTTGGAGACTGAAGATTACACTTGTAGCCGAAGATCGACCAGACGACCTTTTTGCCTTGAGCTTTCGAGGTTGCTAGCGTCGCAGGGTTGGCCGTCGGGGGCTCGTCATGAGGGAAGAGCGCTCGTGCTGCTTTTGACGGCGGCCCCTCGATCTTCTTGTAGCCAGTGAGGTAGCCGTTATCTATGTAGTCGTTGACGAGTGCCCTAAAAGAGCGGCACTCGAAAAGGAAGTGACCGTAGCGCTGGTGGAACTTATAAAATTTTGTAGGATCCTCGCCAGGTTGGGGTGGTTGGCGCTCGCCGCGGCTCTTTATGAATCCCTTCACTGAGGATTGAGAATATTTCCTCAATGATGTAGATCAGCGTCGAAGAATGCGGGGAGTCGCCCTCAAACTTGCACTTCCCTTGGGATGGAGGGAACTTCCGGTCTTGAAAGTTTCTCCTGGGGGTACTGGATTTTGTCTTTGGGTTCTCACCTTTCTTATCTTGGGGCAACGCGTCGTCCTTCTTGGTTTGTGACTTCAGGGCCTTCGCATCCTCCAAATGGATTTGCTTTTCGGCTTTAGCCCTGGCCTCCATCAGCGTCTTCGGCATGTCATCGTTGAAAGAATCGTATAATTCCCCCGACAGAATACTATGGATGAAGATCATGGTTGATCTATCGTCAGTGGTGTTTTTAGTCTTCGCATTCATTTTCGAGAACCGATCTACATAGTTGCGCAGGGACTCGTCAGGGGCCTGCCTGATCTGCCAGAGCTCATGGATTGTTCGAGATGTGGTTCTCGATGTTCCGAACCTGGTGCGGAATTGCTCGGAGAATTATTGCAAATTTTAGACGAACCCCTGGGGGATTTCGTCTAGCCAGTCCAACGCCAGGCCCGTTAGGGTGTTCTGGAAAAGGCGGCACTTGTACGCGCCTGAGATAGGATCGCCCGTCGCCAAGGCGTTCTCGAAGCGCTTCACGTGCTGGGCTGGGTCAGTGAGGCCATCATAATCGCCTATCCTGGGGGCTTTGTAGGTGTGTGGGGCCGGCGCTGCCATTATGGCATGAGAGGATTGTATCCACCGGGGGAGTCGGAGGATACACCTCTGGTCGGCTTTCGGCGGCAGCGTGGGTGTTGTCCTCTTCTGAGGGCAGTTCGAGGGGCTCTGCACTCGGAGGTGGAGCCGGGCCTTCGAGGCGAAGAGCCAGAGGGAGAGGCCTCTACTGCTAAAGGAGAGCTGGAAGGTTGGCGAGGAAGGTGTTTATTGTCTGGGAAAGTGTGGCGACTGCATTCGTTAGGGTTTGGATCCGCTGGTCGTTCAGAGCGGGATCATTCTGGGGCTGAGGAGCTGCCTGCTGTTCGCCGGGTGGTGATTGGTTTCCGCCATGAGTGTCTTCAATGGGTGATTGAAGGGATCAAACTCGATCCTGCGTGAGGGCACCAAATTATTGCAATAAGAAAACAATCAGAAGAACAAGAAATTTTTTTACGTGAAAAACCGACTAAGCAGGAAGAATCGACTAAGCAGGAAAAACCACGGCTCCTTTCGAAGATACTTTAAGCACTTTCACTATTGTAGACAGTTATTACAATAATTGAGAAAGAGTGGAGGTTCCAGAGTTGGAGAGGGAAAAAGAGAAAAAAGGCCCCTTTCTGTTACAATGCGATTTTTATACCCTGATCTAATCTGTAAGGTCATTTCAGTAGAATAGGCTTCATCTGTGATGTCAAATTAGCGCTATCTGCTAGATGGCTGCACTGTAGCCTCAACTGTCAGGGGTACGGATAGTACTATCTGAAGAGTTTGGAGGACCATGCCATTTTTAAGAGTTATGGTCCTCTGTACCAGATTGTCCTTTGTTAATTCGGTGTGATCTTTCCGGTGTGGTCTTCCGGCGTTTGCTATTCGACGTTGTATCTTCCTTGTTTGACATGAGGGCTCGTGACGTTGGAGCCACGCGAGCCTCCACGTGTACGCTCTGGATAAGGTGGCGCTGATCCAGATGTAACATATAATAAAAACTGAAAATTCTGCCATTCAAACTGATTTAAAGCATATAAATTTTCTAACAGTTTTCATAATTCAGTTCAGAAATGCCTTTTTTCATTTCATGTCCCACAATATATGCAACTCGGCTAAAAACCAATACCAGCCAAACCATGGTTCTAATCATGCTCGGGTATTGACTTGAAAATCGATAATCGCTCTATTCAAATCAATAATTAGATTCAATTAAGCTTATATTAGATTTTTCAAGCCAAGCATTAAACCATATTTACAGGTTCTAATTTTATTCAGTCAAATTCCAAAAAATAATGGAATTAAATTGATTTGAATCAAACTTGATTCAAATTTAATTTTTAAAATAGAAAAAATAATTTTTATTTATATAATTTAATTATTTATTGCTTATATATAAAAATATAAGACTGGCTAGAGTTCATTATACATAAGCAGGTAAGTATGATTAACTTAATTAAAACTCTACATAAAAGCTGCTTAATTTAAAAAGAAAAGTTTCAATTTATTGAAAATTTGACCTAGCTCAATTATAATTTAAATCATCTCCAAAATCAAATGCTATTTAACTTGAGCTTGAAAAATTCAAGTTATGATTTGAGCTTCAATCAATCAAATAAATAAATAAGCTAAGCATGAGCCATATCTTAATGGACTGAAACTCAGAACTTCCTCACGCTTAAACATTGTTGGCCTCGAGAGGTGGAAAGTCAACAAAGCGTATATATTTCATTTGAAGAATTCCCTCTCATCGGGACAATTTGATTTTGGTATAGAGGTGATAACTCTAGGACTTACAGAGATTTTGGGAACCTTATGATTTTCTATAAAGGCAAAGACTCTATAGTTAATTACTCAGCCTTCATCGGAGGAATAAAATTTTTGATAGCAAAGAAGATCTTTTCATTACATTGATAACCCGAATTTAAGAGTCAAAATGATTGCATTTATGATAGTTGTCATTTAGGCAAAACCAGCTAATATTGGTTCTTCTTACCGGAATTTATTCAGTGGGATTTACCTACTTGTAATCTTTTTATCATTTCTTGTCCCAACTCATTGAGTCTGCAAGATAGCGTTTCAATGGAACGACATACTAATTAAAAGTAAGAGTAAAGAGCAACACCTCGAAGATCTTCGCGAAACATTAAACACTTGCCGAACCTACATTATCAAACTCAACCCCCTCAAAAGCATTTTCGGTGCGGCATACGGTAGGTTCCTGGGACACATGGTTTCGGCCAGAGGCACTGAGGCGACTCTTGAGAAGATACAGGCTATCCAAGAGATGACGCCTCCTCGAACAATCGAGGACATATAAAAACTAAATAGAAGGATCACGACACTTGGCCGGTTCATATCAAGGTTTGGCAAATGTTGTCTACCCTTCTTCAAGATCCTTCGAGGGGAACACCTGACTTGAAATGAGGAATGCGAAAAAACCTTTGAGTCGTTAAAAGAATATCTGCTGTCGCCACTTTTACTTTCTGCCCCGCTCCCAGGCAAAAACCTCCTCCTCTACCTCAGCGTCACCGATAGTTCGGTATCAGCTGTGCTTGTTCGAGAAGAGGCTGGCAATCAGCACCCGATCTATTATGTCAGCCACATCCTTCATGGAACCGAAATGAGGTACCCCCTCTCGAAAATCTCTCTTTCGCACTAATCTTTATTGCCCGCAGGTTGCGCCACTATTTCCAAGCACATCCCATCAAAGTGGTAACGGACCAGCCCCTCCAGAGAGTACTTTACTCACCCGAAATCTCTGGAAGACTGTAGAAATGAGCTGTGGAACTCTCTGAATTTGATGTTGATTTCCTCCCCAAATCGGTTGCGGAGCGCCAGACACTCGTCGACTTTGTTGCCGAACTGATGACAACAGAGCTCCCTGAACTATCGGAGAAACAATAACCCTGGATCCTTCACGACGACGGAGCCTCCGGTGAGCGCATCCAAAGTATCAGAATCGTCCTCACCAGCCACTGGGGAATTCGACTCTAAAGATCAGGAAAGATACACTTCCTCATAACGAACAACCAGGTCGAATATGAAGCCCTTATTGCTGGACTCAAATTTGCCAAGGGACTCGGGGTACACCACCTCCATATTTACAGCGACTCAAAGCTAATGGTGAACCAGTTAAGGGGATCTTATCAGACGAAGGACGAAGTGCTCAAGATGTATTTTCAGCTTGCCAAAAATCTCCTACAGCACTTCACCCAAACCCTCCTGTTTCATATCCCACGTGAGTTGAATTCGCTGGTGGACGAACTAGCCAAGGAAGAAAAGATAGCATGCTGAATATCTTGTCCCCCGTTTTTGAGGACCCCAAAGTATTTGACATCGGCTCCAACACAGGAAGCTGATGGATGAGATCCAACGTTATCTCCAGATGGGCGAACTCCCAAGCGACAGGCACAAGGCCTGCAAGCTCCGGGTAAAGGCCGCCAAATACATTCTGTCCCAAGGGCAATTGTTCAGACGATGGTACTCTTTTCCCTTGGCAAAGTGCATCCGCGAGGAGGACGCAAAAACTGTACTCAAACAGGTCCACGTAGGGGACTACGGGACCCACGCCGCCGGACAAAATCTCGCCATACAAATCCCGCGCCAGGGATATTTACTGGTTGAACCTCCGAAAAGATGCCAAAGACTTCAGCCAGAAATGCCCCTAATGCCAGGTCTATTCAAACATCCCAAGGCAATCCACTGCTCAACTGTAACTCATAGCTAGCTCTTGGCCATTTGCGATGTGGGGCCTCGACTTTTTGGGGTCGTTCCCAAAATTCGAAAGAAATCTCCGTCATGTGCTGCTAGCAATAGACTACTTTTCCAAGTGGGTTGAGGCGAAAGCGATGGCACAACCGATCGGTGCAAGTGTAAGGAATTTAATCTGGATGCGGCTCATGTGCAGGTTCGGCATCCCGCTCTCCTTGATATGCGACGACGAGACCGCCTTCACAAGCCGTTGATGCAGGGCCAGATTGCCAGCACCGACGACTTCGTTATAATCTACGACCTCGAGCGTAGATTATAACAATATATTTACTTGTACATAGTTATGTATAACCCAATTGAGCATGCAGAGCTCATGAGACAAGTAGATGAATTACTATAGGAAGGGGTTTATTCGTGAGAGTTTGTCCCCATGTGCCGTCCCAGCATTACTTACTCAAAGAAAGTGGGAGTTGGCGCATGTGTGTAGACAGTCGAGCCATTAATAAGATAACCATCAAGTATAGGTTTTCCTATTCCTAGACTTTGATGATATGCTCGACATGATGGCTGGAGCTGTTATATTCTCTAAGATAGACTTGAGAAGCGGATATCACCAGATTCGTATGCGAGAAGGTGATGAGTGGAAGACCGCTTTCAAGACCAAGGAAGGTCTTTATGAATGGTAGTCATGCCCTTCGGGTTATCGAATGCCCCGAGTACATTATGAGGGTGATGACACACATGTTTAAGCCATTCTTGGGAACATTCTTAGTCGTCCTACTTTGATGACATTCTGATATACAGTAGGTCCAGATCTGACCACTGTCTCACCTACGTCAGGTCAGGAATGTACTCAGACGAGAAAAAATGTATATCAATTTGAAGAAGTGTTCTTTGAACACCATCTGTGGTGTTTCTTGGTTTTATTGTGTCTGAAAATGGGGTCTCTGCAGACCCAGAAAAAATTAGAGCCATTCAAGAATGGCCTATGCCTACTTCACTGACAGAAGTACGAAGCTTTCATGGGTTAGCGACGTTCTATCGCCGCTTTATACGAGGGTTCAGCACTATCACTGCTCCCATCACTAACTGCTTAAAGAAGGGGAGTTTAAGTGGAACGGATGCTGCAACAAAAGCTTTCGAAACTCTTAAAGTTAGGTTGACAGAAGCACCTGTGCTTAGGTTACCTGATTTTGCGAAAGTCTTTGAAGTAGCATGTGATGCTTCAGGTGTAGGTATCGGAGGAGTCCTTAGCCAGGAAGGACATCCTATAGCCTTCTTTAGTGAAAAGCTTAATGACGCTAGGCAAGATACCTACGTATGATCGTGAGTTTTATGCTATCGTGCAATCACTGAGGTATTGGAGACACTATCTCCTGCCTAAAGAATTTATTTTGTACTCTGATCATCAGGCACTGAAATACCTGATGCTCAGAAAAGCTAATGCTAGACATGCTAATGGGTTGAGTTCCCAAGATACACGTTTGTACTCAAACACCGGTCTGGAGTTGAAAATAAACCCGCAGATGCACTTAGTAGAATGGCAGGTGTTACTGCCACATGATGAGTGTGCAAGTAACTGGGTTTGAGAGGTTATCCTCTGATTATCTAATTGCCCAGATTTCGGAGAGATCTTCACCAGTCTATCGAAGGGATCCAACTACCCGAAATCCTGACTATCTACTAAAAGATGGTCATTTATTCAAGGGCACTAGGTTGTGTGTACCCCAGTCCTCACTCCGAGATTATCTGATCCATGAGATTCACTCTGGAGGATTGGCAGGACACTTTGGAAAGGGACAAGACTATGGCCATGGTTCAGGATCGTTTCATTGGCCAAGTCTTAGGCGAGATTGGTCCGTGTTGTTTCCCATTGTAGGGTATGTTCAAACGGCCAAGAGCTCATACAAGAGAGCTGCGAACCTTATACACCGTGCCAATACCACACAAGCCTTGGAAGATCTGAGCATGGATTTTGTGCTAGGTTTACCGCGCACAGTGGCGAGGAAATGATTCTATACTCGTAGTGGTAGATCGATTCTCAAAAATGGCACATTTCATCCCGTGCTCTAAAACTCGGATGCTTCACATGATAGCATCACTTTTCTTTCGTGAGATAATCCGTCTTCATGGGCTTCCAAAAACCATGGTCTCCGATCGAGATACTCGATTGTGAGTTATTTTGTGGACCTTATGGAAGAAAATGGGGACTAAGCTACTATTTTCCACTGCCTATCACCACAGACGGATGGGCAAACGAAAGTTGTTAATCGGAGCTTAGGAGACTTACTTCGATGTCTGGTTGGTGATCATACTTCTAGTTGGGATTTGGTGTTACCCGACGCTGAGTTTGCTTATAATAGTCGGTCAATAGGTCGACTGGTATGAGTCTTTCATGATAGTTACAGGTTTATGAGCCTAGGAAGCCTATAGACCTTATAGAGTTACCCGTATCATAATAGGACTAGTGAGTTTGCATCATCATTTGCACAGCATATGCTGATTTGCACAAGGAGATTAGGCAAAAAGTTTATTTAATTTATGCTAAATATAAAAGTATTGCAGATTCACATAGGAAAACTTAAAATTTTTTGAGGGAGATTATGTAATATCCATGTAAATGCAGCTAGATTCCTCCTGGAAATGAAAAAACTCACAGCAAAGAAAATAGGACCTTATCGATGGTTCGAAGATTAGTTCTAATGCTTATGAATTAGATTGCCTAAAAACATGGGAATCAATTCATATTCAATGTGTCAGATCTTATCTTTTTTTGTGAGCCATCTACTGATCAATTGGTCCTTCTGAGTCTACTCTACCTATCTCCACCAATTCAAGTTCCATTTCAAAACCCAGTCTTATTCCCAATCATGAACCCGAAAAGCCAATGAAAACCTACAAATCTGCAATTTCTCTTCCTCCTGAGCCGACAGTGCCACCGGTACAGCATATACCTGAGGAGATTTTGAGTGATCAGATTACTTTTACTACTGATGGGTTATTACACAGGTTTCTTGTCAGATGGAGAGGTTTGTCACCTACAGATGATTCATGGGTTACATACGATGAGTTGACACATCTTCATCCTACTTATTGAGGAGTACTGCAACAATCTTCGCGGAGTCGAATTTTTCGAAGCCGGGGAAGGAATTAATCTTTATTAATTTGGTAGTTTCCTATTTAATTTGCTTATGTTTCTCTGGAGTTGCATGGGTATTTTAATTTCTTTAGAAAACTTATTAAAGTTCATGTGGAAATGTGAATATTGCTAATTAGTATAATTTATTTTGACTTAGTTTAATCTTTTCTCCATTTGCATTTAGTCATTTAAATATATAAATATAAATCTAGGCGCTAACTTAATATTGGTAGCGTTAGGATCGACTTAAAACCGTTCCCCGCGCTGCATCAGCTTGGTATCAGAGCCTAGGTTCACCTTAGGTTCATTCTAGGTTAGTGCTTAGGTTTGCATTTAGTTAGCATTTTAATCTGCATTTTAGTCTATCATGTCAACCCGTAGTGGCCTACATTTTCGGGACGATGAGATCGGGAATACTCCTCGTGATCTCATACTGCAACTTCAAGAACAAGTTAAAAATCTAACGAATGAAGTAGCAGCCCTTAAAGTTAATAAGACCACTACCTCTGAAATACCACGTGTTACTGAAGAACACGTTGGGGCTTCACAGAGCCATCCACCTCGGATGGTTGTCCCACCTCCTAAGGCAACACCAGAACCTGACCTTCTAGAGGATGATCTATTCTATAAGAGTGATGATTATTATCATCCTCCTAGACACCAGACTTGGCCCATAGGACCTCGAAGTGGGGCGTACCCCCTCCAAGGTGAAGGAGGTAGATTACAATATGGTTACGATGCTCCATATCGGGCTCGTAACTCATATCAAAGAGAGCCCTCGCGGATACCTGCTCCGCGACAACTGTATCGTCAGGATCGTTATCCTGATCCTATGCCACGACGCTATGAGCGTGAGACTCGAGATGCTAGACGTCCTGAGCGTGACCCTGATGCTGACCTAACCCGTAGGGTTAAAGTTGACCCACCCACTTTTGATGGTCGACTTGACCCTAAAGTTTTTGCTGATTGGGTTATAGATATGGACCAATTTTTTGACTGGCAGCCTATGTTTGACCTGAATAGAGTTCGATTTGCTAAGATGAAATTGGTAGGTCACGCTAAGACTTATTGGGTTAATTTGGAGAGACAAGGGTACAGAAATGGTCAGCATATTGTTTCTTCATGGGAGGAAATGAAAGAGCTCCTTAAAGCTAAATATCTCCCATACTCATTCCAAGATAGACTGATGGATGAGTTAGCTCATTTGAGGCACGGTTCATTGAGTGTCCCTGACTATATGAGCCAGTTCGATGAATTGCTGGTTCGATGTGACCTCCAGGAAGATGAACGTTATACTATTGCCCGATTTAGAGCTGGCTTACGAGTTGATATTAAGAGAGAGATGTTGACTCGACAAGTCTACACTCTAGAAGAGGCTTTTCAGTGTGCTGTTGATATAGAATAGTACATGAAAGCCACGACGGTGAGAAAGGTATGAGCTAGCACTGGGGAATTCTCCAAAAAGCCCGGTCAAACTCCATTTGGGTTCAAGAGTGGTAGTACTGCTACTACTATTGATAAGGGTAAAAAACCAATGTCTGGGAGCGCATCTGCCTCTAATCCTAGCAGCATTACGTGTTTTGTTTGTGGTAAGACCGAACATTATATGAGTTAATGCCCACAACGAACACTTTTTCTCAGTCATAGAACTGAAGCTGAGATTGAGGAAGAGACGGAGGATAGCGCCGAAGAAGATGACATTGATCCTATGGAAGAGGTCGCTAGTGTAGTTGAGGAAGACATAGGGTCTTCTCAGTTAGCAGTGATGAGGTGCATCATTGCCACACCTAAAGTCAACCCTGATTGGAGGCGCACCGCTATCTTTCACATGTATTTTAGATGTGGAGATATTCACTGCAAGTTAATTATTGATAGCGGTAGTTGCATGAATGTTTTAGCAACGTCTGCCATAGTGTGAATGAATTTGAAGGCAGAAGCTCACCCACAGCCTTATAAGGTCGCATGGGTTGACGAGATCATGATCCCTGTGACCCAGAGGTGTTTAGTTCCTATTCAGTTGGGAACATACTCTGAAAAGATCTGGTGTGATGTTCTGCCTATGAATATCGCTCATGTATTACTTGGTAGACTGTGGCTATACGATCAGGATGTAATTCGCTATGGCCGATCGAACACCTATATTTTCACCTTTAAGGGAAAGAAGGTAAAGCTGAATCCTGCAAAACCTAGGGAGCCTTTGAAATTAAAGGCTAAAGAATCATCTGCACCGTTAGAGCAAAAGAAATCTCTTCATATACTTAGCTCACATAAGTTTGAGCAAGAAATTAAGAGTGAAGCGATTTCATATGCCTTAGTGGTATGTGAAAAGAACGAATTTCCCTCTAATGACTGCATTCCAGAGGAAGTACAGAGTTTGTTGTCTGAATATCAGGACCTGTGTCCTGAGGAATTACCTGATGAGCTCCCTCCATTAAGGGATATTCAGCAGGCTATTGATCTAATTCCGGGTTCAACACTCCCCAGCTTACCACATTACCGTATGAACCCAATTGAGCATGCAGAGCTCATGAGACAAGTAGATGACTTACTTAGTAAGGGGTTTATTCGTGAGAGTTTGTCCCCATGTGCCGTCCCAGCATACTTATTCCAAAGAAAGATGAGAGTTGGCGCATGTGCTTAGACAGTCGAGCCATTAATAAGATAATCGTCAAGTATAGGTTTCCTATTCCTAGACTTGATGATATGGTCGACATGATGGCTGAAGCTATTATATTCTCTAAGATAGACTTGAGAAGTGGATATCACCAGATTCGTATGCGAGAAGGTGATGAGTGGAAAACCGCTTTTAAGACCAAGGAAGGTCTTTATGAATGGTTAGTCATGCCCTTCGGGTTGTCGAATGCCCCAAGTACGTTTATGAGGGTGATGACACACATGTTTAAGCCATTCTTGGGAACATTCTTAGTCGTCTACTTTGATGACATTCTGATATACAGTAGGTCCAGATCTGACCATCTGTCTCACCTACGTCAGGTCATGGATGTACTCAGACGAGAAAAAATGTATATCAATTTGAAGAAGTGTTTCTTTATGACACCATCTGTGGTGTTCCTTGGTTTTATTGTGTCTGAAAATGGGGTCTCTGCAGACCCAGAAAAAATTAGAGCCATTCAAGAATGGCCTATGCCTACTTCACTGACAGAAGTACGAAGCTTTCATGGGTTAGCGACGTTCTATCGCCGCTTTATACGAGGGTTCAGCACTATCACTGCTCCCATCACTAACTGCCTAAAGAAAGGGGAGTTAAAGTGGACGGATGCTGCAACCAAAGCTTTTGAGACTATAAAAGCTAGGCTGACAGAAGCACCTGTGCTTAGGTTACCTGACTTTGCGAAAGTCTTCGAAGTAGCCTGTGATGCTTCAGGTGTAGGTATCGGAGGAGTCCTTAGCCAGGAAGGACATCCTATAGCCTTCTTTAGTGAAAAGCTTAATGACGCTAGGCAACGATACTCCACGTATGATCGTGAGTTTTATGCTATCGTGCAATCACTGAGGTATTGGAGACACTATCTCCTGCCTAAAGAATTTATTTTGTACTCTGATCATCAAGCACTGAAATACCTGAGCACTCAGAAAAAGCTAAGTGCTAGACATGCTAAATGGGTTGAGTTCCTCCAAGAGTACACGTTTGTACTCAAACATAGGTCTGGAGTTGAAAATAAGCCCGCAGATGCACTTAGTAGAATGGCAGTGTTACTGCACATGATGAGTGTGCAAGTAACTGGGTTTGAGAGGTTATCCTCTGATTATCCTAATTGCCCAGATTTCGGAGAGATCTTCACCAGTCTATCAAAGGATCCAACTACCCGAAATCCTGATTATCTACTAAAAGATGGTCATTTATTCAAGGGCACTAGGTTGTGTGAACCCCAGTCCTCACTCCGTGATTATCTGATCCATGAGATTTACTCTGGAGGACTGGCAGGACACTTTGGAAGGGACAAGACTATGGCCATAATTCAGGATCGTTTCTATTGGCCAAGTCTTAGGCGAGATGTGGCTCATGTTGTTTCCCATTGTAGGGTATGTCAAACGGCCAAGAGCTCATACAAGAGAGCTGGACCTTATACGCCGTTACCAATACCACACAAGCCATGGGAAGATCTGAGCATGGATTTTGTGCTAGGTTTACCACGCACAGTGCGAGGACATTATTCTATACTCGTAGTGGTAGATCGATTCTCAAAAATGACACATTTCATCCCGTCCTCTAAAACCTCGGATGCTTCACATGTAGCATCACTTTTCTTTCGTGAGATTATCCGTCTCCATGGACTTCCAAAAACTATGGTATCCGATCGTGATACCCAGTTTGTAAGTTACTTTTTGAAGACGCTATGGAATAAGATGGGTACTAAGCTTCTATTTTCTACTGTCTATCACCCACATACAGATGGGCAAACGGAAGTTGTTAATCGGAGCTTAGGAGACTTACTTCGATGTCTGGTTGGTGATCATACTTCTAGTTGGGATTTGGTGTTACTCATGGCTGAGTTTGCTTATAATAGCTCAGTCAATAGGTCGACTGGTATGAGTCCTTTCATGATAGTTACAGGTTATGAGCCTAGGAAGCCTATAGACCTTATAGAGTTACCTGTATCATATAGGACTAGTGAGTTTGCATAATCTTTTGCACAGCATATGCATGAGAAGATTAGGCAAAAGTTAGCTTTAAATTATGCTAAATACAAAAATATTGCAGATTCACATAGACGAGTAGTGGAGTTTTTTTAAGGAGATTATGTAATGGTCCATGCAAATTCAATTAGATTTCCTCATGGAAAATCTAAGAAACTTACTGCCAAGAAGATAGGAGCTTATCAAATTATCAGAAAGATTAGATCTAATGCATATGAACTTGATTTACCTGATCATATAGGGATCAATCCAGTTTTCAATGTGTCAGATCTTGTTCTTTTTCATGAGCCACTTTCTGATTATGCTTGTCCTTCTGAGTCTACTCCACCTACCCTCACCAGTTCAAGTTCCACTTCCTATCCCAGCCTTATTCCAAGTCATGAACCCAAAAAACCAGTGATAACCTACAAATCTGCAGTCTCTCTCCCTCCTGAGCCGACAGTGCCACCGGTACAGCATATACCTGAGGAGATTTTGAGTGATCAGATTACTTTTACTGCTGATGGGTTATTACACAGGTTTCTTGTCCGATGGAGAGGTTTGTCACCTATAGATGATTCATGGATTACATACGATGAGCTGACACATCTTCATCCTAGCCTATTGGAGGAGTACCTGCAACGATCTTCGACGGAGTCGATTTTTTCGAAGCCGGGGAGGATTGATGCAGGGCCAGATTGCCAGCACCGACGACTTCGTTATAATCTACGACCTCGAGCGTAGATTATAACAATATATTTACTTGTACATAGTTATCTTTATTTCTGCATTTTATTCGAGTTGTTTGGAGTCGTACTTTATGTTTTTATCAGTGGGAATGCCCACTTTGATGTCATGTACATATATAGTGGGTCAGTCTGAGTCGTATGTATGGGTTGGATCAAGATGGGTTCGAAATTAGTTCGCCTTGAATCAATTTGATTCAAAATAGAGCAAGCATGGGTCTTTTCATAAGGCAATTGGAGAATGGGGACTTGGATGCAACTTCACCTTAATAAAATCACATCCAGCCCTAATTTTGGATCGGGCTTCTCTTCTTCGGCGCGCTGGTTTGCCCGCAACGCGCTTCGGCGCTTTGGTTTGCCCGCGACGCACTTCGGCGCCCTGCTTTGCCCACGATGCGCCGATCTGACGGAGGCCGCTCGGGCCGCTTCGCCAAGCCAGGTGGATGCCGCGCCTGTTTCGCTGCGCCGAGCTAGACGTACTCCATGCGTCGCTCGGCCACTTCTACTTCGCCCAGTCATGTCCACGATTAACAGATCCCGTAAGTTTCTCGGCACGTCATCCACGTCTTCGCATTGGCCAGCAACTTCCGCTCCATCTTCCTCTTCTATAAAAGCGAAACTCAGAGAAGGGAGGGGGATGCTTGCTGTGATTGAAATTTCTACTGAGTTCGAGTGGAGAGTTTGCTCCTTTCGCTGTGAATCTACGCAGGTGGCGTCGATTCGAACCGGGAACGCAGAGGGGCTGCAGGTTTCCTTGGTTTTTCTGTTCTGTTTTGCTTTGGATCTTGTTTCCGGGAACGCAGAGGGGCTGCAGGTTTCCCATGCTAAGGTTCTTATTAAAAGGGCTTATTTCTCTTAATCTTGCATTATCCCCTTTTTACTGGTTTCTGTTCAGTGATATCAGAAGTATTAATATTAATTCCTATTGCTTGGTTTGTGTTCAATTGCTCCATAGTTGCCATTTAATTCCAGCTCACTGTTCCTGCCTTTTATGACTTAAGCTTGGGCTGAATTATGAATGAGATTGATTATCATTTTGTCTAATAATTCTGGGTTATTTGAATGTTCTGTTCATGTCATTCTCTCTGCTTTTCTTTTCGAGTTGGCTGATGTTAAGTTCAAGCCTCGCAAATTGATATTAATTGACCACCAATCCAGGTAATCAAGTTGAATGGATTAGTAATTAATCTTTATTAATTTGGTAGTTTCCTATTTAATTTGCTTATGTTTCTCTGGAGTTGCATGGGTATTTTAATTTCTTTAGAAAACCTATTAAAGTTCATGTGGAAATGTGAATATTGCTAATTAGTATAATTTATTTTGACTTAGTTTAATCTCTTCTCCATTTGCATTTAGTCATTTAAATATATAAATATAAATTTAGGCGCTAATTTAATATTGGTAGCGTTAGGATCGACTTAAAACCGTTCCCCGCGCTGCATCAGCCGTGCTGTCCGAAGCCTCTGTTTTCAAAAAAGAATCAACCTGAACTTCGCCTCAATTCGCCATCCGTAATCAAACTGGCATGCCGAAGCGTCAAACAAAAACTTTCTCAGTACATTGAGAAAATGAATTGAAAAAATCAGGTCATCATGGGCCATCGAGCTCCCAGCGACTATTTGGGGACTCAATTGCATACCAACATCGGCCACGAGTCAAACGCCTTTCTCTCTTGTCTTCGGGGGGGGAAGCACTCATCTCGGTCGGCTAGCAATATATTCCCCCCGAGTCGAACATGCCAGTAACTTTGATCCACCAGCTCTCTCTGAATGACAAAAGTTAAATGAGAACGCAAGGAAACTCGAGCTAGACCTCCTCGAAGAGGATAGGGAAGCAGCCACCTTTTGACAAGCAGAACATAAACGGAAGATCGAAAAATATTATAACAAACACGTGCAAAGGAGACCGTTCCAGCAAGGCAACCTCGTTCCACAACTACAGAACACCGCCGGTCGTGACATGGCATCAGGAAAGCTCGACCCTAACTGGGAAGGCCCTTTCGTCATCCGCGACATACTCGGCCTGAACACCTACAAGCTGGCAAGGCACGACGGAACTCTCCTACCAAGGACTTGGAGCGGCAACGACATCAGAAAATTCTATTCATAAAACACTTGTAACTCATCTACGACATAATCAAGTTTTATGAAACATTGTCTCCAATCCTAATAGCGCCCCTTCTCAAAGTCTCTAGCATAAACTCTCTACTTAGTGCCCAGGCGACTGGCAGTCAAGGGCACTCCCCTTGCCTAAACTCTTTACTTAGCGCCCAAGTGACTGGCAGTTAAGGGTACTCCCCTTCTCGAAGTCCCTGGTTTAAACTTGACTGACAGTCAAGGGCACTCTCCTTCTCGAAGTCCCTGGCTTAAACTCTCAACTTAGTGCCTAGGCGACTGGCAGTCAAGGACACTCCCCTTCTCGAAGTCCTTGGCATAAACTCTTTACTTAGTGCCTAGGCAACTGGCAGTCAAGGGCACTCCCCTTCTCGAAGTCCCTGGCCTAAACTCTCTACTTAGTGTTTAGGCGACTGGCAGTCAAGGGCACTTCCTTTCTCGAAGTCCTTGGCCTAAACTCTCTACTTAGCACCTAAGCGACGGGCAGTCAAGGGTATTTCCCCTTCTCAAAGTCTTAGGATATTCCGCAAAAAAATTAGTAACTTTCTTAGCCTCACAATAATAAGCAGATATCTACAACACAAAGAGCTGCTCCAAAAAGAACATAGGCATGAGAAAAATAACACATTACATTAACAAAGTTTGCTTTACCAAACATTACAAAAAATAAAGTACATATATTTACAAGTCACTATTCCTCCTCGAAATCTTGGAACCCGAATCCACTTTGATATCAGCACCCAGAGTTCTAGGAATGCCCTCTAACGGATCCCGCGAACGAAGAGGAGAGACAGCCAGGGGATTTTCTGAAACCTCTTCGCCCCGGACACTCAGCCCTTCATCCGACACAGGGATCCCTTCAGCTCTCGCCATTTCGGCTTCGGTAGGAGGAATGGTTACCTTCATATCTGAAACAAAGGCAAACATCCGCCCCATCCTCTCGGCCGACATCTTGAAGAATGGCACTGGTATGAACAGCTTCCCGAAAGGATGCACTTGTCCATATCCAGCCCTTCGAGATCTTCTCGGCTCACCAACCTCCGGTCCAGGAGAGCCGACCTGAGCATGTTGATCGAACTCTCGAGTGCCTCCTTGATGTTCGCCTTGAACTCGAGAGAACGGCGGAATTCAGCGACCCCTTGTTGATGAGCCTCCTTGTGGGTCTGATCGAGTGCGTCCTCCAAAAGCCGCTGAAGTTCGGCTTCCCGGCGACTGGACTTTTCCAAACTCCGCATGGCCGAACAGAGGCACTTTTCAGCTAAACAACGCTGACGTTCCAACTCTAGAAGCTGAAGTGCATTTTCTTTCGCCTTCCTCTCCTGCGCCATAGCCTCCTTGGTAAGCTGCTTCACCTGACAACTTACCACACCTAGCAGGTCGGCAGCCTGAGCGTTGAGTCTGATCACTGAATCAGGCCTTCCTTCGAGAACATCCACTAGAGGATTGTCTCGAACACTGCCACCAGACTCCTCGATGCTCTGATTAGTAGAAGCCGCCTCTTCTGTGCCAGAATCCCTCAAGTCGTCACGCCCCTCGCGCCGCTCTTCGGGATCGTCACTGATCTGCACATCATCTATATAAGCTAGGTCATCCTCACCCTCTTCGGAAACAACGGCCGTCGTCGAAGAGGTCCTCCCCATCGGCGCCCCAAACACCACCCGTCTCTTTTTCGCAGGTAGACAGGAGGGCCCCGTTCGGTCGTGGGGAACCCTTTTGTTCCCAATCTGCCGAAGACGGAACTAGCCCAACTCGAGCTCTGGCTGACTTGCAGGACAGTGCACACATTAAAAGGGGGAAAAAGAGATGGAGGGCCAACCCCGAAAACCTACCTGTATAAGCTCGCACGTCATCTTCAAGCTCGCGCAGGTAATCCTCTGCATCATGCACACACTTTCGAGTTTTGTCCACTTTCCAAAAACATGGATCCTCAAAACCAACTCCATGCCCCACAAACCTTGCCTCGCCAACTCTTCGAGGAACAACGAAATTCAAACTGCAAGGCTCGGCAAAGAAAAATCTCTTGTACCAATCCGCGAAATCGGTGCCCCTCACCTTGAACACCTAGCAGTACTTATCCTTCAAGACGAAGCATCCATGTAGATGGGGATTCGCCTCCCACCGAAAGACCACCTTGAAGATATCAATATCCCAAAGGATTCACCGGCGCTGCAGCTCCTTGATGAGGCAGTAGATCATGGTAACCGCATTCGGCGGGAGCTGCATGGGGACAATGCCGAAGTGGTTGAAGATGTTCACAAACTCCTACTAGAAGAGGAGAAACAACCCTCCGCGCAGGTGATGAAGGCCTACCACGATTTTTCCTTTTGGCATGGTCGTGAATGTCGCTTCCGCCAAAGGATATTCCAACCTAACCTCTAGGTTCCTCCCCCATACTTGATGTACTTCAACCTCGAAAGTATGCGGGGGAAGAGAACTGTTGACGTGGGATGTGGGGGTCTCAGGAGACACCAAAGAGAAAGAGAGTTCCGGGAGACGGCGGCGCGCAAAGGGGTGAGCTTGTTAATGAAAGCTCAAGGAGAGAGTCAATTCAAAGCATCCAGAGAAACACACAGAGATTTAAGGTGGTTCAGGGAGGAAATCCCCTACATCCACCAGTCGATCAGCAAAGATATTTCACTAAAGGAAAAAGGTAGCCCTGACAGCTTGTACAATGCTTTCTTAGAGAAAAGAAGAAGAAGAAGAAGAAGAAGAAGAAGAAGAAGAAGAAGAAGAAGAAGAAGAAGAAGAAGAAGAAAATGAGCTCCTCAGTTGGGGCCCTAATACAATGAGAGTTGTCTCAGAGAGAGAGAGTTTTCTATCGTTTTTCCCCCTGTCCTCCTCGTTATGCTGGGAACTGTTCAGCGATATTTGTAGTCGATGGAGTGCGTAGCTTTACCCAGATTTCCCGGTGAAAAAGGTGATGGGTAAGCTCTGGAGCCCCTGCCGTTCGCCTGCCACCCGAGAGACCTGAAATTGTGAAAGGAAGGTGATAGCATTTAATACTAGTACCTTTTTTGGGGATTCGTGACTGCTGGGGCATACAGATCCTTGATTTGCGGGTCTGGAAAAAAGTGCATGTACAGGGAACGACGCGGTTAGGTGAAGTTGATTGTAACAGGCATTGTTCCGTAACCTCGTGCCCGACATTATAGGGGTGGTCCTGAGGTATCGGGAATGAGGTTAGGTTTAACCCTCATGGCTGAGGTTTGACATGGTCAAAAGTCTTGCAAAACCTAGAGTTGAGTCAGCAAATCAATCAGTCAAGTGGAGGCCAGCCAGGCGCCACGTGTTCGGTCAGGATGCAGCGCAGGAACCGCATGTTAACATCAGAAGATGTTGACGTAGGATGTCGGAGTCCCAGGAGACACCAAAGAGATAGAGAGTTCCGGGAGATGGCAATGCGCAAAGGGGTAAGCTTGTTAATGAAAGCTCAAGGAGAGAGTCAATTCAGAGCATCTAGAGAAACACACAGAGATTTAAGGTGGTTCAAGAAGGAAATCGGGTGTGAAGAAATCTCTCCTGCTTGCTCGCGATCCCTCCTTATTTGATGCCCCAGTCTCCTCTTTTGAGAAGAAAAGGAAACCTTTCCTCGTTTCTCTCCCTCCATTAGATCCTTGCGGTGATGAGGAGAAGGAAGGGAAGGATAAGGAGGGTGAGAAGGAGGAAGGCACCAAGGAGAAGAAGGAAGAGTCCCTCCTTACTGCCTCTGCAAGCGCTCCTGGCATTGAAGGGCCAGGAGACAAGATGGAGGAGGCGACTAAGGAGAAGGGAGTGGTCCTCCCAGCTGCTCCCAGTGCTACCTTTGGTACTGAAGGGGTCTGGAGTATGCTGGGAGATCAATTATGTGAGATAAGGTGGGCAGAGGAGAAGATCTTGGGGAACACCTCCGAAGTTCTGGAGGTGATAAAATCTCTGAAGGGCAGGGAGGATGTGGAGGCCCGCTGCCTTCGGGAGGTAAGGGAATTGGAGGGCACTCTGTCTCAAGCTACAAAGCGCTCTCTGGCTGATCAGAAGGAGCAGTTGGGGAAGATGTACCAAATGGAGGATAGGTTGGCTTTCCTAACCCAGGTTAATGCGGAGTGGGTTAACAAAAGTGAGATTGCGAGAGGAGAGTTCAATCGCAGTCTGGCGGATGTGAATCAGGCCCACTCTATTCATGTCAAGGACATCCAAAAAAGGATAAGAGTGTTGGAGGATGAGAAGGAGGCCTTGAGGAAGGAAGGAAGGTGGCTGAGGGATGAACGTACCGAGGCCAAGGATGCTTCTACGGGGGCGAAGGAGGCGATCTTGGAAGCTCGTCGCCAGGAGGAGTTGCTGAAGTCTGAGGTCCATTCCCTGCGGGCCTTGGTGGAAAATAGCTCTAGATGGCGGGGACGACGTATGGAGGATTTGGAAGAAGTGGTGAGGAAAGCGGTGAAGGTCGTCAGCGCCTTGTCGGTGGGCCACCATGTGAAGAGTCAGGCTGCTTTTGATGTTCTGTTGCAGACATTAGTTGATGTGGGTATCTTGAATCAAAAGAACATCAGAGGCCCAGCGGTTCTTCCCTTCTGTGGTCCTAAGGGACCAAATAGGTTTTTCGACGCTGAGAGCCCTTGCCCAGAGGCGATTCCTCCAGCAAAGTCTTATGCAGGCTGGGGGTATCAGCTAGCTCCCTCCCGGAGAAGTCCTGAAGAAGGCCAGACTACTCCTCTTGAGGTCGGTTGGTCAGGGCGAGCGCTTCCTCCTCCTCAGCCTCAGGATCGGCCAGGGAGTCAGAAGTGACCTGCTTTTCCCCTCAACCAGCTCCTCAACCTTACATACCTGAAGGGGGTAAGGAGGAGGAGATTCTCTTCCTCTGCAGCACTTGAAGGATCCATTTTTCGGATGAACAACCTTAAGAAGAAATTCAGAGAAGAGGAAATCTCGAGGAGGAGGAGTCCTTGGTCAAGAGGTCAGGGTTACTACTCAGGTGTCTAAGTTCTAAAACCTTGTATTTATCTTTGTTCTTTTCCTATACTCATGAGAGAAACATGTGAGGACAAAGACGAATTTGTAACAAATTTTATCATCAATGAAATGTATTTTTTCTTTTCAAAGACTTGTGAATGAATTCTTGCTTGTATCTCTTCTTTCGTGTTTGAAACAGGTACCACGAAGTTTCAGAAGAGTGCATAAATTCATGAGTGAAAGTAAAGAACTTAAAAATAAAGAAAATTCTAAGTAAAAAGATGAGATAGCTTTCCTCGTGCACGATATGAGAATATCGGGCACCAGGAAAAGAATGACCATCCCTCGAACCCTCGTGCACGATATGAGAATATCGTACACAAGAAAAAGAATGATCATCCCTCGAACCCTCGTGTACGTTATGGAAATATCGATGTGGACGATATATGATGGGACGGGGAGAAGTGACGCTTGGAAAACCGTGCGTTGCTTTGATCTCTGTGCGCCGCCTCAGTTCCTGGGATTGTCAGAGAGTACGAGCGGTCTGATGATGTTCGTGCGCTGATCAAGGAGATCAGACGGTCAGAAGGTGAAAGGGCACACCTATTTCCTTTTAAGAGATAACTTGCTCAAGGAGCAATTGACGCATCTGTTCACCCTCAAACCCTAAGAGAGAAAAAAGAAAAAAAAGAGGAGAAGCCCTTTCGCCCTCAGTGAATGTCAATCATGGGAGGAGGAGATGTTCAGTGGGCCGAGCTAGCCACCCAATTCCACAGGGACTCTAATTATCAGGAGAGTCTCTTGATGGAACACGAGTTGCTCAACACTACCAGGGGCTTCAGAGGAAATCCCAACCTGACAATTATCTCTCCCTCCGCCAACCTTCGACCCCCCCCCCCCAAGGAGTCGTCTGCGTTTACCATGCTCAGGTGGAGTACAGTTTGATGTTGCCGCCGCAGCCGGAGTTTAGAGAGATTCTGAACTCCTTCCAACTTGTTCCTGCACAGCTTTTGCCCAACGCCTTAGCCTACGTGTATTCCTTCCTGAAGTTGTTACAAGCTCAAGAGATACCGTGGACTCTGATGCTTTTTAGGAGCCTGTTCAGTTGGATGACGGTGCCTGGGTACGGCAGGTGTCTGGCCCTTCGATCGAAGACAAGGAAGGCGATGTTCTCGTGAGCGAGTAGTTCCCACTCCGATTGGAGGGACTACTATTTTTTCGTCGGAGGTGATTTGGTGATCCCTCTGACGCTTGGGGTGTGTCCCCCTAAGATCTCCGGGGATGTTAAGTGGGTGGTAGGGCAGGACACCCTAAGGAATCTGGAGAGGTTGAAGGGACGGAGCTGGCCCCTCAAGGATTTTCTGAGGCATGTAAGGAATGACATATCCTTACATGCCAAGACGCTGGGATACAACGTCCTGAAAGAAGTTATCCCCCCTTCTGGTACAGTGTTGATGAAGAGAGCCAGAAGGAGGCATCCTCCCGCCACCCAGCTGGGCAAAGAGGCTGCTGCAGAGGGGGGAGGAGAAGAAGTTGGGGTTCCAGAGCCGGTCTGCGGCGGAGCCATCGTCGATGTGGTGTCCTCTCCTGATGACACTACGGACGACAGGAAAACACTGGCTGAGTTGGGTTATACGGGGAAAGGTAAGGAACCCATGCCAGCCGCCAAACCCCAGGCAACCTCCAAAGGTAGTACCGGGGTTGTCATAGGGGAGAAGAAGGAAGGAGATAAGGCCGTTGGAGGCCAAGAAAAGGAGAATGCGGAGGGACCCTGCCTGGCACTGGTCCCCCTGGAGGTTCATGGAGAAAAGAGGGATTCCTCTGGGAACATGGAATCTGAGCCCCCACAAAAGAAGGCGAGGAGTGCAGAGGGGAGGGGTTTCGCTGCCGGGGAAGAGCATGACTGGCAGCGAAGTGTAGAGCCCCCTTACAGCACCAATTTCAGTGGAGTCTTCGGGGACATAGGTGTGAAGTTGGCGGTGAGGATGACAGGGGTTGATCGAAGAAGGACAGTCCTCACCGTGCCAGCTGAGAATAAGGGTCAAACCTATCAAGGAGAGATAGGTCTGGCCCTAGGGAGTGGTCTGATGGCCCAAGATATGGAGGAGAAGATGGAAGCAACCTCCACTCCAGATCTGTATTCGGGAATGACCAACAGGATTACCACAGTGAGGATTTCTTTCCAGGCTTTCTTACCCGTTTTAACCCTGTGGTGCTGATTTGTTTTGTGCTTGCTTGTAGGTTCTCGCTCGCTTGCCTTTGGCTCTGAACAGGGCTCTGAGGACCGAGGAGCAGATGCTGGAGCGGGGGTCTCAGCTTCATCAGAAGGATGAAGAGATAGAGGCCTTGAGGACCGAGCTCGGGTTAAGGTCTTCAGAGCTTGACGTCGTCGAGGGGGAAAATGCTAAGCTGCTTGAAGAGAAGAATAAGCTGCAGAAGGAACTTGCTGCCCACCAGTCTGCCTTAGCCGCCGCAAAGGCTGACAATAAAGTCCTGCAGGGGAAGCTTGCTGAAGCCGCTCATCAGCAGTAAACCCTTATCGCCGAGAGGTCCATTGCTGCTGTGGAAGCCTACAAGACTAGTCTTCCCTGTAGGAAATTAAGGTTAGAAGGGATCAGGCGGTCATGGGAGGGACTGGCTTCCACTTTAATTCAAGGGGGGAAGGTTAATGCCATCGAACTTGAAGAAATGGATCCTTTCCCTTGCATGGCTGCTGATCCTACCTACAAGGAAGAGGGTTTTGACCTGTCCGACGAACTTATCCATCGAGTTTTTAGGCTTTTGGATAGGGTCGACAGAGGGTAGCCCATTTTCCTTGTAAGAGTGGCGAATGTAATCCCTTTGTAACTTGTAATTTTTTGACAGTAATAATAGAAAGAGTTCTTTTTTCATACCTGTTTTACTTTGGTGTATATTTAATGAACAAGTACCTTTGTATGAATTTGACTGGTCCTAAAAAAAGACCCTTTAATAAGATAATAAAGGGCTTTTGAACCAATTGATGACTTAAGTTCAACTTTGAAATTTCCCGAAATCCATATAGATAAGGAATAGTTATAACAAGAAGGATCCCGTCAAGGAGGAGTTATCTGACCCAATGCCAAAAGGACATTCGTCTGAAACATCGTGTACGATGTTTGTACTTAAGGCAAGGGCTGACCTCGGGGATTTCCTTCATCATGGTTGTAGATATTTCTTTGTACACCTGCACAAGGAAGAAGTAATAATAATAGTAGTGGAGATCCTGCCTGGTGGGAGCTATCTAACCCAATGCCAAAAGGACTTGGGCGTCTGAAACATAGTGTACGATGTTTGTACTTAAGGCAAGGGCTGACCCTCTTGGAATGGCAGATATCCTAGTGGGAAGCGAAGGCACCCTGCTTAGGGGGGACATGTATCGCAAGTCGATATCAGGGACTGCCCTAAGGTTACGAGCAGGCCTTCAGACCTTCCGCTGGCCAGATGGGCTTACGGAAGGGTCCCAGATGTTTGTAGGAAACCCCGCCTGCCAGGCTCAACTAGGCTTGGTGATCACAGTATAGCCAAGGTTAGCTGTGAGCTCATCGTGCTCGAGGTTCGAAACCTTGGGCACGATGGCCGAGATTTGAGTTCTGAGATCATGCCTGAGCGACGTTAAGGTCGATATATACATATATATATCCCAGTGCATAGGGATCATTGCCACGAGAGCATTGGAGACATGAACTTCAGAACAATACAAAGAAGTCCAGATGTTCAGGGAATAACCCCAGAATTTGATGATTGAACTCTGAATAACATAAAGCGCTAGAATGAACTGTTTGTAAGAGACTACGCGTAGAATTTCTTTAAGTCGTCTCCACTCCAACTCCTGGGGATTTGAGTGCCTTCAGAAGCCATAAGGTAGTAAGCATTTGGCCCAGCAACCTCGCGCACGATGTAAGGACCTTCCCAATTTGGCTCAAGCTTGGGAACCCCTAAATTGCTGCCGGCGAGGAGCTGCCGCTTGAGGACTAAATCTCCCTGACTGAAAGTTCTGAGGTTAACCTTCCGGTTGTAATACCGCTCTACTTGTCGCTTATGCTCCAGGCATTTTAATGCTGCCAACTCCTTTTCTTGCTCTAAGAGGTCCAGGTCGACCCTTCGTGAATTATCATTTTCATCCGCCCATGTTTGCAAAGTCTCGAGCTCGAAGTTAGCTGCAGTTCCTACTCTGGGGGAGAGGTGTTCCAGCTCAACTGGTATGACAGCGTCCATCCCGAACGAGAGGGAGAAAGGGGGTTCTTGAGTAACTTTGGAAGGAGCTGTATTGTACGCCCAAAGGGCACCAGGTAGTTCTTCCGGCCAACGGGTTTTGGCACCGTCGAGGCGTTTCTTCAAGATATTCAGTATGTTCTTGTTGGCGGCTTCCGCCTGCCCGTTGGTATGAGGATTCCACACAGAGGCGTATTTGAGATTAATCTGGTGCTCTCCGCAGAAATCATGAATTCTTTGATTGGTGAATGGGGTGCCGTTATCTGTGACAATTACCATGGGTATGCCATACCTGCAGAAGATGTTTGCCCAAAGGAAATTCTCGACGTTTTGAGCAGTGGGTTGAGTAAGCGGCTTGGCTTCAATTCACTTCGTGAAGTAGTCCACTGCCACTAGAATCCATTTATAGCCTTTCATGGCTGTAGGCATTGGGCCTAGGAAATCCAGGCCCCAAATAGCGAAGGGCCAAGATGAGTTGATAGGCTTGAGGTAACCCGTGGGTTGCCTTTGCATGTCAGCGTAGTATTAGTATTGAGAGCACTTCTCCACAAATACTTGAGCATCCTTGTGAATATTGGGCCAAAAGAATCCTTGACGTAGGATCCGCATAACCAGGCTTCTGCCGTGGGCGTGTGTCCCGCATTCCCCTTGGTGTACTGCTTCCATAACCTTTAGGGCATCTTCTGGCCGTAGGCACTTGGTAAAGGGTTTGACATAGGATCTCCTGTAGAGTTCTCCATCGACGAGGGTGTACTTGGCGCAAATAAGCTTTAACTTCTGTGCCTCCTGTCGGTTGTCCGGTTGCACCCCATTCTTCAGGTAGTCTAAGATTTTGTCCATCTAGCAGGGTGGTGCTTCTTTAGAAGAAACTTCGGCGCATTCGAAATTAGGCCTTTTGAACACCTGAGTCCGGCGGAGGTCGGGAAGCCCCTCTTTCGCGAGTCGGTCCGCCACCTGATTCTCTTCCCGAGGTATGTGTCAGGGAGAAATCCTCGAATAGAGAGATCAAGGGCTTGGCCAGTTGCAGATATTTATTCAAAACCTCGTCCTTTGTTTCAAATGTCTGGTTCACCTGATTGACGACCAGCAGGGAATCACTGAATACTTGTATGCGCTTTACGGCCATGCTAAGCGCGAAGTTTAATCCTGCAATGAGGGTCTCGTACTCTGCCTGGTTGTTTGTTGCCTTGAACTGAAGTGTTACAGCCAAATGCAATGTAGCCCCCATTGGGTTGGTTAAGAGGATTCCAGCCCCCCCGGGATTGTGATCCGGATGCACCATCAACGTGAAGTGATCAGAGGTTTGCCAGATATTTGACGGGTGGTGGTTCCGATGTAGAAAACTCAGCGACGAAGTCGGCCAAGGCCTGAGCCTTGATAGCTGTTCGTGGAATAAATCTGATGTCGTACTCTCCCAGTTCGATAGACCCCTTGAGTAATCTTCCTGAAACCTCGGGAGTATGCAATATCTTTAGGAGCGGTTGATTTGTGACAACCTGAATAGTATGGGATTGAAAGTAAGATCGTAGCTTCCTTGTAGTCGTTAGGAGAGCCAGAGCGAGCCTCTTCAGGGTGGGGTATCGACTTTCAGTGTCCAAGAGTATGTGACTGGTATAGAAGATAGGAGGATGTACTCCATTCTCGCTGTCAAGGAGGACCGCCGAAACTGCAGTATCGGAAACCCCCAAATAAAGAGAGAGGATAGTACCTTCTTTCGGTGCTACCAGTATCAGGGCCGACGTAAGATACTTCTTCAGTTCAATAAAGGCAGCTTCACATTCGCTGTTCTATTGCCCTTTCTTGTTATTGCGCAAACACTGAAAGAAAGGGGAACACCGATCGCCGGCTTTTGAGATAAATCTGCCAAAACTGTTGATCCGCTTTGCCAGCTTCTGGATCTCTTTTGCCGTCTTCGGAGAGGGCATGCTCAGAATAGCTGATATTTTGTCGGGATTGGCCTCTATCCCTCTGACAGAGACCAGATATCCTAAGAATTTTCCTTAAGCCGCACCGAAGGTACACTTAGCAGGGTTAAGCTTAAGGTTGTACCTTAGGAGAGTATCGAGCGTTTCCCTGAGATCACCAAGATGCTCTGTCAAGGTTTTGCTTTTGACCAGGACGTCGTCTACATAAACTTCGAGATTCCTCCCCCTTTGTTTCCTGAAGACTGCATCAATCATGCGCTGATAGGTAGCACCGGCATTCTTGAGACCGAAGGGCATGACCCTGTAGCAGTAAGTGCCATAGTCAGTGATGAAAGTTGTCTTCTCCTCATCTTCCTTGGCCATCCAGATTTGGTGATACCCGGAGAAAGCATCCAGGAAACTCATAACCTCGTACCCAACGGTATGGTCTACCATCGTGTCAATACGGGGGAGAGGATAAGTGTCTTTAGGGCAAGCCTGATTTAATGTTCTGAAGTCTACGCACATTCTCCACTTCTCATTGGCCTTTTTCACCATAACGACATTGGTTAGCCATCGGGGATACTACACTTCCCTGATGTAACCGGCTTCCAGCAATTTTGTAATTTCCTCTTTGATGACATCCTGCCTTTCCCCTGCCATTACTCTCTTCTTTTGTGCAACGGAGGTGACGGCCTGAGACACATTCAAATGGTGTTCACAAACAGCCCTGTCCATGTCTGTAACATCTTCAGGAGACTATGCAAAGACATCGATATAATCCGAAAGCAAGGCAGTAACTTCTGCCTGCTGCTTCTCATTTAGATAAGATGAAACATTTACAATTTTAGAAGAGCCTTCACCTCCTAAGCCTGTGCCCATAGTTCCCGTGGAACTCACAATAGTCGTTGGGATCCACTCCGGGTGGTGGCGTTGGCCTGGGTCCAGCAGGTCGTATCCAGCCCTGCTTGACGGCCGCCGCATAGACCTCGGGGAGTGGCCTAGAGAGAAAAAGCTTCAGAGGCTGGGCGTGTCGAGGCCTTCCCTCTTCTCGATCATGAGGCCTGGCCACTCGCATCCTCATGGCCGAGGGTTCAGGACTCCGATGTTTCTTTTTGCTTCTCTCCTGTTTAACCCCGGGGGCTACTGTGGGGGAGGACTCGGCATCCTTCAGAAGCATAAATTGACTGGCCCTAGCCACCAGCTCTGGATAACTTCAAGGTTTGACCAATAGTAGGGATTTGGATAGGTCCCCTACCTTGAGTCCTTTCCAGAAGTTGTGCATGACCACTGCAGGTTCTACATCTTCAGCTTATGCTGCGGCAGCGAAGAAGCGATTGGTGTAATTCCGGAGGCTCTCTCTCTTGCCTTCCTTGATGTTGGCGAGCACCATATCAGAGACGACCATGCGGGTCCGTCCTATGAAACGGGCGATCAACTCCCACTTCAAATGTTCGTAAGAAGAGATGTGACCCTGGGGCAACTTGATGAACCAGCTAAACGCTGCTCCCTTTAGAGTATTGGCCAGGAGGTGGCACCTCGTAGCCTCTTCCGGCTGGTAGTACGGGACAACAGCCTCAAACCCCTGTACATGCTCATGGAGATCTGTTACGCCCTTGTAGACCTCCAGTCTGGGCGGTCGGAAGTCTTCTGGTATCGGGGCCAAGCGGATGGCATCGGAGAAAGGAGCGTTTCCGTCCATCGGCCCAAAGAAGGGGTCAGGCCCATGGTGAGGGGCCTGAACGCCAGGAAAGAGGGGGTCTCTTCTGGCGAGAAATTGAGGAAAAGCAGATGAAAGAAAGGCGGGTTGTGGTAGTGGACAAGGTGGAAGAGAATTTTGGCAAGCCTCCTGGAGGTGGAAAGCACATCTGGGTGGTCTAGAAGAACCGAAAGATTGGATGGAGGGTGCTGCAACCAGAGCCACTGGCGCAGGGGGTCCAGCGGCCGGAGGAGGTGGAACAGGGATCGCCGCTACCGGCGGAAGCAACTCTGGGGCTGCTGCGACCGGCGGAGGTGGAGCAGGAACCACCGCAACCGGCGGGAGGGAAATAGGAGCCGCCGCGATCGGCAGGAGAGGAAGCACGGTACATACCGGTTGCGTCTGTTTGAGGATCACGGCCTGCTTGGCGGTAAGGCCGGTAACCAAGTTTGTGAGATTTGCGAGCATCCCCTGGAGCTCCGAGACACGGGTGAAGCAGACCCGGCGCGACGCCGGGAAGTTGAAGTTGAAGCTCCGTCGTCCAGTGCTCGGACAGAGGGTTCTCCTGCGTGCAGACTGCGGGCAGCAGAGTTGGTTTTGCGCGTTCTGGCCACCATCTTCCTCGGTCTTAATGAAAGCACCAGAAGATGTTAATGTAGGATGTGGGGGTCCCAGGAAACACAAAAGAGAAAGAGAGTTCCGAGAGACGGAGGCGCGCAAAGAGGTGAGCTTGTTAATGAAAGCTCAAGGAGAGAGTCAATTCAGAGCATCCAGAGAAACACAGAGATTTAAGGTGGTTCAGGGAGGAAATCCCCTACATCCACAGGTCGATCAGCAAAGATATTTCACTAAAGTAAAAAGGAAGCCCTGAAGGCTTGTACAATGCTTTCTTAGAGAAAAAAAGAAGAAGAAGAAGAAAAGGAGCTCCTCAGTTGGGGCCCTGATACAGTGAGAGTTGTCTCAGAGAGAAAGAGAGTTTTCTACCATTTTTCCCCATGTCCTTCTCTTTTTGCTGAGAACTGTTCAGCGATATTTGTAGCCGATGGAGTGCGTAGCTTTACCCAGATTTCTCGGTGAAAAAGGTGATGGGTAAGCTCTGGAGCCCCCGCCGTTTGCCTGCCACCCGAGAGACCTGAATTTGTGAAAGGAATGTGATAGCATTTAATACTAGTACCTTTTCTGGGAATTCGTGACTGCTGGGGCATACGGATCCTTGATCTGCTGGTCTGCAAAAAGGTGCCTGTACGGGGAACGACGCAGTTAGGTGAAGTTGATTGTGACAGGCGTTGCTCCGTAACCTCGTGCCCGATGTTATAGGGGTGGTCTTGAGGTATCGGGAACGAGGTTAGGTTTAACTCTCATGGCCGAGGTTTGACCTGGTCAAAAGTCCTACAAAACCTAGAGCTGAGTCAGCAAATCAATCAGTCAAGTGGAGGCCAGCCAGGAACCACGTGTTCGGTCAGGATGCAGCGCAGGAACCACGTGTTAACAAGAACACAGTTTACCCCGAAGAGCATGGTAATCACTTCACATTTTCTTCGCCTAACTGCGCTATTTCTTAACCATTGTGAATCTGGGAAAATGACAATGGTAGGGGCCCATAGTTGGGCCGCAAACCCTTTTATATTCTGTACCTCGGCAGTTCCACTCCCCAAGGATGACATCCAACCGTCTAATCCTAGGGCCTATCGCCTCGACTCTCCCAACAGTCACATCACAAATTTTCACCAATTTTCGAAAAAGTGCATTTTTCATTAATCTTTCTTCTTTTACAATTCATCAAAAAAAAGAAAGAAAAAAAAGGAAGAAAGAAATAATATCATCTTAAGGAGAAGCTTCAAACTCCGACTCTGCAAGGAGACCCTGAACAGCTTTAGCAAATTCCTTTCGACTACAGTTCTCCTCCTCTAGCTCTTTGACTCGGGCCACCAAGGCGGCTCTCTCCTTCTTCAGCTCCTTGCTCTCGAGCATCATCACCTCCAGATCGCTCTCATAGCGAGCGCACTTCGACTCCAGATTGGCGATCGTTTTTTCTGCCTCTGAAGGCTCCAGCCTACGAAGAAGGGTCAGAACCTCTTCCACCTTCTGTTCGAGTGACGCTGCCTGCTCTCTACTAGCCACCCGCTTTTCAACCTGGTCGAGGTGCGAACAGATATTGCGTGCAAAGAACTGTAACCGACTGAGGGTGGTCCCCTTTTGACCTACCACAACGCCGCGGTACTGCAACCGACTGAGGGCCCCGGTGGCGATGAAACCGCGGCCACAACGCCGCGGTCCTGTGACAACGCTTCAAGAACCTCCACAGCCGAGGGAACCGAAGGCTGGGCCTCCGCGACTTTTGTCGCCGGCTGCACTTAATTGTTCGCCACAATGAAGGTGCTAATAACCGAAGAGGTCGTCCGAGCTCCACTATGGGAGGGCCTCGACGCTGCGTGAAGGGTTCCCCGTGAATCCCCAGCGTCGGCGCCGAGTCCCATTGAGTTTGAGAGACGGATCCGAGGCCTCTTTGGGGCCTCCTCACGAACAGGAGGCCGTCTCGTGCTCCCTTGGCCCGATTGGGAGGGGCGCCCAGTCTCAAGAACACCATCTCCCATGAACCCAGCGACACCTGTCAACATGGATATCACCACACAATTTTCTGCCTTGAGGTTAACAAATGAACCCTACAGCCCTTCCATAGGTATTTATGCAGGTTTCAGAAATTTGCATGGCACCCGAGCACGTGCATCAATGCACTTCACGACTACTGGAGGGGCATGTTACATCTGGATCAGTACCACCTCATCTAGAGCATACACGTGGAGGCTCGCGTGGTGACGAGGTCACGAGTCCTCATGTTGAACAAGGAAGATACGACGTCGAACAAAAAACGCCGGAAGATCACACCGAACGCCGAATTGATAGAGGACAATTTGGTACAGAGGACCATAACTCTTAAAAATGTAGATATTGGGCCTGAAAAACCCCTGGCGCAGAATGCGCATGACCAGACTTCGACCATGAGCATGGGTCCCACACTCTTTCTGGTGGACAACCTTCATAATCTCTTGAGCTTCCTCAGGCCTCAGATATTTTGTGAGTGGCCTGGAGTAGGATCTTCTATATAGTTCGCCATCAATGAGAACATACTTGGCGCATTCGAGTCTTAATTTCCTTGCTTCTATTTAATTACTAGGATGGGCCCCCATTTTTCAAATAATCAATGATTCTATCCATCCCGCAAGGTGCTAACTCAGCGCTTTGGATTCTGCACATTCATAACTGGACTTCTCGAACATTTGATGCTAATGGAAGTCAGGAAATCCCTTCTTGGCGAGCTGGTCTGCCACCTGATTCCCTTCCCTAGGAATACGCGTCAAGGAGAATTCCTTGAACTGGGAGATCAGAGATTGGACCTTCATCAGATACTTCCTCAGAGCGTCATCCTTAGTTTCATAAACACGATTCACTTGATTGTGAGTCGCTGAACACCTGGATATGCCGCATGGATAGCCCAAGGGCAAAGCTCAACTCCGCCTGATTATTAGTGACCTTAAACTGGAGGGTCACTGTTAGGTGTAAGGCGACACCTGTTGGGCTAATTAGAAGTATTCCAATTCCATAGGAATAGTGTCCAGAAGCACCGTCAACATGAAGAGATCAAGGTATGACCTTGTCTTTAGTGGGTGGTAGCTCTGAGGTGGAGAGTTCAGCAATAAAGTCAGCTAGCGCTTGAGCCTTGATCGCTGTCCTTCATATTTAATGTCCAATTCACCAAGTTCGATAGACCACTAAAGACGTCTCTCGAAAACTTCGAGGGTGTCCAATATCTTGAGAAGGGGTTGATCTGTAATCACCTGTATAGTATGCAATTGAAAGTAGGGACACAACTTGTTGGCTACCATCAAAAGAGCAAAAGCATGCTTTTCGAGTATGGGATATCGAGTCTCAGCATCCAAAAGTATATGACGGATGTAGAAAATTGGACGTTGGATCGCCTTATCCTCGTTGACGAGGACGATTGAGACTGTCGCATCTAACACCCCTAGGTAAAGGGAAAGAACCTCCCCTGCCCTAGGTGCCACGAGTATCGGTGCAGTGGTGAGATATCTCTTTAACTCTGTAAAGGCTGCTTCACATTCATCAATCCACTGGCCCCTTTTGTCGTTGCGGAGACACCAGAAGAATGACAAACATTGATCACCAGCTTTGGAGATAAACTTTCCCAAGCTGTTGATGTGTTCTGCTAGCTTCTGAATCTCATTCATTGATCAGGGGGAAGGCATGTCGAGAACGACCGATATCTTGTCTGAATTGGCTTCTATTCCTCTGGTCGATATCAAGTAGCTCAGAAATTTACCTGAAACAGCACCGAAAGTGCATTTAGCAGGATTGAGTTTGAGTTTGTACCTATGGAGAGTGTCAAACGTCTCCCTTAGGTCAGCGAGATGCTCCTCCATGCTTAGGCTTTAGACTAAAATATCATCCACATATGCCTCGAGGTTCCTCCCCCTTTGGTTCTTGAATATAGCATCTATCATACGTTGATAAGTAGCGCCAATATTCTTGAGACCAAAGAACATGACATCGTAGCAATGAGTGTCGAAGTCTGTGATGAAGGCAATCTTCTCCTTATCCTTCTTAGCCATTCGGATTTGATGATACTCGAAAAAGGCATCTAGGAAGCTCATTACGTCGTACCTAGAGGTGCGATCTACCATGATATCAATGTGCGACAGGGTATATGTATCTTTGAGACACGCTTGATTAAGTGCTTGAAAATCCATGCACATTTTCTATTTCCCATTGGGCTTTTTCACCATAACAATATTAGTGAGCCATTGTGGGTACTGGACTTCTCTGATGTATTCTGCCTTTAGTAGCTTGTTAACTTCCTCCTCAATGACACTCTGCCTTTCTCCTGCTATGACTCTGTTCTTTTACTTTGTGGGAATTGTATTAGTAGACATATTCAAGTGATGCTCACAAACAGCTCTATCGACTTCTCAAATATCTTCGGGGGACCATGCAAAAATGTCTATATACTTAGAAAGCAAAGCAGTAGCTTCTGCTTGTTGATTAGCATTCATGGAAGAGGATAAGTTTACAAGTTTAGAAGAATCTTCTCCCCCCAAGGTTACATTGATGACCCCCTCTTGCGGTACGACTGGTTGAGTTTCCCTGGGGTCTAGTTGATCAACCACGAGCTGTGCGACGATCTGGAAAGATCGAAACACCTGCCTAACATCTCCCTTGATTGTGACAATGTCGCTTGACGTGGGGAACTTTGCGCAAAGGTGCTGCATAGAGATTACCATCCCGAAGAAGTTGAGAGAAATTCTTCCAAGGACAGCATTATAGCCTAACTTCACCCTGATGACTATGAAGTTCACCATGTTTATGGCATGGTCGTTGTCATCACAGAAGGGGACTGGCAGGGAGATGAATCCGAGCAGTGGGACCTTTTCTCTCGAGAAATCTAGCAGAATGGACCCTGCACGAAGGAGACCTAGTTCTTTGAGTCCCATTTGGAGGAAGGCAGATTCAAATAGAATATCGGCCGCACTTCCTGAATCAAGCAGTACACACCGAACATTGAAATCGGCGATACGGGCAGTGATCACTATTGGATCATTGTAGGAATTGCCTTGGCGAGGGAGATCTTCCTGATAGAATGTGAGAGGGATGGAAGAAAAGATTTGATGAGAAATGCCACTGACTTCAATCACTTGACGGCGAGCAGTGGTAGGATCAACGCTGAAAATGATGTTGATAGTTCTTGCAGCAGGGGGTAGGACCGGATTGGCTGACTTGAGCCTGGTGGTGTTGTAGGATTCCGTGCCGGAGCCCCCACACCTTTTTCTGGGTGGCGCTGGGTGTATGCGTCATCAACAAAACTCCTCAACCTTGCTCTGATCTGCCAATTTGTTAAGCAGGGCCTTGGGCATGTGACACTTGTGGAGCTTGTGCCCGTAATTCCCATGGAGCTCGCAATAGTTGTTTGGGTCTACTCCTGCAGGTTGTGCCAGCTTGGGTCTTGAAGGGCAAACCCAACCTTGCTTCACTGCCGCTGCATACACCTCAGCAAGCACCCTGGAGAAGAAATGCTTCTGCTCGTATGACTGGTGTGACTTTTTATCGCCCTTGCCATGATTCTTGCTCTTGCGATCCTTCATGGTTGATGATACATTGCCTCGATGTTTCCTTTTCTTCTTGGCCTTGCTGGTTCCGGTAACATCGTTAGAAGAGGCCTCAGCATCCTCTAGAAGCACAAACTGGCTAGCTCTTGTAACTAAATCTGAAAAGCTCTTGGATTTTGCCAACTATAAAGACTTGGACAAGGCCCCACTCTTAAGTTCTCTCCGGTAATTATGCATGGCGACAGTAGGGTGAACTTCCTCTGATTCTGCTGCAGCTGTGAAAAAATGATTAGTATAATCATGTACTCTTCTTTTAACCTTGCTTGATATTGGCGAGCACCATATTGGACACGACCATTCTTGTCCGGCCAATGAAACGGGCAATCAACTCCCATTTTAAATGTTCATATGAGCAAATATACCTCTGGGTAGCTTGACGAACCAGCCGAACATTGCTCTCTTCAAAGTATTGGCCAAGAGATGACATTTGGTGGCCTCATCAGGGTGTCGATAGCGAATAGCAGCTTTGAACCTTTGGATATGTTCGCAAGGGTCAGCAGTCCCCTTGTAGACTTTGAGTCTCGGTGAAATCCTCCGGAACTGGTGCTGAGACGAATGGCTTCAGAAAAAAGAACATTACTATCAAGAGGACCAAAAAAGGTATCAAGTCCGTATTGGAGGGCCTGATCACCGGGGAAGAAAAGGTTCCTTTCAGATAGGAAGAAAGGGAAGGCTGGAGGAAAGAAAGCAGGCTGAGAAAGTGGACATAAAGAGAATGGTGAAAGAGGATGCTGATTTTGGTGAACTTTCTGAGGAGGGAGACGGTGCCTAGGAGGTTGGGAAGATTCGGATGACTGAGCAGAGGGGGTTCGGCAGGGGGAGGAGCTCCCCTCTGCTCCTGAAGGCAAGGAGGAGGGTCCGCCGTCGTAACCAGCGAGAAGAGTGCTAGGGCCACTGCAACCGGCGGAGCTAGAGGAGGAGTGGTCGCAATCTGCGTGACAGGAGCGGAAGCCATCGAAACTAGCGGGAGAGGAGCAGGAGGCAGTACGACAGCACAGACTGGTTGAGTTTGTCGAAGAATAACGACCTGTTGGGTTGTAAGGCCAGTAACCAGATCGGTAAGATTGGCCAACATCTCACGAAGCCCTGACATCCAGGTGCCTCTGGAGCAAGAAGTAGATTCGGCACGACGTCGGGATGTTGAAGCTGAACCTTCATCCCCTGACGCCTTAACAAAGGGTTTGTCTACCTGTGCGCTGCAGATTAGGGAGTTGGTTCTGAGCGTCTTGCCTACCATCTTCTTGGGGTTTCAATAAAAGCACCAGAAAAAATGTTGACGTAAGAAAGAGGAGTTTCAAGAGACAGCGGTACGCAGAGAACTAAGCCTAACGATTAAGGCTTAATTGAGAATAAAATGGTTCAAGAACAGCTTGTCCCCTACGTCCAACTGGCAAGCTCTAAATCTTTCACTAATCTCAAAGAAGAAGCCGCTGTGGCCCAGTACAGAACTGTGTAAAGCACAGAAAGAAAAAAAATGAAGTTTTTTGTCCGACCCTTCTTGAAGCCTTGCTCAAGGGTATTTATAGTTAGCTTGCAATGACAGTCTGCAAACCGCAAATATAGGGCAAACTGGAGCTTTCTTGTTAGAACAATGGCTTCTCCCCTATGGTGATGTGACTTTAACTATGACAATACACTCCAGGTATGGAACATGTACAAAGTATGGCTGTCTGGCCTGAACGATTTATACAATTGTCAGTCTAGAAGAGTATAACAGCTACAACTTAGGCCAAATATCAGCACCGATGCTATTGCAGAAACTGATTCTCGGAGCCAATGGCATAGCTCTTCTAGAAGGGCAAACCAATCCTCATGCCCGATGATGTTGAACCTCATCGTTGATGACTGATAAACGGATTAAGGAATCTCTTAGGGTGACAGGTGTATGGCTGAAATATAGCACTAAAGCCACATGTTAACACATGTATACCATCATCTCTTTTAACATAAACTTTTCACAACATGTGCATACCAAAAATCTTACATACATGCTACAAAAATTATAAAAATAAATGTTCGTAGACATATAGAATGGATTTCAAGCTTTTTAAATGTCAAATAATGTAACATTTTTCATCCTTCTTAAAAAGTACAATTAATCTTTGAGCTTGAGATCTTTCAGTATCCAAGAATGCTCACTACCAAGTAGAATTGCAAAACGCAGAGAAGTTAAATTGATCCTGTTTCAAATACTTTTGCAGAATTTAAGCAATTAGAGATTCAATCACAAAGATAATTACCAGTCCTACAATTGGGGACTTCAGCAAAACAAATTACACTGAACAGACAGCTTGCACATAAATAAATTTGGTCTCTCATTATACAAAAAAAATATAGGCATAAGCACATGGCTAAAAAGACCCCTATAGGAAAAGAATCCCAAGAAAAGGGACAGATAAAAGAAAGGATATGGCGACAATATTACAGATTTAACCTGGCAAAGTAAACAAAACTGTAGATGGCTGAAGAAGGTGGTGCAAAGGTAATAGAATTATAGCAATTCAAGATGAAGCAGAATATTTCTGCGGCCTCCAGTCTGATTTCTCAGCCGAGAGTATTCCCTTCCTGTCTTTGGAGAAAGTAAGTTGGACCTCCCAATGTAGAGTTTTCAGCAGGTTTTCTACTTCACTTATAACAGAAGATTCATCCCTCAGTATCAGCCTCCCTCCTGGCCTCACAATCCTGTCGACCTCCACCATCACTGGTACAATGCTGCATCTGGAAGTCCAAAGCAATACAAGAAAATAAACTACAAATGAAGTTCAAAAGAGTTGTCGAGGTTTTCCTGAAAGAATTTCGGGCTTGGTCAACCTAATCAAGCAGGCCAGCGGATCATGGTCTGTTTGTTAAACTCTTCTTGCCATGTTTGCTAATGGATCATGGTTGAGTTGTTTATTTGAATAATTCGAGTATCATTTGCATTATGGACCCTTCTTTAAAAAAAAAAATCAGGATGAGTGTGATTTAAGTCAACCCAACTACTCTTCTTGATTTGGCTGTCATAAATCATAATAACCCGTTAACAACTTGTTAATGGGTGGTAGTAGGCTGTTATGAGCTCATATCCTGGTTAATCCCACACTCAAACTTGTTGAGCCGAAAGAGAAAATATGGGCAAATTAACATAACATTGTCAAGTGTACACATTAATCAAAGAATTAAAAGTTCACCTTTCTTTCAATTTGGAGAAAAGATGGTCGGCATGTAGCAGATCATAGGTACGAGGATATGTACTGAAGGATTCACACCAGTCATGATATATGCCAAAAAGTCCACGCTCATATATAATCGGCAGGGTGTCCGGAGAATCAATGTTCACTACATTCATCACCCATACTTTCAGGTCCTTCAGAGATGCAGCAAACCTGAAGAAAGAAAGATATTGTTGGGATCGATAGACATCACAGCATATGATGAATTGGATCTGGGTTTTAATTTACCCTCATAATTTAAGGCCAAATTAAAGTCTAGGAGAGTTGAATTGAATAACACCATGAAAGAAGAAGAAATCATTTGGAGAAATATATAGTTTGAGGCAATTTAAATTAACCCTAAGCCCTCGATCAAAATTAGCCTCCAAAACAAATGAAACAAATACTGTAGCAGAGATACTTACCCTCCATAGATTGCTGTCATGTCCATAACATTTCTAACTTTGGACCAGTTAATCCCCAAACCATTGAGGTATGACTTGTTCACAATGTGTCTCCAGTGATCATAGTCAGCTTTGAAATCAGCATGAGCTGGTTTTCCATATAAACCTGTCTGAGAAGTATTCAACCAATATGGGGGAGTTGCTACTCTCCTTGGCCACGCCATAGGCCATTTAGTTCCACGTTCTGTAACATCAACAGGCATGCGATGCATACAGGACTTCATTGGGATATACCTGGAAAAAGAAGTTGAACAACATGCTCAGGAGTAGGGCTAGCAATTATGTTTGAAATTACAAACAGGATAATCAATCAAATTATGATCGCATCAAATTGACTTGATCATCTAATTAAGTCAATGGTACAGAAGTTATTTAACTTGAAATTAACTCGATATATGCATAAGCATGTCTTTAGGCTTTCAAAATTTGTAAGATTCTTAATATGTATACATGTGTTTTTTCTTTTTTCTGTAATGTACACGAGTTTCAGAGACAGTATATCAAAGAGAAACATAAACCATAGAGTTAATTAATAATACAATCTGTAATATTACTGATAAATATGATGACTATACAATTCAATAAATAGGGATGGTAAATTCAGTTAAAATCTACTAGAATACCTACTTGAAATGAAACAAAATTTGGATATTAGTTTGCTCAAAAGAATATATTGAAGTGAATTTGCATAATCGGCAACAAAAAGCAGTAAATGCCATGAGGCAGTAGCCTAATCTTTATGTAGCAATGAAGCTAACCAACTAAATTGCATCTAACCTAGCTTGCTTATACTGCTTAAGCGGTAAAGAAAGAAGACAAAATTTCATGCATACTCACCAAGCTGCATTAGGATCATCCTCTTCTTCACACATCGGAGGACTTTGATGCTTCCTATTCTCATAACATTCATTTGTAGTTGGTTTCCTGTAAATTGCTGCAGCAACACCATTTAGTTTGTCCTTCTTGATTGTGACAAGATCCCAACACATTGATTTGGTAAGAAATGTCATCGCTGAAATCAGAAAAAACTGCTAGTTTCAGTTGAACCAGTTTTCCGCAAAGAATGAATGTGTTTTTTTCATTTTTGATGATGAAGAATGAATGTGTTACAGCAACACAGAAAGGTGAAAAGGCAACTACCTTTCCATATCTCCACATCTTCCTTCAGCTTCTGATAAACTGGGGTTGCAGACCACACAAAGTAGCCACCAGGACGCAGCACACGATTCAGCTCCAGTAGAAGCATGCCTCCTGCCATCACAATGGCAAACATATATAAGCATGGATATCCAAACAGGTATTAAAATTAGGGAAAAATCAGCAGAAAGTAAATATATATAAGCAAAAAAATCACGGATGAATACCATCTGCATGCCACGGCACTCGGCACCTCGCACAATGCACAAGATCAAAAACTTTGCTTGGAAATGGAAGTCTTTGAGAACCCATTACAGCAGATATAGCAGGAATGCCACGCTCAAGAGCAAACTGAACTTGAGCTTCATGTTCATCCTTTGGTGCAAAAGACATTGCAAGTACATCACGCTCAAAGAGATATCCACCAAAGCTCGCAACCCCACAGCCAACATCCAGAATAACACGAGTGCGCTTTCCCCATGCAATGCCAGGGAGAGACTGCAACCCGAGTCAGATTGTATGAATCCGAACAATCATGGAGAGACATGAATTTGTTGTCTTATTATTAAAAGTGAGCATTGATGAATATAAATAAGATGCTTTGGAACATAATTACAAGGAATAAAGCCTAAAATACTCTACAAAGCAGCGTCATCATCAAGAAATTAAAAAGTTCAGCATAACACCAGAAACTTCAGAAAAAAGGTTCTTCCATATTATATTTGATGTTTTCAAAACCTTATTGATTGAGATACTATATAAAAAATTAAATGCTTCGGGTACATTCTTTCATATGCTAGATATAAAAATGACTGATTTTGATTTTGCATATAATGGTCCATGAAAAAAAAATAGCACCAATTTCTTCAAAAAAAAGTAGCATCAAATAGTCTAAGGTGGCAAACACCTACATATCATGTTTATAATCCGGGCTATTCAGGCATTATCATACATGTATTTAATTGCTTTTCTAAAGTCACCAATAACTGAAGAAATTAAAGCATAACTTGTTTTTTCCACAGTATAAAAAAGAAGTCAGAATAGTTGAGAACCAATGAAGCACAAATACTTCTAAAGAGCTCCCATTCTCATATCATATATGTATAGGATACTCGTACTCCCAAATACACCCAGATGCATATCAGGTATGCTATGTGGCATTTGCGAGTGAACAAAAACTTGGACACCAAGGATACAACAAATACCAAGAAATTTAGAAAATAGAAATAATTTTAATGGATTATTTTAGGGTCTTATTTGCAAAAAAATTAATAAAATTTCAAAGTTTAGAGTCTAGTTAATGCCTTGCAGAAATGCTTGTATATGAAATAACTTTAAAAACAAAAAAAGAATTTTATAAGCAAAAAAAGAACAATTTAAAACTCTCTTCCCTTCACGTAGATATCTGGTGACTACTCTTAATGAATATAATATATAAAACAATATTTACTCCAATAAAGGTGTGGATAATCGAAACATGCTCTATGAAAAAGCTGATAACAATAATACTTATTAGTTGTTGGTTAGAAGATGAATTAATTCCCAAAATAATAATTATAAATAGGTACAAATTAGTTGGGTTGATGCATTAAATGCGATTGATGTATATACATATATACATACACACAAAATAAGGTTATTGTATAAACAAAGAAAAGGAATATTTAACAAAATCTTACACATTCTTGAAATTAATTATATTATTATTAATACTACTAAAAATAATATTATGAATAATCTAACTTGAAAATTGAAACATCCTTCAACAACTATTGAATTTTTAAAAAAATTTAAATTTAGAAGTTTAAATGTTGATTTGTTTTTTATTGTGTGGGCCAAACAAACTGATCCAACATAATTTTTGTTTCTAATTAGAGATATTGAAAAATATCGAACAAGTATTAGATAAGTATTATTTTTTAAATAAATAATAATATGCCACGTAGCATATTAGATATGTATTAGTAGAGATATATATTAGTGAAATATTAGGAAGTATCGACATCTAATGCGAATATGATACAAATTGTTAGGTCTTATGAAGTATTTGTGCTTCAAAACCTATCACTCATATTAGTTTTACTTCCCTACCACTCCAACCTCTCATTTGTATAATCTGATGTTCTTTGTGTGCCTAGCATGCAAAAAAATAATAATTTTCATTTCTCAATCCAGCAACTCTAATCAAGTATCCATTGAATTCTTACTTGCTTTTTTTCTTGTTAAAGATTTAAGCACTGGTAAAATCATTTTCACAGGCCAAGCAAAGTATGGCATGTATGAAGAGTGGACCATCACTACAACACCACTATTACTTGCATTTTTTAGCATCAAAACTACAGCATCAGCACAACATCATATATTAAGTTATCCTGTTATTTCCATTCTCATTCATATCTTGTCTCGCCCCAATTTAAAATCAACTTCTCATGATATTTATAATCTTTCACGCAATGCGTGTCAATGCAGTAAAAAGTCATCAATTATCATTTCCGACTACAACTATCTCATCCGACCCGTTGGAAAACATTTTCTCTAATGTGCGGACATCACAAACCATTTCTCATGATGGTTTCAAATTCTATGCTATCTTTATAGACCACTAACCAAATACACATGGTTTTATCCTCTCAAAATAAAGTTTAATCACCATGATGTCTTTATTTGTTTTAAAAACAAAGTCAAGAACAATGCTAAGTATTATTTTGATCATTAAAATTATTACAGCCTTCTCTAATAATGGTAGCGAACACATTAGTCTTACATCTTGTATAGCAATTAATGGCATCCCTCATCTCCCCCCCCCCCCCCTAAACACACACACACACACTCTCAAGCATAATGGATTTTCCCAATATCATCATTGTCACATTGTCGAAATTCGTCTTGCCTTGATGCTCTCACGACTTCATTTTGTTACACTTTTAGTCTCACACCATCGCCAATGTTGTCTATCTTATAAATTGCATGCCCACATTTTTTGGCCTGAATGAACATGCTAAAATGCAAACTTGTACAGACTTCTATTTCCACATATCTGTCGCGTACATTGCACATTAGAACAGCCTTGGCTATCGTACCGTTGTGGGTAGTTTGCAATACTTCTTTCTCACTAGCCTAGATAAATTCTCCTTCACTAGTGTTTATTGTTTATCTTGGTCGAAATCCCATCTCCCACAAGTATTATACAGTGCACTCAATGCACAAGGGTTGAACTCGACCTTCCTTTCGACAGTGACATACACACCAAGAGTCATGTCAGACAGAGCGATGGTACTAAACTAGAGACTACCACAACGAGACCATCTAGTCAGTACTTTTCCCAAGAATTCCCTCTCAATGCAATAGCAAGGTTCAACCAAAGACTTGCTATGATACCGGTTCTTAGGATCATTGGTGCTTCAACTCTCCTAAAAGCTTAAGCTGATTTAAAGGGCAAAATCAATTCACTTATTATACTACGCACTCAGCAGACAAGCACCCACAGATCGAACCTAGCATTCTTTTTGATAGTGGTACACCCAGTTAGGGTTATGTCAGGCAAGGTAATGGTATTAAAGCAATGACGATCACACCCAAACCATCCAATCATTGCATTTCTCAAGAGATTTCTTTTGCTTAAGGATAACATTGGATGCTTTTCTCGGAGCTCCATCTTGAGGGTGCATGATAGAAAAAATACATACAAGTTGTTGGTTAGAAGATGTGTTGATGCCCAGAATAATAATAGTAATTAGCTACTAGACATTAGTTTGGTTGATGTATTAGATGTGATTATATATAAGACAGTTGCATGAACTATTGGATCTAAATAAAATATATACCAAATACTATATTGAATGGCTGAAGTGCAGCGACAAAATAGATCTCTTTCTGGGATGCGTTGTCATCGATCTCCTTGGTTTCTCCCTTGGTTAGTGGCCTCTCATTTGATGTTCCTGATGGCAAAGAACTTAGAGAGAACAAGAGAGAACCAACCCCTAGCCTTATGTATAGAGGTCCTAAGTTTCTTAGCACGAAAAAAAGCTGCCTTATCCATATGGTTTAGAAGAAAATCAAATTTCTTGCCATTAAAGAAACCTTTAATTCCACTTAATGGGTAATCACCATGTAAGCACATCCTTAATTGGCAATTGGCCATTAAAAAAAATAGGAAACCAAATAAAACAAAGCCGAATGCATATGACTATGTGGGCCACTAGGGTAAATAAATGTATATATATTTATTCTAACATAAACAAGAAAGACAATATAATCCGATCATCTCGCTTCTATACGAGTCACAAATATAAGCACATCAATTGAAGATGTGGGGCATCAAATTATGCTCTACTTATTTTCAGGTAGACCAAAACAAGAATATTTATATGTTAACACAAATATTTTCAATAATTTGTCATATCTTTGTCATATTTATGTCCTATATTTTCTACATTTGATATATTATCGTATTCGTATCATGCTTTTATCTCATAATATACCTGTGCTTCGTAGTTAAGAACACTCTAGCTTGCTACAAAGTTACTTGGCAATTGTGTTTGGCTAAATTCAATAGAAACTATGCCAAGCTTGGAATTGATATTTCTGTATCAACATATGCCACATAAAGACATCCTTTTCACAAGCACTATTTCACCTTTTAGGTGTTGTTGAAAACAGAAACTCATGGGAAAGGAGATGAAATCCAAAATATTGTTCAACACAGTTGCATTAAATGACACCATCCTGCTTTCATGATACAACAACAACAAAACCTTAATCTCACTAAATGGGGTCGGTTACATGAATCCTTTGTTTCTTTTGTACTCTATCAATTAATAAATTCTTATCTAGATCTAAGTGAATAAGATCACTTCTTATAGTTTCTTGTCATGTATTAAATAATCTAATAAACCAAGTAACACCTTTATCTTTCAAGTATTTCCAAACATCTATTGGAATGTCATCCAGTGGTGGGGATACCACGAACGACCGTCGATTCATTCCTAGCAGAGTTTACTGTCGACGACCGAGATCTAGCCACGCTACTCCAATTTGAATCGATTGACTATTAGGATAGATTTAGAAAGATGAATGTTGCGGATCGCTGACTCGATGGATTGAAAATCTCTCATTCATTCTGATTGATTGAAAATTTTATTTTGGGATGATTTTATTTCACATTTATTTTGTATTAATTATTTCTATTTCTATGATTGTTATTTTAGGCAAGTTATCTAGTATTTTCTCGTTTATGTGAGGAATTTATTACATTATGTATTTTTCCTTTATTGAGTCAGTTTGTATGGAGGTCTATATAAACGTCTCCCTGTTACTCTTATTTTTCTAATGCTGAATGAATTTGACTTATATTTCCCTTGGGATTATTTGATTCTGGAATGAATCGATATCCTGGATAGGGAAAGCCTTGGCCCTTGGGTGAGAATCCCTAAACTCCACCCGCTCCAGCTCCTCCCCTCTGAGTTCGATTCCATTCATTTTACATCCCTCAGCATTCACCTCACCTCATTCTCGTCCACCTCACCTGCTCGTTTGCTTTCTTGGATCTAGCTCGCCGACTCCAGTTCGACGTGATCGCGTCGTCAGGTTTCTACATCACTGACGACGCGCCCGCCCCGACTACATAGACATGAGTATACAGCTCCACTCAATGCCGCCAAGCACGCCCAGTCTGCTGCCCGACGCGTTGTTCTGTGTGCGCCGACCCGCAGCCCTGCGCGCGCCGACCTGCTGTCCTGCAAGTGCCTGAGATCGCGAGCCTGCGACGCGCGTATACTTGCGCCAGCACGCATTTGCGCCCGTGCCCGCGAGCATTCTAGCCCGCACCCTCGACCCCGGTCTCGCGCTCGTGCTGGTGCCCCCGCCCCCGCGCCCGCCCGCGCCCCTGTTTGCTCCTGCGCCTGCCCCAGCACCGCCCGCGCGCTCGCTTGCGCTCGCCCCAGCAAAACCTACGCACCTGGCCCAGCGCCGCCAGCGCACCCGGCCCAGCAACGCTCGCGCGCTCGGCTCAGCGTCACCCGCGAGCCCGCCCCAGCGCTGCCTGCCCACCCGCCCGCGCCTGCCCCTGTACCCGAGCGCGCCTACGACCCAGCTACCCAACTCCTAATTTTTTGGGAAAATTACAACGTAATCCCTAGACTCTCTCACTCAAGTACGAATCTAAACAAAGTCTTTAACCTAATTAAGCCGAATAATCTGAATTTTTTCTACTCGCTTGTGATTTGCTCGAATTTGTTCCACCTGTGCGACCTTTTATTATTGAGTAAATTTAAATTACTGTTGGTTAAATATTGTAAGATGCTTAATCTTATTCCCTGTTTCTGATTTATTGAAAACCGGACTGCGCCGAAATCTGATTTGATAATTTTTCAATTACCTTCGAACTAATTTATTTAAAATTTTGAAAAAAATTAATTTTACGGGTTTAATTAAATTCTCAGTCATTACAAAATTATTCTCTGATATTCTAGTATTAGTTTGTGAATAATTTGCTATATAAAATTGTTGATCTCTAAACTGTATCATCATTCATCCGTCCTGCATCATCCAATCTTACTGCTTTTTTATACTTCTTTAAATCTTTTCAAACTTTAGCTTTATTGATACGTCAAATGTAGGAGTTATTTTTACTTTTTTAGTGTGCTGAATTCAGTAAGATTAATTGTATTTTCACAACCTAAATTAAAAAAATATTGAAAGAACTTTATCCATCTATCTTTGATATGTTCTTTCATGAAAAATATTTTTGATCTTCATTCTTAATGCATTTTACTTAAGTTAAGCTTTTCATTTTTCTATTTCTTTTCTTTGCCATCTTATATACCTGTTTGTTTGTCTTTAATGTTTAGCTTCTTATATAAATCCTCAATAGACATATTCTTTTCATTGTAAACTATTTTCTTAGACTCTTATCGGGTTGTTTTATATTTCTTTTACTTATCCTTATTCTTATTTTTAAATCAGTCTTTATAACAAATCTTATTCTTTATTTTTTCTTATACATCATATTTCCACCATCAAGCATCTTTATTATTTGGGGTCACTCTTTTGGATTCTCCTAACATATCTTTCGCCACCTTACGAATTTAGTTAGTAACTGTTAATGACAAAAGATCAGTTTCTCTGTTAATATTTCATTACCCAAATTGTAAAACCTTATTCTTAAATATATATTTGTTCTCATTCTTTAGATTTCATCATTGAGTCCAAAAATAATGTTTCAACTTATTATTCCTTCTCTAATACTTTATTTCAGAATCTAAAATCGTTAATCGATATTGAATAGTCAAACATTTACTTGAAATAATTTTACAATCTTTACAAGCCAAGCAATCTTGTTTTCTTTTAAAAAAATAATTAAGTTGAGTTTTGGAAGATTCATCCTTGTAAGTGATAATAGGCGCATCTCTTTTCTTGAATAGAATATTAATAATTATAAAATAGATGCTAAGAAAAACTTTAAAATAATTTTAGCTTTCTCATTCGTCTCACTAAAATCATATCCAATGTGGACGCTATTGAATTCCTTAGCAGCACTTTCAACATGTTTGTTTAAATCTCCTTTGATAAATAATCTTTTCTCCTAAAGTATCTCTTGTATTAACTTTTTTAAATTATTCTAAAATTTTTAGTTTATGCTGGCATCCAAACCTGATAAATAATCTTTTCTCCTAAAGTATCTCTTGTATTAACTCTTTCAAATTATTCTAAAATTTTGTTTTATGTTCGCATCCAAACCCACTAGAGGGGCATATATACTTACAATGTTAATAATCATTTTATTGATTACAATTTTTAAGGTCATAATTCTATCATCTTTTTCTTAACTTCTACTATGTGATCCTCTAAGCTCTTATCCAAAATTATATCTATTTTATTCTTATTTTTATTTTTACCAAAGTACTAAAATTTGAAACCTAGGCTATCAATTTTGTTGGCTTTCTTCTCAACCCATTTTATTTCAAAATATTAATTTTTTTATAAATTATAATATTTATCAATTTCATTAGCTTGCTTGTCAGGGTGTTTTTATTTTATATTCTCAATCTAATGTTAGTGGCTTGAGTTTTAATATGTTGGACTAGCTTCTTTATCCACATTCGTTCATAATGTGAGAACCTTTGCTTACTTATCACTACACTCGAGCGCCAATATAGCGGCCCTTGTTCTTTTTCACTATATTCAGGCAATATAGCGTGTTGCTTTTAGAAAACGCTCTAGCTTTAGCGTAATTTTTCAAAAAATTCAAGTCATGATTGATTCGACAAGTTTTACACTGGTTGTTAATTGCCTAACACAACCCTCCATGTTTTTCATCCGAAACCTGAGACCTGACAATGACGCGTTATCCTGCTTTTATGATCAGGTGCATAAAATAATATCTATACTTTAGCATACAAATGTTATGTATCAAGTAGGCCTTTTTTAACCAAGTGTACAATGCTATACGTTGGTATTGTACAAGTGCACCTATGGAGTTTGTCATGTTTTCAACGATCTTTAGAAAATGCACGTGATGAGATATCTTAGACTTACTGTTATGATGCCTAAGTTGGAGAAAAAAAAATTCACCTATTTTCAATTCTTCTCCCTCAAAACCACATCTCTGATACTAGACTGCTAAATTTACTTACAAAATTGTAGTGTCATTCATTAGAGAATAGCATAAAATTCCCTTAATCACCAAGCTAGTAATTTTCCACCATTGTGAAATTGCATCTGTATTTAAGGAAAATAATCACAATACGAAATCACAACCAGTAATACATGCAAGATGTGATGTTCAAACTTATCTAGAAGATGTTCTATTTGTTAATTAAATGATCAGGATTCAGAAAAGGCACTTGAAGGGGAATGAAGATCATCAACCAATCCTTACCTGCTGAATAAAATCAATATAATGCAGTGCCCCATGGATGAACTGTGTTCCACCTCCTGGAAATGTGAGGTACTCTCCATCCACTTTCACCCAATTCTGATGCCCCTTCACCTCCGCAAGCTTAGTGCGAGGGACATTATTGTACCATACCTTCAAAACACATACAACTAAATTAAAGCTTATACTTAAATCTTAAAAAATAAAATTAAAGCTTATATACTACCAGAAACTGAGAAAGAAAAACAATCATTAAATTCAATTCGCTATGCAACTACCTTATCCCTGCTCTTAGGCCATTCAATTGACCTTCTATATCCTTTGGGAAGGGGAACAAGACAAGTGGGGCTCTCTTCCGGGCAATGGCGCTCTCTATGCTCATAGTGCTTGAAGCTGTGAAGCTTCTTGATGGCCTTCTCATTGTCCAGGCAAGGAATGTAGTCAGGACCTGCAGTCACATTACAAAGAACCCATTCATGACCAATGAGATTTCCTACATTTCCTGGCTCGTTGTCACTTCTGCCAGGCTGCTGCTCTTCCTCATCCCCCTCCTTCCGCCTATCTTTTTCGCGTTGGGAGTGACCTTCCTGGGTCTCCCATGGTCCATCGCTGTTGCTGCTCTTGCTAGGTACCTGGATGCCATCAGGGAAAGATACACTGTTGCTGGGTTTGCTGAGGCTATCCTCGTCATTGTTGGTATGGCCTTCATCTTCCTTGTTATTATCCAGCTTATTCTTTTCCGTGTCCTCTTCGTTCTGCTGCTCCTTGTGCTTGCTGTGCTCAATCTCTTGCTGCCTGTTACCCCCATTTGACTCTTCCTGCTGCTGCTCCCTATTCTGCTCCTCAGTGGTTGCTTCTCGTGGCTCCACGTCACTCTGGCTATCAACTAAAGGCTCTGTGGACTGCGATCCGCTCTCTTCTTGAAGACTACTCTGTGCCTGTTCGGTTTCTTGGGCCTCAGATAGCTTCTGTTGACGGTCACCTTCCTCGCTAGCGCTGCCCTGAGATTGCTCCGGCTGCTGCTCCGGGTCGTCAACGGTGCCATCAGTGTCGTGCTCGATCTGAGCCTGGCTCTCAATGCCGCCACTACCGCCGTCGTCCTTGCCCCGGTGCTGGGTTTCCTCCTCCTGGATCTGAGCTTTCTTCTTCTCCTCTGCTCGCTGCTGCGATTCAGAGGACTCCTCTTCCCTTGATCCAGATTCTGACAGCGTCGAGGTTTCCCCTTCCTTTCCTGAGCTAGAATCCTCTCCTCTTACTCCACGGGTTTCCTCGGTTACCAAATCCTCCGCCTGGGCTTCGTCAAGGATGGGCTTCGAGTCCTTGAGGGCGAAGCGAGAGGTACGCCGGTCGTCGGAAGACTGGAAGGAGAGGAGAGACGAGGAGGAGGACGAAGTGAGCATGTATACCCCGAAAACGCAGAAGCCCAAGAAGAGAAGCAATGTGATCGTGGAAACCCAAGACGAGGAAGAAGAGGGCGGACCCCGCTTGCCTCCTCGGGAGTTCTTGCCAAAAACCCCCATCCTTCGCCTTCACCTTCTTCTTCCAAGATCTGGTTGCTGTGACCGTAATCAGTAAAAACAAAGCTCGAGGGATTGAATCATAAAGAATGAATGGCTGACACACCAAGAGAGAGAGAGAGAGCGCGAGCGAGCGAGCGAGCGTAGGGGACGGGAGACAGGGATGACCGAGTGGTAGCTGCAATTATCGTGTATTTGTATGCATATATATTAAACGGAGATCCACTTTCCGGTAAAAAATGCCACCCTGTTGACCGTTCTACTTCGTGAGAGACAATTTTTTTAATATAAAATTCTCTTTTTTATACTAAGTTTCTTTTTCGCCCTTTTTACCATAATATAAAAATATTTAAAAAAATTTTTACTCAATTTAAATCTAAATAATCATTGTGATTTTTGTTTAGTAAATTATTAGATATGCTAAAGTCAAAACTGCAATGATGTTGTTTATGGGAAAGCGAAAATAAAATGAATATTTTTATTTTTTTAAAAAAAATAGAATATAAATATAATTAATTATTACATTTAAATAAAATTAAGATGTAAAATAAAATATTATTTTTGAGTTAAAATTTATTGAAAATTTTTTAGAGATTTTTATTTGATAAATTCAAGTATTGTAATATAAAAACTTTTTAGAAGCTGTACCCTAGCCTATTACAAATAAGATGCACAAAATGGTAAGCGAGTTTGTTAACATCTGAACTCAGTATTGAATCTCAGTCGTTCACATGACATCTAAAGCTTTCAAACTTTTTATCATCGTGCATGATATTTTATTCATTAGTTACAATGTTTGACTAATCATGTTTTGCTTTTATAGTATCTCTAACTTCAGCTACAAGGTTTGATCATCTACAAGTTTCTGTGAAATCGGCTACCATGTTTGTTCATCCACAATTGTCGCTATCCTACAATCTGATGCTGTTAACACGTGTTTCCAGTGCTGTATCTCAGCCATACACGTGGCGCTCTGGGAACTCTAACACTGCTTTTTATATTTATTCTTGCAGGAGACTAACGTCGTCAACAAGGTCTCAGGTAAACCCCGGGTTCGACGATCCGATCGTCCACCGTAACGTCGGGCACGATGTTTCTCAGCTCTTCTCAAATGTCGATGATGATGTCTCTCAGCTATACCTGTCGCTGTGTGCTCCAACCGCACCATTTCCAAGGGCCCGCATGCTTCTCACGGACCCCAAGAAGACAAGCTTTCCACCCATTGCTTTCAGTTTCTCCAGTGGTCGACAACTAGGGGTGTGCAAACTATGGTTTAAACCGAAAAACCGAACCGAACAGTTTTAAATTTAACGGTTTGGTTTGGTTTAGAATCTAGCGGTTTGGTGATGGTTTGATATTTTGAATATTTCGGTTAAATGGTTTTAGTTCGGTTTCACATGTTTGGAAACCAAACCGACCGAATTAACCGAATAACCCACTTATTTATATTAGGTCAGTTCAGTTGGCAATTTGTCGATTTGAGTTCGCTCATAGACGGGTTCGCGAGAAAGAAGGCTGATTCGACCGACCGAGAAGTTTCAAATTATTTAGGGTTGCACGATTTGCGCGCCTTGCGCTGCAGGTCAAAGAGTTGCCAAAAATATGGTTTTAACCAAACCAAACCAAACCGAACCGATATTTATTTGGTTGGCTTGGTTTGGTTTATAATATAATTTGGTTGGTTTGGTTTCATTAAATTTAAAACTGAATCCAATCTTTTTTTTTGTTTGGTCACCAAACCAACCACTTAAATCGAATGCACACCCCTATCGACAACGGTGAGAACGTCAAGATAAACCTAGCATTTGAATATTCATCCCTTTTCGGGAAACCCGGGCTGGGCCCCATAGCATCGTACCTATAAGAGCCTGCGAATAGGTAGAGCTAAAGCAGGAGGGAAGCTTCCGACTAGCCGGAGAACAAAGGAAGACGCTCAGCCTCATCAAAACTCTTGTAAATCTCCTTGTAAAAACATCGGGGGAAAGCTGTAATATACTCTGTACTAGTCTTTCGATCATTCCTTTGACTTATAGTGAAATCTCCTTTACTGACGCCAGGTGGACGTAGGGGAATTCCCCCATGAACTACCTTAAATCTCTGTGTGTTGCTCTGGTTGCCCCTTACTCTCTTTTAAGCTTTAATCATCAGGCCTAGCCCTCTGCGTGCCGCTATCTCTCGAGACTCTCTCTTTTTCTCAGTGTTTCTTAGGATCCCCTACTTCCCACATCAATATTTTTTGATGCTTTCATTGAGACCGCCGAGAGGATGGTGGCCAGGACATGCAAAACCAATTCTGTCGCCTGTAGTACACATGCAGGGGAGCCTTCTGTCAGGGCGTCGGGTGACGGGGCTTCAATCACAACATCCCGGCGCCATGTCGAATTCGCTTCTTCCTCCATGGGAACACGGGCCTTAGAGATCCAAGAGATGCTTGCGAACCTCACCGACCTAGTCACTGGCCTCACAACTCAACAGGCCATCATTCTCAGGCAGACTCGGCCAGTCTGCGCCACTATACTTCCTCCTCCGCCGGTGGCAGCGGCCCCTGCACCTCCACTGCCGGTAGCGGCGGTCCTTGCACCTCCTCTTCTACTTCCGGAGGCCCCTGCACCTTTCCTACTAGCTGTGGCTATTTTCGTCTAGTCATCTGGTTCTTCGCAACCACTCAGACTCCCTTTTCCCCCTCAGGAAGGTCACCACCTTCCTCTCCCACCTTTTCGTCCGCCTCCAGTTCCCCAGCCTGCTTTCTTTCCCCCCGGCCTTCCCTCCTTTTCTTGCCGGGCAGAATCACCTCTTCCCAGGCGTTCAGGCCCACCATTATGAACCTGATCCCTTCTTTGGCCCTCTGGACAGCAATACCCATTTTGCTGATACTATTCGACAGGCCCCAATTCCAGAGGACTTCAGGCCACCTCGACTTGAATCCTACAAGGGTACAACTGATCCTCGCAAACACATTCAGGGATTCGAGGCTGCTGTTTGATACCGACAGCCTGATGAAGCAACCAATTGCCACCTCTTGGCAAACACTTTGAAAAGAGCGACATTCAGCTGGTTCGTCAAACTCCCTAGGGGCCACATCTCTTCCAACGAATATCTGAAGTGGGAGTTAATCACGCTTCGAGATTATACCAACCGTTTCTTCGCCGCAGCGGCGAAAGCTGAGGACATTGATCCTGTTGTCGCCATGCACAACTATCGGAGGGGACTCAAGAGTGGGGACCTGTCTAAGTCCCTACAACTGGCCAAACCTCGAAGTTATCCAGAATTGGTAACTAGAGCCAGCCAATTCATGCTCCTGGAAGATGTTGAGCTCTCTCCCCTCGATGCTCCTCGAGCTAAGAAAGCAAGGAAGAGGAAACATCGGGATGACGAACCCTCATCTACGATGGCACGCATAGCCAAGGGTTATGGCATGGACGAGAGGAAACCACAGCGCACCTACAAGCAGAGGCACTTCTTTTCCCGATCGCTCACTAAAGTATACGCAGCGGCCGTGAAATAAGGTTTAGTTCGACCTGTAGGACCCAAGCCGGCGCTCCCGGTCGAGGTGGATCCGAAAAATTACTGCAAGTTCAATGAGAACTACGGGCATAGCTCCACAGATGTTGCGCCCTGAGAGCCCTGCTCAACAAACTGGCAGATCAGGGCAAGTTTAAGGAGTTCATGCAAATGGCGCCGACCTTCAACACTGCCTAGAGGGAAAAGGCCCTCGAGGATACTGGGGCTCACGCTAAAGCTCCACCATCTCCGGGTCCCAGCCAGTCAGCGCGCCCCTATCCTCCTACCACAAGGACAATCAACGTTATTTTTAGCGTTGATCCTACCACTGCTCGCCTCCAAGAAATGGAGGTCGGTAGAATCTCGCGCCAGCATTCACTCTCCATTCCACTTACTTTCTGTCAAGAAGATCTTCTCTAGCAAGGCAACCCTCACAATGACCCAATTGTGGTCACTTCCTGCATCACCGATTTTGATGTTCGACGAGTACTCCTCGACTCAGGAAGTGGAGCTGACATCCTGTTCGAGTCTGCATTCCTCCAGATGGGGCTCAAGGAAGTGAACCTCCTCTAAGCAGGAACCACTTTGCTAGGTTTCTCTGGGGAAATGGTTCAACCGCTAGGATTCACCTCCTTGCCCATCTTTTTCTGTGACAACAACTGTTATGCCATGAACATGGTGAACTTTGTCGTCATCAGAGCTAAATCAGGCTATAACGCCATCCTGGGAAGGACGATCCTCATTTTCTTTGGGATGGTGATCTCTACGCCACACCTCTGTGAGAAGTTCCCTACTTCCAGCGGCGTTGTCACCATTAGAGGAGATGTCAGGCAAGCCACCCGGTGTTTTTAGATCGCCGCGTAACTAGTCATCTATCAGATGGATCCTAGAGAGTCCCAGCCTGTTGTACCACAAGAGGGAGTCACAAATGTAACCTTGTGAGGGAAAAACTCTTCTAAAATTGTAAATATATCTTCCTCTATGAATGACAAGCAACAAGCAGACGTCATTGCATTGCTCTCTGAGTATATTGGTGTCTTTGCATAGACTCCTAAGAATATTTCGGGAGTTGATAGGGCTATCTGTGAACACAACCTGAATATATCTACTGACGCTAACCCCACAAGACAGAAGAAGAGAGTTATAGCAGGAGAAAGGCAGAATGCTATCAAAGACGAGGTCAACAAGTTACTAAGAGCAGGCTATATCAAAGAAGTTCAGTACTCACAATGGCTCATCAACATTTTCATGGTGAAGAAAGCTAGCGGGAAATGGAGGATGTGTGTAGACTTCCGAACACTGAATCGTGCCTGCCCCAAGGATACGTATCCCCTTCCATGCGTCGACGCGATGGTGGATCGTACCTTCAGGTACGAGGTCATGAGCTTTCTAGACGCTTTCTTCGGGTACCATCAAATCCGTATGGCTTAAGAAGATGAAAGGACTGCCTCCATTACCGACATTGTCACATATTGTTACAATGTCATGCCCTTTGGTCTCAAAAATATTGGCATCACCTACCAGCGCATGATCGATGATGTGTTTAAGGGTCAGAGGGGGCAGGAATCTTGAAGCATATGTCGATGATATCTTGGTAAAAAGCAAAAGCATGAACACCTTGTCGACCTCAAGGAGACTCTCGACACCCTCCAAAGGTTTAATCTTAAACTCAATCCTGCCAAGTGCACTTTCGGGGCAATTTCAGGAAAATTTCTGGGCTACCTAATCTTAGTCAGGGGGATAGAAGTCAATCCAGACAAAACCTCGGTAGTCCTGGATATGCCCTCTCCCCGTACAATGAAAGAAATTTTGAAGCTGATAGGGCGAATCAATAGTTTTGGAAGATTCATATCAAAGGCTGGGGATCGATGTTTGCCATTTTTCCAATGTCTATGTAACAGCAAGAAGGGCTAGTGGATCGATGAATACGAAGCTGCCTTCACAGAACTAAAGAAATACCTCACCTCGGCACCGATGTTGGTGGCACCAAAAGAAGGAGCAATCTTGTCCCTATACTTGGGCGTATCTGACATGACTATCTTTGCCATCCTTGTCAACGATGATAAGATGGTTCAGCATCCTATCTTCTATGTCAGTCATATACTCTTAGATGTTGAAAGCCGTTACCCCTTACTGGAAAAGCTTGCCCTCGCCCTTCTGACCGCAGCAAGGAAGTTGCGTTCATACTTCCAGTCGCACACTATCCAGGTAGTCACCGATCAACCACTCCTAAAGATACTGCACACTACTGAAGTTTTAGGAAGGCTTTTCAAGTGGTCCATTGAACTGGGCGAGTTCGATATTAAGTATGATCCACGAATGGCAATTAAGGCCCAAGCACTAACGGATTTTATTTTCGAGCTTTCTACTTCAGAGCCATCACCTGCCAAGAGTAAAGCCACGCCTTGGTCCCTCCACATCAATGGTGCGTCTAGGTCGCAATCCCAAGGAGTTGGAATTCTCCTGACTAGCCCCATGGGAGTTGCTTTACACTAAGCCAGTTTAAAGTCACCAACAACTAAGCAGAATACGAGACCCTTATTGCAGGACTGAGCCTTGCACTCAGCATGACGGTGAAATGCATACAAGTGTTCAGCAACTCGTAGTTGGCCGTCAATCAAGTGAATCGTGCTTACAAAATGAAGGATGAAGTCCTTAAGAAATATCTGCAAAGGACCCAATCCCTGATCTCTCAGTTTGAAGAGTTCTCCTTGGTGCATATCCCCAGGGAAGAGAACCAGGTGGCTGACCGGCTCACAAAAAGGGGGCTCCCCGACCTCCGTCGACATTAGACATTTGAAAAGCCCAGCTACGAGTGCATGGAAATTCGCGTTGAAGAGCACCCACTGAGCTGGATGGATAGAATCTTTCAACTACTTGAAAAATGGGGTGCAACTTGACCACAAGCAAGAAGCAAAGACGCTGAAACTCGAATGCGCCAAATATGTTCTTATTGATGGAGAACTTTACAGAAGATCCTATGGCAGACCCCTCACTAAGTGCTTGAGATCAGAAGAGGCACAAGAGGTTATGGAGGCTGTCCACAAAGGGGAATGCAAAACCAATGCTCGCGGCCGAAGCTTGGTCATGCGGATCCTACGACTGGGGTTCTTCTAGCCTAACATCCACAAAGATACCCAAACATTTGTGAAAAAATGCTCTCAATGCCAATACTATGCTGACATACAAAGATGACCAGCCGGCTATCTCAAACTCATCAATTCATCTTGGCCCTTCGCTATTTGGGGGCTCGATTTTTTGGGTCCAATGCCTGCCGCAGTCAGGAGTTATAAGTGGATATTGGTCATTGTTGACTACTTCACCAAATGGATAGAAGCTAAGCCGCTTGCTCAACCTACTGCTCAGAACATCAAAACAATTCTTATGGGCAAACATCCTCTGCAGATATGATATACTCATGGTAATCATCACAAACAATGGCACTCCTTTTGCCAGCCAGCAAATTCGCAGCTTTTGTGATAGGCATTAGATTAACCTCAAGTATGCCTCTGTTTGGCATCCTCACACAAACAGACAAGCGGAAACTACTAACAAGAATATTCTGAATATCTTGAAAAAGCGTCTGGATGACGCCAAGACCCGCTGGCCAGATGAACTACCAGGTGCCCTTTGGGCTTATAATACAGCTTCATCCGAAGTTACCCAAGAATCTCCTTTTTTCCTATCCTTCGAAATGAATGTTGTCATACCAGTTAAACTAGAACACCACTCCCCCAGAGTAGAGGCTGCAGCCAGCTTCGACCCCGAAGATTTGCAAACTTAGATGAACACGAACAATGATTCACGACGGGTTGATTTGGACCTCTTGGAATATAAAAGGCAGATTGCCATGCTCAAACGCCTGGAACGCAAATGCCAAGTGGAACAACACTTCAACCGCAAGGTCAACCCCAGAGACCTCACTCAGGGTGATCTGGTTCTCAAACGATGGTTACTCGCTGGCAGCAATATGGTGGTTCCCAAACTTGAACCAAACTGGGAAGGTCCATATATCGTACACGAGGTGGCATGACCTAACGCGTATTACCTCATGACTTCTGAAGGCATTCAACTCTCCAGGACTTAGAGGGGAGATGATTTAAAAAAATTCTATGCTTGAATATGAGCATCGACTTGTTCAGACTCTTTCAGAAAGGATTTGTTCATACAGACTCGCCTAGAATTCTTTTGTACAGATTCATGGGAGTCTTTTATGTTAATACACACCCGGATTCTTTTATTACAGTCTTCTAGAACCTGTATTCTATACTCCGGAACTTCAGCTGCCCCTAACTCATGATTATCGCTAGCAATCAATAAGGACCCCCCTTTTTTCTTCAGCGCATAATTCTTTGTTTGAGCATTTTATGTCCTGGGATTTTTATGCTAGTCAATTCCATGATTGATAACTTACACTAGGTATTCATACTATCTAGAGCACAACTAGCTTATCTATTACTCAAGCGTCATGTAACTGGTATGGTTCTAACCTCAAACCCTTCCACTATCGTGCCCGAGGTTTCGCAACTCATGCACGATGGTTCATTGTACTAACTCTCTTTATACGGAGGTTGCCGAGCCTAGTCACGCCTGGCAGACAGGGTCTCCTATCAACATCTAGAACCTCTCCATAAGCCCACTCGGCTTGCGGAGAGCCAGAAGGCCCGCTCGTAACCTTAGGGCAGTCCTTGTCATCTACTACTCATGACACAAGTCCCCTCTAAGCAGAGTGCCTTTGCCTCCTACTAAGATCTGCCGTCATAACGAGGGTCAGCCCGTGCCTCAAGTACAAATATTGATTACGATGTTTCAGACGATCCCTCCTTTTGGCATTGGGTCAAATAACTCCATCTAGGTAGGATCTCCACTATTATTGTTATTACTTCTTTCATGTGCAGGATTGTGAAGGAGTATGATATCAAAAATAAATCTTGAGGGACAATCAATTATATCTTGAAGCAAATGTGCCGTCATAATGGGGGTTAGCCCATGCCTCAAGTACAACATCGATTACGATATTTCAAATGATTCGTCATTTTGGCATTAGGTAAAATAACTCCTCCTAGGCAGGATCTCTATTATTATTATTTCTTCACTACGTGGATGTGAGAAGGAGCGTGATTCAAGAGTCAGAGCTCTAAATACTCTTCAATCATCCTATGCCACAAGTACAAATACCATTGTGCAAAGAAACGAGATCTCAAACTTAAATCTTGAGAGGCACTCTATATGATCTAACTTATTATAGAGCTCATCCTCATGAATTAGCATTCCAATATGTTCAATCAAAATTTCGAACACATCTCATACAATACAGGACATTCATTCAATTTAAGGTACCTACTTATCTTACAAATACAAGAGACAGACAGGTATGAAAGCAAAACTTTTCATTCATATATTTTCAAAATACAAAATTGAAGTTACATATTTGTTTACATCGAAGCAGGTTGGTCTTCGCTGGACTTATCCAAAAGATCAAACATCTAATGGATAAAATCGTCATCCAAGTCCAACCCCCCCTCCTTGTAAATTGAATCATCAGCTAGGCATCTGATGGGCTCCAACTCCGTGAGGTCATTCGCTGTGATCTTATCCTCGTGGATTAAAGCGGAGGCTAAGCCTTCCCAAGCTTGCCTGATTCCCTCCAACCTCTCTTTCCTGCAGGATAAACTTATTTTGTAGGCTTCTACAGCTGCAGCAGATTTTCTTGTAGCAATGACCTCCTGGTCTTCAACGACCTTATTCAACTTTTCTCGCAGGGCTTTATTGTCGGCCTTCAGCACTCCCATAGCGGACTTGTGACTGAGAACTGCTCTTGCAGAGCATCATATTGAGAAGACTTTGCTGCAAGTTGAATTTTCAAGTCTTCTATTTCTTTGCCCTGATGCTGAAGTTGGCTCCCCTGTTCGAGTACCTGCTCCTCCGTTCTCAAAGCCCTATTCATGACTAAAGGCAGACGAGCAAATTCCTAATGAACAGAATAGAATTAGTGTATCTCAAACAAGCAAGTAAGGAGAAGGTAAGAGAAGAAATGCATAAGAAATCCTTACAGTGGCCACCCTATTAATTATACCAGCGTAGGCATCTATTGTGGAGGTTCTCTCCAGCTTCTCCTCCAGATCCCTGGTCACCAGGCCACCTCCTATAGCCAGCCCCACATCTCCTCGGACAGCCCGGCTTTGGTCGAAAGTTTGCTAAAAGACAACTGTTACTCTTCTTTCTTCCCCTAATGTCTCCACAGTAATCTTCGAATCCTCGTCTCCGAACTCCCCGACGAAGATAACACTGAACAAGGGCTCCACACTCTGCTGCCAGTCATGTTCCTCCGTGACAGCCAATCCTTCCTCTGCAGAGATCTTTCCTTTCTTTGAAGGAGACACTGGGCGCGCGTCTTCTAGAAGACCCCTCTTCCTCTTGGGGACTACCCTGAGCACCAGGTCCAGGCAGGGACTTGCAGTCTCCCTTTTTGTTCCTTTCTTCTGCCCTTCCCCTTCGGCCTTACTCTTTCCTTTGTTCCCCCCAATGACGATCCTCTTATTACCTTGAGGGATCGTCTTGGGTTTGGCCACTATCGCTGGCTCTTTTCCTTTGCCCGAGCCCTCAAACAGCTCGGCTAGAGTCTTTTCATCTTCCGCGGTATCTTCAATAAAAGATACCGCGTCGATAGTGGTTTTCCCGCAAACTAGCTCTAGAACCTCAATCTCTCCCTTCTCCACCACCTCGGTAACCTCTTTACTGAGTTGGGTGGCCGGGGGCTGTTCCCTCCTAGCTCTCTTCATTAGAACTGTGCTAGGTGGTGGATTCGCCTACTTGAAGATAACATACCCCAGCGTCTTTGCATGCAGGGATATGTCATTCTTCATGTGCCTGAGAAAGTCCTTCAGGGGCCACTTCTGCCCCTTCAGCTTCTCCAAGTTCTTCAGGGTCCCCTCCCTTGCCATCCACCTGGCATCTCCTATGAACTCAGATGGGCAGGTTCCGGGCACCAGAGGGATCCCTAGATCCTCTCCGATGAAGAAGTAGTAGTCTCTCAAGTCTAAGTGAGAACTACTTGCCCTCGAGAACATTTCTTTCCTCGTCTTCGAGCGCAGGGCCAGAAATCTTTCATATCCCGACACTGCCATCCAACTGAACAGGCTCATGAATAGTGTTAGGCTCCATGGTATCTTCTAAGCCTACAACAACTTCAGGAAGGAGTACATGTACACGATGGCATTAAGGGAGAGCTACACCGGAACAATCTAGTAGGAGTTCAGAATCTCCCTAAACTCCGGCTAGGGAGGGAGCATTAGACCATACTCCACCTATGCCTGGTAAACACACACCGCTCTTTCTAGGGGTCTGTTCGGCCGGAGCTCAGTTGTAGGCTGGATGATCACCAAGTTGGGATTCCCTCTGAACCCCCTCATTGCGTTGAGCACTTCATGCTCCATCAGAAGACTCTCCTGATTGCTGGAGTCCTTACGGAACTATTCAGCTAGTTCGGCCCACTCAATCTCTCTTCCTCCCATGGTAAAGGTCTGGTGATGAGCAGGCTCAAAGAGGTTTTTTAGGGTTTGTAGCAGAGAATGTTTCAATTTTTCCCCCTTTTTTCATTTGCTGCTGTATGGGGAACAGCTGCGACTCTTTATCTTCTAGCCATCTAATTCCCTTGATCGATGTGTAGGCACGATCTAGCTGTTCGTTTCTCTGACAGTTTCGAAATCCAAAGTGGTGCGCAGATAACCAAGCGTCCCTTAGCCTGTGCCCTTCCTGACATCGTGTACGATGATTCGGAATCATCAAGAGGCTGTTCATTTTGTTTCGCCCATCATCGTTGGACGATATTTTTACTTACATCGTAAACAATGTTCGTTTGGAGATCTTTTTTAAGATTTTTACCTTTCAAGTTTTATGCTTTCATTTTGAGTGTCTACTCTATTCTCTTGCTTTTTCTCCCAAATAAAGGAAAAGAATTCATCCAGAACAAGTTATCAAAAGGATACATTTCATTCATGATAAAACTTATTACACATTTCGTCTCTTTGCTCTCTTACATGTTTCTCTCTCAAAGTACAAGACATACAGAGTTAAAAAATTACAAGGCTTCAGAACTTAGACACCTAAAATTCTAAATACCAATCTGAAGTGCAACGAAAACCTCCCTTCAGACTGATCCATTACACTCCTTACAAACCAGCAATATGCCCTCAGAGCGCTATTTGGACTTCCCTCCTTTCCGATCATCCATTCGAATGTATTGATGATGAAATTGAGGATGAAAAGAAGAGGAAGGGAGCACGTCATTCCTAGCCTTCAAGGCGAGCCTGCTGCTGCACTTCAGAAGGGGCGCTTTGGCCTTCATCAAGACCTCTGTGAGGGGAGGCAGGTTGGCGACCCCAGCTGGCATAGACACCCGTAGGAGGACCCTTGTCTGAGCCATGGCCTTCGGTATTGAAGAACCTGTTTGGTCCCTTGGGACCACAGAAGGGAAGAACTGCAGGGCCTCTGATATTCTCCTGATTTAAAACATCACATCAACCAATATTTGCAGGAGAACATCGAAGGCTGCTTGGCTCTTCACATGTTGGCCTATGGCTGAGGCGCTGACGATGTTCACCGCTCTTCTCACTACCTTTTCCAGGTCCACCATGCTTCGCCCCCTCCATCTCAGACCATTGTCTATCAGAGAGCGCAGAGACCTTATCTTCGACTTTAGCAGCTCCTCCTGACTATGGGCCCCAAAGGCAAGCTGCTTTGCTTTGGATTCTGCTTCCTTAGCGTCTGCCACTTGGCCCCTGAGCCTATTCATTTCCCTTCTCAAAGCCTCCTTCTCATCATCCAGCTCCTTTATTCTTTGTTGGAGGTTTTTGACGTGGGCAGAATGCGCTTGGCCTATCTCTGAAAAGGTGCGGTGGAACTCCCCCCTTGCAGCCTCGGCCTTGCCTGCCCACTCTGAGTTGTTCATAACTAGGAAAGCCAACTTATCCTCTAACTTGTATAACTTCCCTAACTCATCTATTTGATGAACCTGAGAGTGCTTTGTGGCTTGCAACAGAGCACCCTCAAGTTCTGCTATCCTCCGAAGGTAGCGAGCTTCCCCTTCCTCCCGACTTTTCAAATTTTTCACCACCTCCATGATCTGGGAGGTGTTCTTCAGAATCTTTTCTTCTTCTCTCTTTATTTCAACCAGCATGTCCCCTAGGTTGTCTCTTACCCTTTCGATGCCAAGAGCAACCTTGAGAGAAACCTAGGGAACCCTCTCCCTTCTCTTAGTCGCCTCCTCCATCTTGCTGCCTCCCTTCTTCCTCCCTTTCTCTTCCTTCTTCTTGTCACCCCGAGCACTTAACGGAAGAAGGCAAAGGAAGGAAGATCTCTCCGCTTCGGAAGAAGGAAGAACTGGCTTACCAAGAGGAAAAGGACCACAAATCACCAGGGGTGTCCGCGCAGATGGGACCCCTACTTTGGCGAAGAACTGCCCAATATCGTCATCCTTGAGCAAGATCTTCCCTGGGTCGAGTTTCCCCCTTGCGAGCGTGTGATGCACCACGCCCAGCTCCTTCCGCTTCCTAGTTTTCAGGGATGCCTTGACTGGGGAATCAGAAATATTCACCCCCTCCGCCGCTTTCTCTTACGTATTTGGACCCTGTGCGGACCCTAGAACCTGCACCAGAACCTCAACAACTTTGGCCGACAACGCCCCCTCCTGCGGAACGAAGGCTAGAGACCCCACTTCTCCTCCTAAAGACACCTCAGCAGCTCTCGCCGCAGCTTCCGGAGATCCCATCAACAACTCTGGTTGTCTCTTCTTGTCAGAGAAAGAATCGCCGTCTTGGAGGCTGCTAGCCCTTTTTTCTCTTCAGACCAGATAAAGCCTTCCATCTTCTCCTATCCACCATCTCTAACTAATCTTCTTGCAGGATTTTTAGAGGCTGGTAAGAAGAAATGCGAATCGACAGAGCGCCACTATGGTTTTATCCTGTCAGGTCTTGGGCAGCGTGTCCATCGTCACGACGGTTCGCATTCCAGGACCCACATTAATGTTCGTGCCCTGACAATGCGGGGGGCTGATGTTAACACGTGGTTCCAGCGCTGTATCTCAGCCATACACGTGGCGCTCTGAGAACTCTAACCCTCTACTTTTTATATTTATTCTTGCAAGAGACTAACATTGTCAATGAGGTCGCACGCAAACCCTGGGTCCGATAATCCGATTGTCTACAGTAATGTCGGGCACGACGTTTCTCATCTCTCCCCAAATGTAGATGACGATGCCTCTTAGCTACAAATGTCGCTGTCAGCGTGCTCCAACTGCACCATTTCCAAGAGCTTGCATACTTCAGCCATCACGGACCCCAAGAAGACAAGCTCTCCACCCATTGCTTCCAGTTTCTCCAGTGCCCGACAATGGTGGGAACGTCAAGATAAACCCAACATTTGAATATTCATCCCTTTCCGAGAAACCCAGGCTTGGCCTTACCACATCGTACCTATAAGAGCCTGCGGATAGGTAGAGCTAAAGCAGGAGGGAAGCTTCCAACTAGCCGGAGAACAAAGGAAGATGCTCAGCCTCATCAAAACTCTTGTAAATCTCTCTGTAAAAACATCGGGGGCTCTATACTGGTCTTTCGACCATTCCTTTGACTCAGTGAAATCTCCCTCACTAACGCCCGGTAGACGTAGGAGAATTCCTCCCTAAACCATCTTAAATCTCTATGTGTTGCTCTGATTGCCTCTTACTCTCTTTTAAGCCTTAATTATTAGGCTTAGCCCTTTGCGTGCCGCTATCTCTCGAGACTCTTTCTTTTTCTCAGTGTTTCTTGGGATCCCCTACTTCCCACATCAACAGATGGAGACTACCACGTCAGCACAATTTTCACTAAGTGTAGATTCTTGCCAGTCACACAGACTAAGGACCCATGAGCCAGTGACACTATTGACAGTCTTGCTAGAGTGATAATTGTGGGGTCGATATTATGGAGCAGACAGTTATAATATTTTGGCCCAAAAATTTGCTGAACTCCACTATAGCTCATCTATAAATACTTTTGTGCAAAGCTCCAAAGGGAAAGGAGTAGAGAGAATCATCGACGAACAACCAAACTCATGATCATCAAGGACGATCAAGCTTACGATCATCATAGATACTAAGCTTATATTCTTTTTCCTTCTTTCTTTTTCTTGTATTGGTCCTCTAACCAATTTTTTTCTCTGATTCTCTGGTGGACATAGGGGAAGCTATTCCTGAAGCACCTTACAACCTTGTGTATTTTTCTGGATAGTTCTTAGCTCCTCCTATGAGCTAACATTTTGGACTAGAAACATTGTCTACCGCTAATTCTTAGTACTCCTATCTCTCTTTGTCAACATTTTTAGGTGCTCGACGTCTGCCTCCAGGAATCACACCGAATCAACTTCTTTATCAGGAAGTACCAGAATGATAGAATTGCATGAGATGCTGACAAATCTTACCAATCTTGCCATTGGACTCACCGCTCAGCAGGCTGAGTTCTTCAATGACTCAGGCAGTCAACACTGTTGTGACCTAATTTGCCCGCCTATTGTGGCAGCTCCTGCACCCATTCCACTGACTGTGATAGTTCTTGCGTGGCCTATGCCGATCGTAGAGGATCCAGTTTAAGTCCCACCATCGGATGCGGTGGTCCAAGCTCAAAATCCTATGCCGGATGCAACGGCTCTTCCACTACCTCCGTAAGAACAGAAGAGGGCTCCTCTCCATCCAAGAACCCTCTCTGCTAAATTTTTTGGATTTTCTCAGCCTCCTAGGTAAGACCTTTCTCTCCAAGAGGCTGAACCAAATCTCCCTCTTCTTCCACCTCTTTCTCCTTATCCTCCACTTCCACAACCTACTCTCCTCCCTCTAGCCTTTCTTCATTTTTTGATTGGAGGACATCCTTTCTTTCTTGGCATTCGGTCCCCTCAATATAGGCCTGACACCTTCTTTTCTCTCAATAGCAATGCCCCCTTCTGTGATACCGTTCGTCAGGCGCCTATCCCGGAAGACTTCAAGTTGCCGCTCCTTAAGTTTTACAAGGGAACTACAAACCTTCGTGAGCATATCCAGGGGTTTGAAGCTATTTTTCGTTATCGCCATGCTAACGATGCGACAAATTGTCATATTCTTGCCAATACTCTAACAAGGGCAGCATTTAACTGGCTTATTAAGCTGCCTAGGAGCTATATCAACTTTTATGAGCACCTAAAATGAGAATTGATCGCCCGCTTCATTAGGCGAACATGCATGGTTGTCTTTGATATGGTGCTTACCAATATTAAGCAGAAGGAAAGCGAGATCTTGCGGGATTATACCAATTGTTTCTTTACTGCTATGGCGAAAGCTGAAGACATTGATCCTGTCGTTGCCATGCACAACTACCGTAGAAGATTAAGGAATGTAGACTTTATACAAGTCTCTAAACTTGTGAAGCCTAAGAGTTATCTTGAGTTGGTGGCCAGAGCCAGCTAATTTGTACTCCTGGAGGACACTCAAATTTGATGGCATATCCCAATAAGTCTCTACTTATATCCTTTTCACCTTCTCTGAAGAAAATCTCACTCACAGTGACAATTCTTATAATGACCACATAGTGGTCACTGCTTAAATCGTCGACTCTAATATTTGGTGAGTTCTCATTAACTCTGGAAGCATAGCAAGCATCCTATTTGAGTCAGTCTTTCTTCAGATGGGCTTTAAGGAGATAGATCTCCTCTACTTACTCTTCTGGGCTTTTCTGGAGAGAGGGTCCAGCCCCTTAGCTTTATCTCGCTACCTATGACTTTCTCGATGACAACGAGTATGCCATGAAAATGGTGAACATTGCGGTCATCAGAGCCAAGTCTGGCTACAACGCTATCTTGGGAAAGAGTACTCTAAATTTCTTCTGGATGGTAATTTTTACACCATATCTTTGCATAAAGTTCCCCATTCCCAATGACATCATCACCATTAGGGGGACTCAAGATAGACTCTCCAAAATTTTCATATCACCACGTAGCTTATAATTGATCAGCTGGATCCCAGAGGGACCTAGCCTACCACTCCTCAAGAGGGGCTCATTAATGTAACTCTGGGGAGAGAAAATCTTCTAAAGTTGTATCTATATCTTCTTCTATGAATTACAAGTAGCAGGCAAAGATCATTGCCTTGCTTTTTGAGTATATCAATATTTTTGCATGATTTCTTTTTTTGAAATTCGGCCGTAGCCTATAATACTATAACAGTAAAAAGATACATCAGGTACAAAAGATTCGATCCTCGTTGAGGATCGCACAAAAATCGAGTGGGAGGGACATGCCCCTACGCCACTCTGTGTCATCGAAACAAGAAAAGGAAGCTATAAAGTCTGCCGCTCTATTAGCGGCTCTATAAACATGAGATATCCTATATGCCTTGAAGGCACAAAAAAGCTCAGCAATCTGGGCCATGGTCTTGTCGGGAGGGTGTCCTCTGGCTGTCCGGTGAAGGTCCGCAATAGTGATGACAGAGTCGCCCTCTATCCAAATCCCGTCCGCCGTATTAGGTGTTGACTTATTTTTGCATGATTTCCTAAAGACATACTAGGTGTTGACTGGACAGTTAGTAAGTATAGTTGAATGTATTTGTTGATGTAACTCCTATAAAGCAAAAGAAAAAGTCATGGCAGGAGAGAGATATCATGCCATTGAAGAAGAAGTAGATAAATTATTGAATGTCAAATACATCAAAGAAGTCCCAGCATGGTTTACAGACATAGTGATGGTGAAAAAGCCCAATAAAAAATCGAGGATGTGTGTGGATTTTCATGTAATGAATCAAACCTGCCCAAAGGATCTATATCCTCTATTGACTTTGGAACCTTCTAGTACGATGTTATTCCCTTTGGTTTGAAGAACACTAGCGCAACTTATCAGCATATGATTGATGTTGTACTCAAAAACTAGAGGGAAAAAAATCTTGAAGCCTATATAGATGATATCTTAGTCAAAGCATAAGCATGGAAGATAATCTAGATGATCACAGGGAGATGTTTGACACTCTCTACAGGTATAAGCTTAAACTTAACCATGCTAAATATATTTTTGGTGCTGTTTTAGGTAAGTTCTTGGGGCATCTAATATTAGCCTGAGTATTGAAGCGAATCCTGACAAAATCTCGATGATACTTAATATGTCATCTCCAAAATCATTAAAGGAGATTTAAAGATTGACAGGTCAAGTCACTAATCGAAGAAGATTCATCTCTAAAGCTGGAGATCAATGTTTGCCATTCTTCCGATGTTTACGTGAAGGCGAGAAGGCACAATGGACTTCTGAATGCCAAGAGGCCTTCGTACAACTAAAGAGATACCTTACAACTGTACCAATCCTAATAGCTCTAGAAGTTGGGGATATCTTATTTTTATATGTTGGAGTTTCTAATACAACAGTCTCTATATTTTTAGTCAGAAAGGATAAGAGAATTCAATGTCCAGTATTCTATGTCAGTCATGTGCTACTGGAGATTGAAACTAAATATCCTGTACTGGAGAAGTTAGCCTTTGCTCCTCTTATTGCTGCCAGGAAGCTGCGAACATATGTTTAAACTTACTTCATTCAAGTTGTCACTAATCAACCACTTATTAAGATATTATACACTCCTAAGGTCTCAAGGAGATTATTGAAGTCGTCCATTGAACTTGACGAATTCAATATAAATATGCTGCAAGAACAGCTATCAAGACGCAAGCCCTAGTTGATTTTGTGGCAGAACACACTATCTCAGAACTTGTGCTAACAAAAAAGAAAGTTATGCCTTGGTCTCTGCACATTAATGGTGCTTTTGGACAATAATCTTAAGGAGTTGGCATTAATTAGCCTAGCCAGTGTTACCTTATATTGATTTGTAACTCTTCAGTTTAAAGTCACTAATAACTAAGGTAAATATGAAGCTCTCATTGCCAGCCTAGAGTTTACTCGTGGGTTGGACGTGCAATATATTCAAGTTTTCAGTGATTCACAATTGATAGTTAATCAGGTCAATCGCATGCATGAGACAAGAGATGATATTTGAAAGAAGTACTTGACTAAAGTTCATCTCTTAATCTCTTAGTTCATGGAGTTCTCTTTAACTTATATCCTTAGAGAAGAAAATCAGATAATTGATTTTCTTGTAAAAAAGGATATCCTAATTTTCATCAACATCTGATATTTGACAAGCCAAGTTATGAACTGACAGAGCAAGTTATGAACTGACAGAGATATAATGTGCTGACCAAACATCGTGCTTAATGGATAAAATTATCAATTATCTTAAAAAATAGTGTCCAGCCTAATAATCGAATAGACGCAAGGAAGCTGAGGCTTAAATGCACCAAGTATGTTCTCCTTGATAATCAGTTGTACAAAAAATCATATACTAGACCCCTCACAAAATGCTTGAGACTGGTGAAGGCAACAGAGGTCATGAAATCTATTCATCAAGGAGAATATAGAACTAATGCTCATAGACAAAGTTTGGTTATGCGCATTCTTCGTTAAGAATTTTTCTAACCTAATATTCATAAGACTGCCCCGACATTTATTAAAAAATACCCACAATATTAGTATTATGCAGATCTACACCGGCAACAGCAAGTTTTCTCAAGCCCATCAACTCTTCTAAGCCCTTTGCAGTTTGGGGGCTAGATTTTTTGGTCCAATGCCTCTTGCTGTACAAATTTATAGATGAGTCTTAGTCGCTATTGATTATTTTACAAAGTGGATTGAGACTAAACCTATGGCCTAACCTACTGCTCACCGCGTAGAAAATTTTCTATATATTAATATTCTATGCAAGTATGGTGTTTCTATGATGATCATCATTGATAATAGTACTCTCTTTGCTAATCAAAGAATTTTGATTTCTACGAAAAACATCAAATAAATCTCAAATATGCATCTATTTGACATCCACATACTAATGGTCAAACTGAAATGGCTAACAAAAATATTCTTAATATCTTAAAGAAGCGTTTGAATAGAGCCAAAATTCTCTAGTCTAATGAACTTACAGGTGCTCTGTGGCCTTATAATAGCACTCCATTAGAAGTCACTCAAGAATCTTTTTTTTCTCTTGCGTTTAGAATGGAAGCTGCTATACTTGTTGAACTAGAACACCTCTCTTCGAGAGTGAAGGCTACAACAAGCTTCGATCCCGATGCTTTAGATGTTTGGATGAAAGAAGAAGATGATTCAAGGCTTCTTAATTTGAATCTTTTAGAGTACAAAAAGACAGTTAGCAGTGCTCAAATGTATGGAACATAAGCATCAAATTGCGCAATATTTCAACTGCAAGGTGAAACCAAGAGATTTTACCTAAGTGATCTTTTCCTCAAGCGACGACAGATGAAAGACAACAATCTTAGAGTTTCAAAGCTTGAGCCAAACAGGAAAAGTTCATATATCGTTTGCAAAGTCGCCGGACCTAATGTTTACTATTTGATGGATGCTGATGGCACTCAAATTTCATGGAGTGAAGATGATTTAAAAGATTTTTATATTTATTGATATGTGGCTCCAGTGCTGCATCACAGCCATACACGTGGTGCTTGGTTACTAACCTTATGATTATTATTTTTGCAGATCTCAAACCTCATCCACGACGTTTTGAGTTATAGCTTACAAATCTCGTCCACGATGTTTCTAGCTCTCCCAGCAACATGGGCATGACGTTTCCCGGTTCTCCCCAAATATTGATGACGATACTTCTCAGCTACACCTGTCGCTATCAGCGTGCTCCAAACCACACCATTTCCAAGAGCCTGCATGCTTTAACCATCACGGACTCCAAGAAGACAAGCTCTTCACCCATTGCTTCCGGCTTCTATCTTGGGAATTTTTCATAAGAATTGCTCAACAGGAAAGGCATTCAAGCATAATATTTGCACTTGCTTCAGAGATGACAATGCAAAAATTGTCCCAAATCTTCCCAACGGCAATATCGGCCCCTTTGCTGAAAAGAATGGACAAGAATTTTTTCCCAAAAAATTTGATATGGATCTACTTATTCCTCCCTCGTACAGAGGTAGCATTTTGAGGACTCCTCAAAATTGGGCCTTGGACCTTGCTCCTCTTTCATTATCCACTCTTTAGTTTAACCCATTTTTATTCCAAGGCCTTTTTAACTGGCTTATGGTTAATGGGCTTTTGATATTGCTTTTTATCTTTGTAATGACTCTTGTAATGTTGTTTTTTTTTTTTTCTTTTAAGCCTATAATGGGCTTTAATAATGTAATCCTTATCATTGAACAACTGTTATTTTACTCTTTATTTAGTGGGCCTTTGTTGGGCCTTCGTACTAGCAGGTGCTCATGTAGTGCCACACGAATTTAAAATAAAAAATAAACATATATTTATATATTAAATAATATTTTATTTGTAATATAATATTTAAATATAAATTTTATATTTCTACATACAAATAATAAATTTAGTTTAAGAATTATATATTAAGCATTTTGTAAAAAATTTCATAATTTTTTAATATTTTAAAGAATAAAATATATAAATACATTTTAGGGGAAATTACACTTAGGTCCCTGAGTTTAAGACATATCACACAGATCCACATTTTTTAAATTATAACATCAAGATCAATAGTTTTTCAAAAATTATCTTATGGGTCTTGTTTAATTTTTTATTATTATTAAAGAGTATTAAAATTACCATTATAACTTACTCCTCTCCCTCTCCACCCGATCTGGTGCTGCTCCACCCCGTGCGGCCGCGTGCAGTCGTCGCGCAACCCCCCGGCCACCGGCAACCTCGCGCAGCCGCGTGACACCGCCGCGAAGCTGCCGGAGGCCGCGCGGGGTGGTGCGACGACCGCGTGGCTGCCGGATCAGGTGCCGGGAGAGGGGTAAAGGTGTAATGGTAATTGTGATATTTTTTAATAAAAAAAATAAAAAAAGAGCCATATGATATTTTTTAAAAACTAGGGATCCCGATATTATAATTTAAAAAACGTGAACGTATGTGATAATTAAGACTTGAGTGTAATTTACCCATATTTTTAAAATAATAAATTATTATGTTGCTCTCTTCTTTCTCTTCCCACTTTTTCCTCTATCTTCTCTTTATCCATTATTTTCTCTCTCCATCTCTTGTTTCCTCTTTTTTGCCCACCCCTTCTCTCCCACTCTATCTCTTTTGTTCGCTCTTTTTTTGGTTCACTCTTTCTCTCTCTATCTCTTATTCCCTTTCTCTTCTCTCCTGCCCATATTCTATCTCGTTCTCACAAATGGTACTTTTTCTCTTACAAATATCTTCTCTTTCTTAGGCTAAGTTTAATTTATATTTTAATTCATTATTTTTTTGCACTTGCTCATCGCTACATATAATTAAGAAAATTATTAAGGAGAAAATTGTGAGTAGCTATTTTAATTTATATGTGCGTACCACCTTTACGTATTTTTCTCATATAAAATTGCATGAAAATTTTCCACATTTCATTAATATAATAAATTTATTATAAAATTTAAATAAAAACTATAAAATATATATTTAAGTTTTTAATTTTTGTACATAAATATTTTATGATAAAAGTATAAATTATTAACATATTAATAAAATAAAATTAATTTGTAAAATTAATAATTATTAAAGATCTTATAATTAAATAATAATAATAATATTTAATAAAATTACAATTAAATAGTGTGTAAATTAATTTTATTATTTGTATATAAAATTTTTATTTGAATAATAGAGTTGATTTATTAATTTATAATTTTACTTTTATTATAATGAATATATAATATATATTTATATGTTATCTAAAAAAATATATAATTAACTTGATTAAACTTTAAAACTATTTTTAAATTTAAAATAATAATCAATTTGAATCAATTAAGTTTATCTCATAATCGAAAAGTTTAATTTGTAATTAATCTATTGATATTGACTTTAAGATTTGAGCATTATTTCATTATTGATATTAGTATTTAGAATATTTGTAAAATTTAATTATTAGTATTAACTTTAATAAAATTTTTAAAATTTTATCATTATTATTTAAACTTAAAATGCACTCTCAACACACGTGTATTTTACTTGGTTTAAAATGTTTAATTTTTCTTTGATTTAAAATTACTTTAATCTTAATGAAATTAATTTAATTAAAATATATATTTATTTTTATATTTATTAATGTTAATAAATTGAAAAATAATACCTATTATTATATGTAATATAAATTAATCTATTTTATTATATAAATAGATTTATTATTTAATTATATTTTTTAATATTTCATAGAGAAGAGAAATGATTGAGAGAAGAGAGAGGAGTGAGAGAAAGCAAGCAGAAAAAAAGGAGGAGAGAGAGAGCAAATGCCGAATTGAAAGATACTACCATAGCAAGGTGAAGCTCCGAGGGTTCGCGCAAGGCGATCTTGTCCTTAAGAGGCGACGAATGGCAGGCGACGGCCTTGGAGTTCCAAAACTTGAGCCGAATTGGGAAGGACCATACATTATTTGCGAGGTTGCAGGACCTAACACGTACTTGCTGATGGATTCAAACGAAACCCAAATTCCAAGATCGTGGAGCCAGGATGATCTCAATAAGTTCTTCGCCTAGAACAAAAGTGTCCCAATAAAACCTCGGCGGGAATCTCGCTGGTCCGACGTTTTAGAAATTTCATTTCCCACCTTAAAATTTCATTTCCCACCTTATATAGTTTTGCACTGTGGGATAATCATAACAAGGGATTCATATTCGCCAGACTTATGAAAATTCATACTTATGGTTTTTCATAATATAGGGAGCCATTTTGCAGGGAATTGCTCTTCTTAAGCCAAGAAAGTCAAAAAAGAAGAAGGCTCTTATAGCTACTTGGAGCGACTCAGATGAAAGTTCATCAAGTGATGACAAGGAAGAGATGACTAATTTATATTTGATGGCTGATGTTGATGATGATGAAGACAAATCCATAAATTCGGTAAATGAATCTCCTCTCACTTATGATGAATTGAAAGAAAATTTGATTGATCTTATTCATGAATATGAAAAATTGAAAAATAGGTATTTTTCTTTGGGAAATACTCATAACTCATGTGATTCTCTTTGTAAAGAATAAAGAAAAAATTTATGATTTTATCTTAAAGAATGATGATCTTAGCATGATTGTTACTAAAGTTACAAAAGAGAATGAATTGCTCAAAACTAAGAACATCATGCTTGAATCAAGATGTATGCGTAGTGCAAACAATACTTCACGTATTAGAAATAGAAAGCAAGCAGAAAGTCATATTCAAAATCCATGTCAAAAACACATGTATACTCTATCACATGTAATTTATAATTTCTATCAAAAGTATGGACATGTTGCAAATGCATGTAGAACCAGAAATGCCATGTTAGCATCCAAAAGCTCATCACATGTATGGATTCCAAAAGGCACTTCTCATGTTGATTATCTTGTCATCATTAACCCTAAAGAACCCAAACTTATTTGAGTACCTAAGACCAAATCTTAAGCCTTTTTTATAGGTATGTCTCCATATTGAGACTAGTGGAGGCATGCGGCCCTTGGATAGCGAATGTTCTCATCACATGATCGGAGATAAATCAAGTTCATCACGTTAAAATCAAAAAATCGAGGTCTTGCAACCTTTGGCGACGATACCAAGAAATGTATCATCAGAATTGGTAAAGTCGGTAAAGATTCTACAACTTTCATAGATAAAGTCATATTAGTTGATGGTCTTGCATACAACTTGCTTAGCATATCCCAATTTTGTGATAATAGTAATGACATTTCGTTTAATGCTTCTCAATGTCTTATCAAATACGATAATGTTATTATGTTTATAGGAAATAGATACAATAACATTTATCAAGTTGATCTTAGCTCTATTGTTTGCAATGCAGTAAAATATTTAGCATCTCATGTCAATAATTTATAGCTATGACATAGAAGATTAGGATATGCCAGCATGCATACTTTATATAAAATCTCTAAATTAGATTTAGTTAAAGATTTACCCAAAATAATATTTGATAAAGATGGATTATATAATGTATGTCAATTAGGAAAATAAACAAGGGTTTCATTTAAGTTCAAGAATGTCATCTCTTCATGCAAACCATTTAAATTATTGCATATGAACCTATTTGAACCCAATAGAATACTTAGTTTTGGTGGTAAAAAATATTCTTTAGTTATTATATATGATTACCCAAGATTTTCATGGATATTTTTTTTTTGCTTATAAGCGTGATGCATTTGATTATTTTAAATTTTTATATAAGCGTATTATAAATGAAAAAAGTTTTAATGTTTTATCCATTCGTCGTGATTATGGTGGCGAATTTGAAAATGAACGATTTGAATTTTTTGTGAAGAACGTGGCATTTCATATAACTTTTCAGCCCCTCGAACACCTCGACAAGTTGTAGAGAGGAAAAACTGAACTCTTATTGAGATGATACGATCCATGCTTCATGAGCGTGGACTTTCAAAGCATTTTTGAGTTGAAGCGATAAATACAGCTTGCTATGTTGTGAACCGTGTTACTATTCGCTCAATACTAACGAAGACCCCTCATGAATTATAGAAGGGTCGAAAACTGCACATCTCTCACCTTCGCGTGTTTGGTTGCAAATGCTGTGTTAAATAATGATAAGGATGGTTTAGACAAATTTGGTCAAAAATCCGACGAAGCTATTTTCTTGGAGTATTCTTCAACGAGCAAAGCTTATTGTGTGCATAACACGAGAACTTGTTAGTTGAAGAATTCATTCATGTTGAATTTGATGAGTCTAATGCTTACTCTCAAAGAAGAGATAGTGATTTTGTTGAAGGTACAAGCCTTGAGAAGCTAAGTCTGGAAGGTGGAGGAACAAAAACTAAAGAAAAATCCTATTATGATGGAACACATACTCATGGAAAAGAAGAAAGTACTAATGAATTGAATTTGCCAAAATAATAAAAATTTAAGAAAGCTTATCCTCCTGAATTAATCATAGGTGATCCATCAGTACTCCAATGATCTTATCTCCTTCTTTGATTTTGAAGTTGAGTCCAGTTCATTTTCTGATGTTGAATCAACTCTTGGATTTGATCCTTCCTTTAATCCTCCTAGTATAAAGAGATATTTAGCTGATAAAGTTAAGAAGCTGTCTGTCTGCAGCGATCATGCCAAAACTCTAG
>KZ451927.1:911078-1006046 GCA_002786265.1 Apostasia shenzhenica
AGGTATGGTCCAGATTTGGACACCTTCATCATATAGAGAGATTGATATGCTAGATAGTCCTTTCAAGTATACAAAAAACTTACCATGGAATTAGCCTTGCCACTGGGACATATTTATGTTGCTTTAATGATGTAATGGATTTTTTAAAGTTTCTAAATAACACTTTTGACACAGTCAAAACCTCACATTACCTTGGGGTTTTTAGGGGATTTTTAATTTAAAAAATATATTTAAATATGCCTTAAAATAATTAATGAACGGTCGAAGATTTTTTTTTTCGTTAATCTTTATTTTTTAGTTCACAATCTATGTGTGGGATGTATTGAACTAAAAATTATGACACCGTTGATTTTGCACACTTTGTAATTACATAAATAAATTTAAATATGTGTAGTAAGATTTTTATAATATTTTTGAGGGTTGTCATAGCGTAATTCAATTAAGAAAGATGGGTAAGGCAAAAATAAACTAAATGATTGACATGTAGATAATTATCCAATGAATTAATATAATAGTAAATTACATAATTAATATATTCAGTAATCGGATTAAAAAAAGTGTATATCTATACTTTCACTCTTAATTAGAAGTATAATAAATGATTATTTATAATTAACTTGAAAATAAAATCTTAAATTTATCAAAACCCTATATAGCAGACCTGAATCTTCCAAAATTGAGCAAAGGTAAAATTGGGTGAAAGGAAGTCTGGTGAAAGTCCGCAATATTATCTTTCTCTTATTTAATGTAGCAAATATTCCAAACTTAGTTGATATAGGAATGAAAATTTGGTGGGTTGTGCCTCAGTTTGAGTTCATATTTTTAAATTTCAAATCGGAATTTTCAAGTCAAATTAGTTTACAAGTTAAAATAATATGTTAAAGGAAGGTAAAATTTGATTACATTGAATAACTAGCTTACTAAAGTAGTCTAGCAAACTTAATTTGCACTATTGAACTCAAGTTAATTTTTTGTGTTTATTTGAAAGAAATTATTGTAAAAGCCTAACATTATTGTGATGGACTGTGGTTAAAGGAGGGCGGAGAGTGATCGTCAGATGAATATCCTAAGAGAAATAAATATTGAAGTAAAGTGGCGACTTCTTGGCAGGCATCTAGGTCGATAGTGATGTAGGGTATAAGAATGAATCGTCCCCTACATTAGAAAAGAAAGATTGCGAGTTTATATAAGTAGTAGCGTAATTCAACAATTGCATTAATGACAATGAATTTGAATTTCATATTTTCAATGCCTCATATATACATGCTCGAGCTCAAAATCATGATGATGTAAAAATAAAATTAGTTTTATATTGGATAATTGAGACGATGTGATATAATTAGTTATTATGTTGGGTATGTGATGGATATGATATAAGCTGGTTATTTATTTTTAAGTAATGTGTGTAGATATGTGAATAAAAGTTAATTTGATAATATTAAAATTTTATGTGTGATGTGATATGCCTGGTTTAAATTAAATCAGGTTAATTTTTCAAACGGCCAAACAAACGGGGCCTAAAAGATCATGGAAACATTAATTAATTTTTTTTCTATAAAAAAACATTAATATTTTTTACATATGCGTGACGTAATTCATCATTGAGATTAATGACAATAATTTGAATTTCATATTTCATGCTCAATCTAAGATCAACCTTAAATTCATTCTAAAGTTGATTCCAATAATTAATTTTTTTAATTGAAAAAAAAAGAGGAGGTGTGAAATATAAGATTGAACACGAGTTATTTTTTTTTGTTTTTTTTTGGATAGAAACATGAGATCTTTTGGAGTCTCACATTCATGATAATTAATTTATTAAAATATATATTAGGGAGTTATACATCTTAATGAATTTCAAGTTTATTTGAAATTATTTGTGAGAGCTTTAATTATTTAAAAATGAGCTTTGAAACCAATTTGATTTCTTTCTTAAAATCAACAAATCTTAGTTGAATTGGGGTATGTGGTGATTGTATTAACCTTCATCGGGATAATAATTAAAACCCACTTTGGAGTTGGGCAATGAAATTCAATTAATTCAATTTCAAAACAATCAAAATTGTTAACATATATACATAATTAAGAGGTTGGCGATTTTAATATTATTTTAATATTACATTATTAATATTTAAATATTGATTTTTTAATAGCAAATTTATAAATTTTTACAAATTATATACACATTTTTAAGTAAAATAATTATATTTTTAGGTGGATATATATATTATATTGAATTATATTTGAGAATAACATTAAATTAAAGCATCTCGACTATTTTAAACTCTTGCTTCTAATATGTTCTTCAATTGAGAGGAGCGTCACTACACGTCTGAGGGGAGTTGAATGAACAAAATGCCTTCTCTTTGTGGAGTCCTTGGTTTTTCGTAGGGAGAACACGGCGCGCACCTTATGTTTCGAATATAGTGCGGGGAGAGAGCCAGTTTATCCGTTGAAGTGACTCATATATACTAGGAACTTCCCAAGACAGAGATTAAGAGGCCTGGTTGATACCATGTTTTGTATTATTATATTCTATTGGGAATACACTCTCTTTGTAGTTTAATATTTTTGCACTGCTCGTTAAGATGCATATTAAAAAAAACGGTTACGTATTTTTCACATTGAATATTAGAAATTAATAATAAAAATATAAAATCACCGCAATCAACTGGGTCAACTGGGTCTCAAAATCTCCTCATAATAGTGTCCTCATGTTCTATAAACGTTGGAAGTGAACACGCAGCAATTATGACTTTTGGATTGATTACTTATTGAAATATTCTTATTTTTCGAGAATCAAAAAAATCTGTCTACCTGTTTAACACGTGCAACCGAACCGCTCAATGTCACCATGGCAAATCGGGTTAGGCAGGGAGCACTTCCAGAATATGTTCAGTGTGGCTCTGTGTCGACTTTCGCCTCTTATCAACAAAAAAAAAAGGCTTCAGCGGCTCCAACTCCTTTATTTGCGAACTCGAAATAATCCATTTTTACTTCAACATCCATTCTCTTATTACTCATAAGTTGCTCTATCTACTCTCTGGGTGTGTATACCAACATCACATCGCCCTCCTCTTCCTCCTCTTCATCTGCCGTCAAAACCTAACTCCCTCAGCGTCTAATCTTCATGGCTGCTCTTCGAAGCAGAAGCTACTCCATTTCCATCTTCTTCTTCCTTTTGAAGCAGAATGAGCCTTGCAAAATGCTGTTCTACAGCCTCAGATTCATCAGATGCAATCCGGCCTCAAGGCACTTGCCCTAAGCCGCTGTGGAAACCTTTTCCCTCATCTGCTTCCTTTTGCTGGAGAATTGAGACCCCATGGTCCTCTTCTTTACCTCTCACAGAGAAGAAGATAAACAAACCCGTGCTGGCACCTGATAAACACTACCGCAATACATCCAACTATCGGCTTCGCTTCCCAAAAAGGTGAAAGTAAAGATTCCTCGGCTAAAGCTAGAAAAGCAATCTGGAACTTTTGAGAAGACGAAGGCTGAAGGTGAATACTCCCAGAAAAAGAACCACCAGGTCAAGCCACAACAAAAACTTTAGTGCAGAACCTCCTCCTAACTGCAAGCAAAAAGGGAAAAGAACATAGGTTAAGGTAAATATTTGCTGGCACTTGCTTCTGCACTTTTCCATCACCTGCCAACAGAAAACAGAGGCTAAAGACCTGGTTTGGAAGACCATCCTCAACCGAAAGTAAGCCCACACTTTGGCTCCGCCCCATGTTGTTATGAGATCAGTGAAAGAGGGAGACCTTCTGCTTCATGTAATTCCCTCTCCTCTTTTCTGATTCTCCCTTCTGCTTTGGCTCCTCCCTCCTCACCGAAGGTGAAGAGAGACAAACAAAAGCAGCCTGCTCTCCCCTTGTCTTCCATCTGACTCTTCCCTCATCCTCTTCTGGCTTAATCTTTCAGATCCTCATCCTTCTTCCTCTACTCCTCCAATTTCCCCCAAGATGAAGGAACATAAAGAAGAGGGGCCACGTAAAACAACATCTTCTAAGTATCTCCTCTCTCTGCTGAATGCTAAGTGCCCCGAAATTACTGCCGACCTAGTTGATCTCTAATGTGAAGTCTAATCAATTTGAAAGGATTTTTGATTTCAATCGAGGGATCACACGAGAGGACCAGGCTGAACCAAATGGTTGTCTTGCAATACCCCTATTTATCTTCTCATTATTCAGATTTTCTATGCGACAAAAAAGCCGACTTTTGAAAATAGGACTCTGAAAACCTATGTTCAAGGAAAGTCCCATCACCATTACTTGTGATGATCTTATTTTCTTTTTTAATTTTAGTACTCCGATGATCTTATCTCCTTCTTTGATTTTGAAGTTGAGTCCAGTTCATTTTCTGATGTTGAATCAACTCTTGGATTTGATCCTTCCTTTAATCCTCCTAGTATAAAGAGATATTTAGCTGATAAAGTTAAGAAGCTGTCTGTCTGCAGCGATCATGCCAAAACTCTAGGTAGAATTCTTTAAGAATGCCTAATCCAAATTTGTGGACATAAAAGTGACTGGACTAATGTCCATCAATCTGCCGTCTATTATCTACTGAAGGGTAGGTTCTCGACACTGCTAGCTGTTGACGTAGGATGTAGGGGATCCCAAGAAACACAGAGAAAAAGAGAGTCCCGAGAAACGGCGGCGTGCAGTAAGTTAAGCCTGTTGATTAAGGCTTAAATGAGAGAAGCATCCAGAATAGTACACAGAGGTTTAAGGTGGCTCAGGGAGAAAAACCCCTACGTCCACCGAGCGGTCAGTGAAAACTGGTTTCACTAGAGAAAGGAAGAGGGTGGCCGAAAAGACCAACACAATGAGCTAACAGAAGAGGGAGAGAGAAAGAGAGAGAGAGAAAGAGAGAGAGAGAGAGCTTTCTTTTATCTCAAGCTCTTGCTTACAAAGGTGATAGAAGAGGGATTCTGCTCTTCCTGATCTTGCCTGCCTTGCTCGCTATCTTCTTTCTATCCTGCTTCCTTGAAGCCTGCTCAAGGGGTTTTTATAGGCAACAGTTAGTGCAGCTCTGTCCTATTTTTCAAGGAGGAAAAGGAATAAACAAACGCTGAGCCCATGCCGTTGTCGGCTAGTGGGGGGACTAGTAGCAGCAAAAGGAGAGCTAGACTTTTTGATCTTGATACTACTTCTAGGGATCTGTGAGGACTGGAGCACGCGAGCTTTTGATTTGCGTGTCTGGAAGAAGCGTTCTCTACTGGAAACGACGCGGTCAGACCACGCCTGACTGCGACAGGTGCAGCTGAGGAACATCATCGATGTTTCCAGGGGTGATTCTGGATCGTCGTGGACGATATTTGACCGAACCCGCGTGGCCGAGGTTTGACTAAGGTTTGAGACCTGCGAGAATAAAAGAATTTAAATAAGAAATTAGTGCCACTTGGGAGCCACGTGTATGGTTGTGATGCAGCGCTGAAACCACGTGTTAACACCAGCCCTTCACATTGTCAGGGAGCGAACATTAATGTGGGTCATGAAATGCGAACCATCGCGATGGTGGATGCGCTGCCCAAGGTCTGTCAAGATAAAGCCAAAGCGGCACCCTGTCCATTTGCATCCTCACCCGCCAGTCTTTGTAAATCCTGCAAGGAAGGGAGTGGGCTGCTAGAGAGGTGGACGACTCTGACGGGTTTTCCTCTAAAGAAGAAGTCTGGGAGCCCTCCGATCGACACGCCTCCTCCAGAGAAGAATAGTAGTAGTCTGAAGACGTTTGATGGGTTGCCGAGGACGACGGCTGAGGGGGTTGCACCGGTGCTCCAGCAAAAGGAAGCAAGAGCTTCGGCTGTGGTCCTGCCGGAAGAAACGTCGGCAACCAAAGTTGCCAAGGTCCTGGCGTGGACTTTCGAGTCCGCACAGGGAGTTGCAGGAGAGGAGAAGGTGGCAGAGGTGGTGAACCTCTCAGATTCTTTGGTCAAGACGTTTCTGAAAACCGAAGAGCGGAAGGAGCTGGTCGTGGTGGGTGAGACGCTTGCGAGGGAGAGACTTGAGCCTGAGAGGATTCTGCTCAAAGATGAAGATATGGAGCGGCTCCTTCCCAAGTTCGGGGCTCCTCATGAAGGGAGTGTGAAGCAGATGTCCCTGGTGATTTGCGGTCCTACCCCTGTTGGTAAGTCGGTCCCTCTTCCTTTGAATGTAAAGAGACCTTCCTTTCCTTGTCTTCTTCTAGCGGTTGCTCGAAATGATGAGAAGAAGGAAGAGAAGGAAAGGGGGGGGGGGGGGGGGGGGGGGGGGCGGAAGGCAGCAAGATGCGAAGAGGGCGATTAAGAAGGAGAGGCTCCTCGGTCACTCCCAAATGTCACCCTTGGCATTTTGAAGAGTCAAGGAGGTGATCCTTATGAGAAAAGTTTGCTCTTGAGCATACGGGAGAAGAAGAAATATTTTTTGAAAAAACCACCCAGATTATGCGACGGTCGTAAAAAAAATTGAAGTCCAGCCGCTTCTTCCTTTTTGCGGCACAGGAGAAAAAAACAAAAAAAACCGGATAGGTGCTTTGACGCTGGAAGTCCAAGGCTAGGAGATGGCTTGCCTCCCAAACTGTTACCTACGTCGGCTGCGGATATTCCCACCTGCTTCTTCCTGCGAAGGTCCTACGAAGGTCCAGTAGTCATTTCCTCCAGTGGCGCCACAAACAAGCCCTCTTCCTTGAGAGGCACAAGATGGCAAAGAGGGATTAAGGAGAGGGCCCTCCTCCGGTCACTCCCAATGTCACCCTTGGCATTGAAGGGTCAGGAGGTGTCCTAGAGAAAAGTTTGCTTGAGATACGGGGAGAAGAAGAAAAATTTTTGAAAAATACCATCCAGATTATGGAGGTGGTAAAAAAATTGAAGTCCAGCCGTTCTTCCTTTTTGCGGCACAGGGGAGCCGGATAGGTGCTTTGATGCTGGAAGTCAAGGCTAGGAGATGTTCCTCCCAAAGGTACCTACGTCGGCTGGGGATATCCACCTGCTTCTCCTTGCGAAGGTCCTGACGAAGGTCAGAGTATTCCTCCAGTGGCGCCACAACAAGCCTCTCCCTGGGAAGGGCGATGATCCGATTCCCGCTCTTATCATCTTCAGGCTCATCCAGCATATGATGGAATTGGAGAAGGGAAGATGACAGCTAGTCTTCCGCGGGTACGCCGTCGGTTTATAAGGAGAGTAATAGATCAGTCTATAGGGGAGCCTCCCTCGTATCTGAGATTGACACTATTACTCTAGTTGTCTAAGTTTTGAAGCTTTGTATTTTTCTTTAATTTCATTGTATGTCCTGTACTCAGAAAGAAAAATGTAAGAGAATGAAATGAAACTTGTAACAAGTTGTCATGAATAAAATATATTCTTTTGAAAACTTGCTTTAAATGAATTCTACTTATATTTTCTTTTATCTTCTCCTTCGTATTTGAAAAGGGTACCACGAGATTAGAAATGAAAAGAACAAGAATCCATAGGTATATGAAAGTGTAAAGCCAATGACAAATTCTAAATTAAAAGATAAAACTAATTATCATCGTGCACGAGGTTATGAAGCCTTGAACAACGATAGTTGAAAGAGAAAAATGGAACAGCACATTCTGATGTTTTGAAACATCATGCACGGTATCAAGGCGAATGCAAGGGAGAGACGGTTCGATATTCGTGTGCTGCTTCAAATCTCGAACCTGTAAGAAAAATGGACGGTCGGATCGGGCTTACACGCTGATCGATAAGATCAGACGGCTAGAAGACGAAAAGTCACAACTGCTCCCCATAAAGTCTTTTCAAGGTGGGAGGTTTGAAACATTTGCCTTCAAAATGGCCCTGTTTGGCGCAAGGACCAAAACATGACCAAAATAGTACTAATTTAAAAAATAACAATAATAATAATAATAAATAAATTATTTTAATTATTCTACAAAAATTTTAATATAAAAAATAATATTTTACTTCACATACTCAATAATTTTTAATAAAAATATAAATTTTAATTGACATCTTAGATCAAAATACTCGATTTGAATATTTTGGTCTAGAATGTGAAATAAAGTTGATATTTTTATTTTAAATTGTTGAGTATTTAAAGTAAAATAATATTTTTTATATTTGAATTTGTGTAGAATAATTTAAAAAATTTATTTATTATTATTGTTGTTATTTTTTAAATTAGTACCATTTTGGTCATGTTTTGGTCCTGTTTTGGTCTTTACGCCAAACAGGGAAGAAAGAGCCTTCCTTGATATTGCTCCTCGCAAAGCCTTACTATGGGGGGAAGAGAGATTGAGTGGGTTGAGTTGGCCGTCCAGTTCGAGAACGACCCCAGCTATCAGGAGAGTCTCCTGATGGAGCACGAAGTACTCAACACAACAAGGGGATTTAGGGAAAATCCCAACCTCATGGTCATCTAGCCCGCCGCCGAGTTCCGTCCAAACAGACCCCCAGAAGGAGCGGTGTGCGTCTACCGGGCCCAGGTGGAGTACGGGATGATGCTCCCTCCATAGCTGGAGTTCAGAGAGATCCTGAACTCCTATCAGATTGTGCCGGCACAGCTTTCCCCCAACGTCGTCGCATACATATACTCCTTCCTGAAACTACTGCAGGCCCAGGAGATACCATGGAGTTTGACGTAGTTCAGAGACCTGTTCAGCTGGATGGCAGTGCCTGGATACGGAGAATGCCTGGCCCCGAGGTCAAAGACGAGGAAGGCGATATTCTCTGGGGCGAGCAATTCTCATTCGGACTGAAGAGACTACTACTTCTTCATAGTTGGGGATTTGGGGATCCACCTGGATGGTATGCGACTGGAAGTATAAGCGCAACTTCCTTGCGGCCATCAGGAGAGCAAGAGCGAGCTTCTCTAGCAAGGGGTATCGGGTATCTGCATGAAAAAGTATATGGCTGATATAAAAGATAGAGCGGTGGATCCCCTTATCATTGTTCACAAGGACAGCCGAGACCGCTGCATCCGAAGCCCCTAGGTAAAGAGACAAAACCTCCCCTGTTTTTGGTGCTACAAGCATTGGTGCAGTTGTAAGGTATTTCTTCAACTCTGTGAAGACAGTTTCACATTCATCGGTCCATTGACCTTTTTTGCCCTTGCGAAGACACCGGAAGAACGACAAACACCTATCACCAGCCTTGGAAATGAATCTCCCCAGGCTATTGATACAGTCGGTGAGCTTCTGAATCTCCTTTAACGATCGGGGAGAAGGCATGCTGAGGATTGCAGAGATTTTATTTGGATTGACCTCTATTCCCCTGACCGATATTAAATAGCCCAAGAAATTCCCTGAGACTACACCAAAAGTATATTTGGTGGGGTTCAGCTTGAGATTGAACTTTCTGAGAGTATCAAAAGTTTCTCTGAGGTCTGCAAAATGCTCCTCCATGCTCTGACTCTTGACCAGAATGTTGTCAACGTATGCTTCGAGGTTTCTCCATCTTTGTCCTGTGAACACGACGTCGATCATGCGCTAGTATGTGGCGCCAGCATTTTTGAGACCGAAGGATATGACATTGTAACAATAAGTGTCAAAGTCGGTGATGAAGTCAGTTTTTTCTGCATCTTCCTTGGCCATCCGAATTTTGTGATATCTTGAGAAAGCATCTAAGAAACTCATCACACTGTATCCGGTTGTGCGATCCACCATCATATCGATGCGGGAAAAAGGAAGGGTGTCTATAGGACATGCCTGGTTGAGCACCCGGAAGTCTATACACATCCTCCACTTTCCGCTGGCTTTCTTTACCATGACAACATTGGTAAGCTACTGTGGGTATTGGACTTCCCTGATGTAGCCTGCTTTTAGGAGTTTATTTACTTCTTCTTCGACAGCATTCTGCCTTTCTCCTGCCATGACCCGTTTCTTCTGCTTTGGGGGAATGACGTTAGTAGATATGCTTAAGTGATGTTTACAGATAGCCCTGTCAACTCCCGAGATATCTTTGGGGGACCAAGCAAAGACATCTACATAGCAAAACAGTGACACCAGCTTGCTGGTTTGCATTCATGGAGGAAGATATGTTTATAATTTTTGAAGATCCTTCTCCCCCCACTGATATATTGATAACCCCTTCTTGTGACATGAGAGGCTGAGACTCCCTTGTGTCCAGATGGTCGACAATCAGCTGTGCTGCGATTTGGAAACATCGGGTGGCCTGCCGGAGGTCTCCTTTGATGGTGACAACGCTGCTAGAGGCAGGAAACTTTGCGCAGAGATGGGGTGTAGAGATCACCATCCCGAAGGAGTTGAGAGTGGTCCTCCCTAAGATAGCGTTGTAGCCTGATCTGGCTCTGATGACTGCGAAGTGCATCATGCTCATGGCGTGGCCGTTGTCATCACAGAAAGAGACTAGCAGGGAGATGAATCCTAGCGGCTGAACCCTCTCCCTAGAGAAACACAATAAGGTGGTTGCTGCATGGAGAAGGTTCGTTTACTTGAGGCCCATCTGGAGAAAGGCAGATTCAAATAAGATATCGGCCGCGCTTCTTGAGTCGACGAGTACTCGCTGAACGTTGAAGTCGGCGACACGGGCAGTGAGCACTATTGGGTCGTTGTGAGGGTTGCCCATGCGGAGGAGACCTTCATGACAGAAAATGAGTGGGATGGAAGAAGAGGCTTGATGAGAGATGCCGTCCACTTCGACTACCTGTCGGTGCACAGCGGTAGGGTCAACGCTGAAGATGGTGTTGATCGTCCTTGCCGCTGGGGGATAGGACCGCGTCGGCCGGCTAGAGCTTGTCGGTTGCAGATCCTAGGCCAGAGCCTCAGTGTCTGCTGGGGCCTTGCCCTTCTGCACTGCATTGAATGTTGGGGCCATTAACATGAATTTTTCAAGTTTGCCCTGGCCCGTCAGCTTGTCTAGCAAGGCTATTAGTACGCGGCACTTGTGAAGCTTGTGCCCACAGTTCCCATGGAACTCACAATAATTTTTTCAGATCCACTCCGGCTGGTGGTGCTGGCTTGGGCCCTACAGGATGAATCCAACCTTATTTCAAGGCCGCCGCATATACTTCAGTTAGCGGCCGGGAAAAGAGCTGTTTTTGCTCGCGGGCTTGCTGCGGCCTCCTTTTCTTCCTGCCATGATTCTTTCCTTTACGAATCATCGTAGATGGTGTCTCGCCGCCCCGATGTTTCCTCTTCCTTTCCTTCTTGACTCCGAAGACGTCAGGAGGAGAAGCTTCAGCGTCCTCTAGAAGTACGAACTGGCTGGTCTTGGCAACCAGCTCTAGATAGCTTCGAGGTTTAATTAGTTGGAGGGATTTGGACAAGTCGCCGCTCTTAAGGCCTCTCCGATAGTTGTGCATAGCCACGGTAGGGTCAACATCTTCTGCTTCTGCTGCCGCGGCGAAGAAGTGGTTGGTGTAGTCTCGCACACTTTCCTTCTCGCCTTGTTTGATATTTGCGAGCACCATATTCAGGGACTCGAGGCTGTTGTTCGCTATTGTCAGCCCGACGAGGCCACCAAGTGCCACCTCTTGGCCAATACTATGAAGGGAGTGACTTTCAGTTGGTTCGTGAAGTTGCCCAGGGGTCACATCTGTTCTTACGAACACTTGAAGTGGGAGCTGATCGCCCGCTTCATTGGCCTCAAGTCGGGCTGACCTGAAGTCTTCCGGGACTGGTGCCTGTCGGGTGGCATCGGAGAAAGGAGCGTTGTCATCCAGCAGGCCCAAAGAAAGGGTCAGGTCCATATGGGGGGGCCTGAATCCCGATAAAGGGTAGATTGCGCCCAGCGAGGAAAGGAGGGAAAGCTGGAGGAAGAAAGGCAGGTTGAGGTAGTGGACATTGTGGAAAAGGATTTTGGGGGACCTCTTGAGCAGGAATTAGCCGAGAAGAGCCAGACAATTGAACGGAAGATGTTGTGACAGGCAAAAAGGGGGCTGGAGCCGCCCAACCGGCGGGAGAGGTGGAGGCGCCCCCGCGACCGGCGGAAGAGGAGCAGGAGCCGCCGCAATCGACGGGAGAGGTGGAGGCGCCACCGCGACCTGCGAAAAAGGCTCATAAGCCACTGCAAAAGGCAAGAGAGGTTCACAAGCCGCCGCAACCGATGGGAGAGGTGTAGGAGGCAAGACGATGGTAAAAACTGGTTGAGTTTGCCTGAGGATTACAGCCTGTTGGGTTATGAGGCCAGTAACTAGGTTGGTGAGGTTGGCCAGCATCCCCTGCAACTATGAAATACAGGTACCTCTGGAGGAAGAAGTAGATCCGGCGCGACGCCGGGACATTGAAGCAGAAGCCTCATCACCTGGCACCCTGACAGATGGTTCACCTGCGTGCGTGCTACGAGCTGCAGAGTTGGTTCTGCGTGTCCTAGCTACCATCTTTCCGAAGCCTCAATGGAAGCACCAGAAAATGTTAACATAGGATGTAGGAGATCCCAAGAAACACAGAGAAAAAGAAAGTCCCGAGAGACGGCCGCGCGCAGTGGGTTAAGCCTGTTGATTAAGGCTTAAATGAGAGAAGCATCCAGAATAGCACATAGAGATTTAAGGTAGTTCAGGGAGAAAATCCCCCACGTCCACCGAGCAGTCAGTGAGAATTGGTTTCACTAGAGAAAGGAAGAGGGTGGTTGAAAAGACCAGAACAATGAGCTAATAGAAGAGGGAGAGAGAAAGAGAGAGAGAGAGAGAGCTTTCTTTTGTCTCAAGCTCTTGTTTACAAATGTGATAGAAGAGGGATTCTGCTCTTCCTGATTTTGCCTGCCTTGCTCGCTATCTTCTTTCTATCCTTTTTCCTTGAAGCATGTTCAAGGGTTTTTATAGGCAATGGGCAGCACAACTCCGTCCTGATTTTCCGGGAGGGAAAGGAATAAACAAACGCTAAACCCATGCCGTTGTCAGCCAGTGGGGGAACCAGTAGCAGCAAAAAGAGAGCTAGACTTTTGATCTTAGTACTACTTCTAGGAATCTGTGAGGACTGGAGCACGCGAGCCTTTGATTTGCGTGTCTGGAAAAGCGTTCTGTACTGGAAACGACGCGGTCAAATCATGCTTGACTGCGATAGGTGCAAGTAAGGAATATCGTCATCGATGTTGCCAGGGGTGATCCTGGATCATCGTGGATGATGTTTGACCGAACCCGCGTGGCCGAGGTTTGACCGAGGTATGAGACCTGCGAGAATAAAAACATTTAATAAGAAATTAGTACCACCTGGGAGCCACGTGTATGGCTGTGATGCAATGCTGGAACCACATGTTAACAGTTGAGAAAGAGGCTTTGCTTCTGTCAACTTTGTGATTTAATCAACAGTGACCAACAACCATTTGTAGCTACGGATGGCCGTAGGCATCGTCCCTAGAAAGTCGAGCTCCCAGACGGCAAACGACCAAGATGAGTTGATAGGCTTAAGGTAACCGGTAGGTTGTCTCCGCATGTCAGCGTAGTATTGGCACTGAGGGCACTTCTCTACGAATGTTTGAGCGTCCTTGTGAATGTTTAGCTAAAAGAAACCCTGGCGCAAGATTCGCATGACCAGGCTTCGGCCGCGAGCGTGGGTTCCACATTCCCCCTTTATGAATAGCCTCCATTACTTCTTGGGCTTCCTCAGGTCTCAACCATTTTGCGAGTGGCCTGGCATAAGATCTTCTGTACAGTTCATCGCCAATAAGGACATATTTGGCACGCTCGAGCCTCAGTCTTTTGGCCTCTTGACTAGTGCTAGGCAGACCCCCATTTTTTAGGTGGTTGATAGTTTTATCCATCCAGCAGGGTGCTTTTTTAGAGTGATGGATTTTCGCGCACTCGTAGCTGGGCTTCTCAGATAGTTGATGTTGATGAAAGTTGGGGAGCCCCTCTTTTGCTAGATGGTCTGCCACTTAATTCTCCTCTCGAGGTACGTGTCAGGGAAAAATCGTCGAACTGGGAGATTAAGGATTGAGCTTTCTCCAGGTACTTCTCCAAAACCTCATCCTTCATTTTGTAGGTGCGATTGACTTGATTAACTAGTTGAGAGTCACTGAACACCTGTATGTGCTTTATCGACATCCCAAGGGCGAACTCTAGTCTTGCGATGAGAGCTTCATATTCCGCCTGATTATTGGTAACCTTGAACTGAAAGGTTACTGCTTGATGTAAGGCGACTCCCATGGGGCTGGTGAGAAGAATTCCAGCTCCCTGAGATTGACATCCAGAAGCACCATCAACGTGAAGAGATCATGGAGCGACCTTGCTTTTAGCGGGTGATGACTCTGAAGTGAAAAATTCGGCAACAAAGTCGGCCAGCTCCTGGGCTTTGATTGCTATCCGCGGGATGTATTTGATGTCAAATTTGCCAAAAGCTCAATGGACCATTTGAGGAGCCTTCCCGAAACCTCGGGAGTATGTAATACCTTCAGGAGAGGCTGGTCAGTAACCACCTGGATGGTATGCGACTGGAAGTATAAGCACAACTTCCTTGCGACCATCAGGGGAGCAAGAGCAAGCTTCTCTAGCATGGGGTATCGGGTATCTGCATGAAAAAGTATATGGCTGATATAAAAGATAGGGCGGTGGATCCCCTTATCATCGTTCACAAGGACAGCCGAGACCGCTGCATCCGAAGCCCCTAGGTAAAGAGACAAAACCTCCCCTATTTTTGGTGCTACAAGCATTGGTGCAGTTGTAAGGTATTTCTTCAGCTCTGTGAAGACAGTTTCACATTCATCGGTCCATTGACCTTTTTTGCCCTTGCGAAGACACCGGAAGAATGGCAAACACCTATCACCAGCCTTGGAAATGAATCTCCCCAGGCTATTGATACAGTCGGTGAGCTTCTGAATCTCCTTTAACGATCGGGGAGAAGGCATGCTGAGGATTGCTGAGATTTTATTTGGATTGACCTCTATTCCCCTGACCGATATTAAGTAGCCCAAGAACTTCCCTGAGACTGCACCAAAAGTACATTTGGTGGGGTTCAGCTTGAGATTGAACTTTCTGAGAGTATCACAAGTTTCTCTGGCGGGCACAATCCTGGCTTCTTGGGGATCCCTAAATCACCTATTACAAAAAAATAGTAGTCCGTACAGCCTGAGTGGGAACTACTTGCTTCAGAAAACATCGCAGTCTTCGACTTGGAGCATAAGGCAGGCACCCCTTGTATCCTGGAATCCCCATCCAGCTGAACAAACCCCTGAATAAGGTCATGCTCCATGGAATTTTCTGAGCCTTCAGGAGCATGAGGAAAGAGTAGATGTAGGCGACGGTATTGGGGGCAAGTGCCAGAATGATCTGGTATGCGTTAAGAATCTCCCTAAACTCCGACTGCGGAGGGAGCATCATCCCATATTCCACCTGGGCCAGGTAGAAGCACACTGCGCCTTCTGGGGGTTTGTTAGGACGGTGTTCGTCTACCAGTTTGAAGTATCGATTGCAACCTTGAGGAAAAAAAAAAGCAACATCGTACTAATGTGAACATTTTTTTCTTGTCAATAAATTGAATAAAGCTAACGTGATGATAATGAAAAGATCCTATTATTCAAAACAATTTATCATGAACAAAATGGCCATTTTGAATGTTAAAGATACGGTGCTCTAACATTAAAATCACTGTCATACTACAGTGCATATTTTTTGTTGCCAGTAAATTGAACGAACCTAATGTGATAATGAAAAGATCCTATTCATTCATAACAGTTTGTTATGAACAAAAATGACCATTTTGAATCTTACGGGGGATATAATGCTCTGAAAGGAATGATGTTGAAGGAGCTGAAAGAGCTTCGATTTCAAATTTCACACCCTTTTGAAGCATGATTTCCAGTTCCAACCTGCCATAAGAGAAAATATTACATCATGTAAAGGAAGAACATTACGAAACAAGACAGTGAGACATACAGTTCAACTCAACGAGAGAACAAAAAAAACATAGAGCAGAACTGCAATTGATAATGAGGTGGATTTGAATGCATCATAAAGAAGAAAGATTTGTGGCAAATAACTATCATAGCAAAATGGAATAAAAATCTGGTAAAATGGTGAAGCCAACCTCCATCGTGGTGCTTCCTGGTGTAAATAGCATCTAGACAACATTGCTTCAACTCTCCTCTTATCTAAAATGAATTTAAAATGTAATAGACAATCCATAATTATGCACTAGATGAAAACTATGAAGAATGACACCCCTCCAGTGTTACAGGAATAGAACAAGCATTCTACCTTCAGATGTCAGGCTGAAGAGGCATCCACCTGGAAGATGGAATTCATCAAAATCAGAAGGAAATACTCCTAGCCAGCATATCTCTAGGACGCGCAACAACTTTGCATCGTAAGCCAAATTCTATGAAAGAATATAGAAAATGTCATCTGACTTTTGTTAATAAAGCATAGGATCATTGGGGATCCATGCTGGAAAAAATGCATCTAATATTAACAAATAAGTGCTTAGCAGACTCTACATGATGCAGACATGTAATATTACCATTGAACCAAATCTGTAAGTTGCCAAAATATCAAAACCATAAGGATCAAAATCTACTAAACAGTAGACTGGCAGATGCAGTTGGCTGACTAGATGCTGCAAAAATCTGGAACGGGAAAAAGAATGCTTGGTAATAGGCAGACAAAGAAACTCTACAAGAAATAGAAAAAAAAGACCTCATGCTCACCTTCTCGTAGGAACATCTGGATATCCTCGTCCCTACATAATTAAAAAGAGAAATTACAATAAAGGCCAGAATTATGTACTATCATATAAATTTCTCATATATATATATACACGCTCACAGTGATGACTATGCAACAATTTGTTGTACAGAAGTTATCATTTGCAAGGCGCTGAAAAACTGCAGTGTTATGAAACATAAATCACATCATAGTGGCAGATGATATATGGAAAAACAAAACCATGGATTTGTCAAATAGATACACACCTGTTTCTTTCTCTACAACAAGAATATACTGAGCAACACTCGCAATATCTACAATTGTAATGAAAACAATGTTTATCCTTCAGGATATTCACAATAACAAAACAAACGTTACATCTCTCATATCATATAAGCATGCTACACTTTGACAACATAAATAAAGACCGAAGAAATCATTAACGCCATGTATAAGGAAATGGAAAATAATTGTTGATCAGCTATTCACAAATTCTAAACCACTCTTACCATTATAGGAATGGCACGCCCAGAAAAATAAAAATATGGGCAGAGAATATGGACATTTATAGCCAAGTCCAGGAAGTTAAGGATAGTTTTTTTAAATTGAGCACAACATGATCTATAATGCTTGTTTGAGCACATAAGTGTGTTGAGCAGTTGAAGATAGATGCCATAGTTTTCAGCCTCAAAACCTGCGTTCAACAAAGATAAGGAAACACCATTCTCGAGAATCTCAAGGAAATTCAATTACAAACTTTGTTTACGACATAGAAGAGTAAAATTGTGGAAAACATTCTTCTAGAAGATGTACTCACTACCAAAATAGACAATTATAAGGATTTTATGTTAAGTTGAATAACTCATGATTGACACAATCTAGACAACTAGTTGTGTGGGATTCAAATAGGGTAGATCACTACGGCCACTCCCAGAAAAGTTACAAGGGTTTTTGTCTCAACCTATTTAGACGAAAACATAGCCCTTTTTCTATTCTTCTGCTACTTCTTTGACGACAATGACGATAGGACTCAAAGACTGAATAATCTTTGCTTCAGATCAACATCATTGAACCTAACCTCCAAGTGAAGTTCATTTAATGCTCCTCATAGTGGACCTCTGACTCACTTCGGCAAAGTTTTCCCAAAGGAACATCAACCACTACATCTAACTCATATCACTACCCCTTTTAGAGTTGGAGAAGAGAACAAAATTTCCATGTGAACTCATAAGAATGCCCTCACACATCATTGTCCCACGTAACCCTTGATAATTCGGCTGTGGGCTGATATAGCCCCTACACCAAAGCAATTTATTGGTCACCCCTTAACCATCTAGATTTATTACTTTCTAGAATCAGACATTCAATTCAACTTGAGGAAATATCTTATAAATAAATAGACAAATTATCAATTCCTTGAAATCTAAGGACATCCTTCACGAAGATAGGTGTCACTCTTACAAAGCCACTTCTTTCGAAAAAGATTTGCCAGAATACTTTGTTTTGGACGATGTTTCCCTTAGACTGGGGTTTCCCAAATAACTTTGTTTTGGATGATGTTTCCTTTGGATTGTTTGCTTCTTATAAGAAACTAAACCCCAGCTTTGGCCAATGTTTGTCAAAACACCAGGTTTAAGGTATGTTTCTCATCGGAAAACAAACCTTATGTTTGGTAAAAATTCCAAACTAAGATAACAAAATGAAGAAAAGGAATTAGAAAAGAGATTTAGAATTAGACAAGAATTCAAGTTGAAATGGAAGAGATCCTCCTCTAGAAGGAGGAAAGGTGGAAAGGCAAGTTACGTGTTGTCCAAGGGGAAGCTCTATCGGGAAGAGCTAGTCAAATAGGTGCCCAAAGTCGAAGAGCGAACAAATAGTGCTAGCCAGCAGGTTCCTTTGAGCAATTGAATATTGCATTAAGTACAATTCAGGAACTATTGTTTCAGTCATCTTCTCATCATAAATGTGGATATTTATGATGAGAAGCCAACAAGTGAGGTCAGGTGGCCTTCATTAATAGCTGAATAGCTACATGGCATAGGCAACAATAGGCATGTGCATGACGCTTGTCATATTGAGCTTTAATAAAGGATGCTTCTGCTTTGTCCCTAGGCTAGGTGCCATATAATAGGGGCAAAACCATGATGAGACAAGTGCCGCAGGTTAAGAATCTCTTTGCCTAACACTATGCCAAGACTATTTAGCTCAGAGGCATAAATCGAGCAAGGTCTTTGAATTCATTTGGGAATACAATTCAGGAGACTAGTTAGTGAATTAGCAAAAATCTGCCACGCGGCAGATTTGCTGACATGGCAAATCTTTTCCTTAACGGTTTGCTCCCCACCGAGGCGTCAGCATAGGACATTTGTTGTCCATAGATTAGCTGGCTGGCAACTACGCCTTGGGAGGTGGGAGCATCACAACTTCTTCTCCAAACCTTGCCCTTAAAAGAGATGGCCCCTTAGCAAAAACTCCCATCGTTGTGTGTACCAATGATGATAGGAATCTAGGTTTGCAAAGAGGAGATCCCTCTAGGGCTCAGAAGGAGGAGCCTTCACCTACTGATTCAATAAGGTCATCGAACATCGCTAATCGGAAATAGCATGAGGCCGAAGGGTGGATTTGGGAGGCCAGGTCGATGCCTTCGACTAAAAAGAGACTCGGTGCTCCTCCTATGGTGCAACGACGACTTCCACTGCCACTACCGCCATCGTAGGTTCCCAAAGCTGGAGATCCGTCCACATCGATTCATCTTTTGGAGGCAAAAGGGAGGGAGGCATCAGTTCATTCGCAAACCCTGCCAAAACATCATGGGGATGGGGTAATTCGAGCGCTAGTCAAACAAGATGGGGCTGCCGAAGAGCCTGTCTAAGCGATGCGGTTGAGTGGCTGGGTCCAGAAGCTGCTTTTCCTCTTCTGTTGGCATGACCCGAACAAGTCGAAGAGGATATTGGCACTGGAAGCCAAATTGGCTTTGGCGAAGAAGGATTCTAAGGAGTTTCCCAAAGTCCAGGCTTGTTTGAAGGTGACAACGACAGCGATACACGTCTTCGAATAATAACTCGAGGTCGTGCAAGTTGAGTGGGACAAACTAGCGTAGTTCGCCGACTAGATTGCCGAGATGGTGCACGTCGTCCTTCGCGCTGCTGAGGAAAGGTCCTTCTTCTTCATGCCTTAGCCTTACAAGAGTCGAGGGGTCGCGACCTGTCATATCGGCATGTCAATTAATGTAACTGGCGTCATAATGGCCTCAAGCTGGTGCACAATGCTTTAGTTATTGTATTGTGGTGGGAAGGCTTGCCGTCAGAGTGCTTTGGCCTCTATATAAGGAGTGGGGCCAGTTCTTTAGCAGTCACTTTCCTATTTTTGAGTCTACCTTTCCTCTTCTCTCCTGCTTGTCGACGAGATGGCAAAGACAAGGGTTCATGATCAGTGAAAGCTGTTCGCCTTCACCACTCTTGAAACAAGCGATTTGTTTGGCGAGCAGTTCGAGGAGATCAGGCAGCTTTGGTATTGTGAAGGAGAGGAGTTTGTCCCTGCCGAGGAGCCGTAGCCTGGGACTACAAAGAGAGGATCTTGGCAAAAAGGAGGGTGCAACACTGGAAGGGAAACCTGACAAAGAGGTCAAAGGTCATCGGGCCTTGCTGCTCCTCCCCCGTTCATCAAAGAGGTAGCTCTTGGTTTGCGGGGTGGCGGCGCCCTGAAAGAGCAACCGATGTCGGTGCCACTGAAGGTAAGAGTCGCCGAAGAAGCTCCAGCTTATCCTCTTATTCACCAAAGAATCAGCTCTTCGGCCATGGGTGACGGTGTCGCGGAAGAAAAGGGAGTCTCGAGCCATGATGCCAAACTTCAATGGTGGCAGGGCGAACCAAAGGAGCCGTGTGTATGGGAGGTCGTTCGCCCTCCTCCAATGGTAGGTGCGGCAGAAGTCAAAGAAGCCTCAGAGATCATAGTGAGGTCCCTATTCGGGTGGCACTACTGCAGGTGCAGCAAGTATAAAAAATTTCACTAAGTTCTTTTGTACGGACTTGTTTATTGCAGGCTTATCGCCATTTTTTGCCTACCTTCGACATGGCGAAGGAAGTCAATGACCATTATGACTGCTCTCACATGCACATCAATCGGCTTAAACACTTGGTTTCCGCTCCGAATATGAACTCGATGAAGCAAGAGGACACCCTAGCTAAATGTCGTCGAGAGCTCGAGGAGTTGAATGAAAATGTCAAACTCCGTATTCACGCTGGGCGTCAAGCAACCAACCGGTGACAGACAACTTTAGGTGGAGTACAGAGATCGAATACACCGTGGAGGAGTTTGTCACCTTAGGGTTGAACTACTTTGGCTTCATGCTCCATTGGGGTGACCAAATGGCCCAAAAGAAGGTGGAGAAGGTCTCTATTGATTAAGCTTTGAGCGCGCCTAACGAGAAGGTCAAACAGCATTCAGTATCCACTGCTTCAACACACCACTGAAGAAAAGCTCCGAGAGCAGTTCGACGGCTTCTTGGATGGCAAAACTAAGCTCTAGAGGGCTGGACCAGCGGGATCTCCAAGCTAGGAGGTGGAGTCGAAGAAGATGATGACAGCTCGCAGCTGAACTACAAGCTCATCTCGCTTAGAAGAATAAGGAAGACGAAGAGAATGAAATGAGCGAGTTTGATATATAAATGTATCTTTTTATTTCTTTTTCGTAACTAGACAAAAAAGCACAAACGTAATTCTTCGAACAATAGTGAAAGAATATGTTTTCTAAAATTGTCTCAGTCCGTGTGTTCTGCTAACATTGTATGTAACTGTGAGCCGAATAGACTTAGATAATTCCAAGCAAATAATTTGCCCTTGCTACTTTTCGAGCTTGAGCTCCAGGGCGTATGAAACACATGAGAATTTCTAAGTCCCGAAATTTGATCAATAAGGCATGTAGGATACTCCTAGTAGCCAAATGTCTGGCAAACGATAGGTGGTTTAGTGTCTTGGCAGTTCTATGCTCGTAGGCATTTGAGCTTACAATCCTGTGCTAGAGCAACTGTAGAGGCTTAGCTATAAGGGAGAACTAGTGCGTCGTATTCGTCGTTCATATCTTAGATGGAACACGAAAAGGATTGTTGTAGATAGAGGGCACATGAAAATTTTTAAGTCCAAGAGTTCGACCAATAAGGTATGTAAGAGATTCCTAGTAGCCGAATTAAGTTTAGAGAATTTTCATGACTAATAGACAGATAAGCCGGTTTGGTTCCTTGGAAAATTACTCTCATGGGTGTCTGAGTTTGCAATCCGGATGTATCAGAACGACCATAGAGACTTACAAGCCAAGGCAAACCAATGCGCCATTTTTAATCGAGGAGTGTGAACATAAGCGACCCTTGGGAACTAAAGTGGTAATAGAGAAACTTTCATGTGTTGTGGCCAAGGATGCCGTAAAGCTTAAAGACAATCGGACTAGTTCCATGAGAACACGAGGTGAAGACATGCTAGTCCATGTTCCTTTTGAGAAGACGTGCCGAGCCTCTGTAGGTGACCAGTTCGTTGGGAACACGAGCCCAAGACATGCCGGTCCATGTTTCGTTCGAGAAGTTGGGGCGTCAAGACAAGTTCTCAGGGGGCAAAGGCAAATACATGCCAAGCCATGTCAAGTTCGAGAATTTGAGTCAAGTCCAATGGTTCGTCGATTGAAGCCTTAAGCACTATTAGTCTTTGCAATGCTCTCCAAACAGGTAAAAGTAATTGGATGAATGAAGACGTGACTTTATTGATGTCATAAAACTTGTACAAGTCCTCAGTAGGAGTGATTCATACCTGTTAGGCATAGAAGTGTTTGAGTTAATTACCACTCAAAGTTCGCGGTAGCTGGACGTCATCTTTATCTGATGACTTCACGACTAGTTCGGCTCTAACTTGCCGGACATCATGTCTCTCCCTGCTGTATTACGGAGCTTGAGGACAAGATCACCATAATGAAGTCTTTGTGGTCGAACGTGCTGATTGTAGAGTTTTCGAATCCTTTCCCTATATTTGGCTTATTTGGTGGTTGTGACCTCTCCGGCACCTTCGACTAGGTCCAGGTCTAACTTTCTTTGGACGTTGTTTTGTCTCTCCATGCATCAAAGTCTTCTGGTTGGTAGAAGGCTATCAATTTGAATATTAGAGAGTATGCCTTTAGTTCGATAGGTATGAACGCTTCCTCGCAAAAGTCAAAGAGTAAGGCATTTTGCCTAATGCCATTCAAGGTGTTGCGTTGAGGCTCCAGATTATGGAAGGTAATTCAGAAATCCACTTTCTGCCTGCACCTTTGATTCTCTTTTTCAGGGCAATCACGAACCTTTTATTTGATGCTTTTGCTCGAACGTTCGAGGATACCGAACGGAGGTGACTATTGTAGAATTTTGTGAGTTGTATAAAGTTCAGTTACCTACTTGCTAGTGAAGCAGTTCGTTATCACATATGAGGTCCATGGGATGCCAAACCTACCAATAATTTGTGTCTAGATGAATTTCTTCACATGGACACCATTAGGATGAGTTGTGGGAGCTGCCTCAATCCTCTTGGTGAACTAATCAGTTCCAATGAGGAGAAAACTTTGGTTCTGGGCTGCTCTGGGAAAAGGACTAGGAAAATCCAATCCCCAACTGGAGAATGGCCAAGACACCTAGATAGGCAGCAACTCGCCTGCCGGTTGCCTGGGAATGTTGCCATATAATTGACACTGAGAGCATCTTTTGACATATTCGACTACATCGTTGCGCAGTACAAGCCAATAAAAGGCTAGGCTTCTCCCTCCTACATGTGTTCCACATTCGCGTAGTAGACTTCAAGGACGCGCTTCACTTCATACGGCCCTATGCATTTCACCAAGGGTCGTGAAAAGCATGAGAGCAATTCCTCTACTAAATGATTAGTGATTTCTTGAATCCACTAGCAACTGTTGGATTAGATGCTCAGCATGTTGGGTTCATCGTGGCAAAGAATGGGCAAATGCAATTCGTCTTCCATATCAGCACGACCCCTTTTCGCCAGCCTATTGGTTGTTTCATTTCGCATCATGGGAATTTGGATGATGTCATACTTCGTGAAGCATAAAAGGGCGGCCTTGGCTTTGTTCAAATACTTCTTCAGCATTTTATTTGTTTGATATTCACATGTAGTTTAGCAGACGACCAACTTTGAGTCTAAAGATCTTGAAGTATTCGGTGCCTAGGCCATAGGCGAAAGGTAGGCCGACGATGAGTGCCTCGTATTCAGCTTAGCTATTTATGGCCGGGAAATCGAGTTGAATAGCTTTGTGGAGCAAAATTCCCTTGGATTGATGAAAATGATGTCAATTCCTTTGGATTCTTTCTCTGAAGCGCCATCGACAAAGTTGGCAATCCCCTGAGCTTTTACGGCTGTTAGAGAAGCGAAGCATATGTCAAACTAACTCTTGGCTCCTTGGAGCTTGTGGCTGGCGTAGTAAGCTAGCAGGTATGAAGCCACCATCTTCACAAAGGAGGACAATAGAGACAACAATATCAAAAGTAGAAAGGTAAAAATAAAGAACTTCACCTTCAATTAGGGCGAAAAACACAAGTAGTAAAGGGAGGTATGTCTTCAGGTCAATCAAGGCTTGTCCACATGCTTCATTTCAATTTGGTTCACCTTTCCGGATGGTCTTGAAGAACGGTTGGCACTTCTGTCCTGATTTGGTGATGAACCCGTTGAGCATTGGTATCTGCCCAACAAGCTTCTGCATGGTAGTTCACGGTGATGGCATGTCTAGGATGGCTTTGATCTTAACAGAGTTCGCCTCGATTCATTGAACAGACACGATAAATCCCAAGAATTTCTTGAGAGCAATGCGAATCGACACTTTTGAGGTTTAACTTCATGTTGTTCGTCCGAAAGTCTAGAATGTCCCTTTGAGGTCTCTGAGGTGCTTATCGAAAGTGATACTTTTCACTAATATGTCATCAATGTAGACGTCCAAGTTCCATCCACGTTAATAGCAAAAGGCTTTGTCCACTATCCTTTGGTAGTTAGCACTGGCATTCTTCTTTCCAAAGGGCGTCACCTTGTTTGTAGCAGAAAATCCATTGGTTTGTGATGAATGTTGTCTTCTCATTTTCTAGGGCCATGAGAATTTGGTGATAACTGGAGAAGGAAACAAGGAAGCTGAGGTCGAACAGTCGGCTGTGGAGTCCACCAATTAGTCGATTTTCAACAAAGAATCTTTCGAACAAGCTTTACTTAAGTCAGTGAAGATTTGTCATTTGTTATCCTCCAAAACCAAGGAATCGGTCCGAAACTGAACAGATTCAGTAATTTTAAAGAAAAAATAAAAAAAATTTGGAAGGCAGTGTTTGTGAGTGACGACACACATGGCTCCTATTGTTGTCCCACTGCCCCCATTAATTTGGCACCTGGTAGCAGCCCTAGGTGCTAGTGCCATCTGCTAATTTAATTTTAAAAAAATATATATTAAACGATCAAATGACCACATTAAGGTCATTTTAAAACTTTTAAGTTATGTAGAGTCCTATATAAATAGCAGGATTTACATGTGTAATTCCTTCAATTTTCATCAAATTTTAGACTCTACCACTCTTTTCAAAAATTCTGTAAATACATTCAGCATTTTAATGGCTTTCTAACGTCGATTCGTAGCTATTTCTTCCTCAAGTCGCCAACAGAATGCGGATCTGGATTACGCTCCAGAACTCGATCATTTTCCCCCTCTTTATGAGAATTTTGACAAAATTTCAGAATTTGATCATGATCTATTCGAAGAGCATGATTCTACACTTGAGACTAGTAGAGATGTTGGCACTGCCACTGGCCTGTCAATTCAATCATCAGATGTCTCCAACAAGGCTCGGTCAAAATGTGGTAAGGTATGGGAGTATTTCAAATTACCAGTTAAACCTAATAACAATCCGAAGAGACTCGAGTACATTACTATTTATAAAATTTGCAAAAATCGGCACTCGTACAAACAAGATAGTACAGGTGGTGGGATAAACATTTAAGAAGCACCTCATTATAAGTTTGATGAAAAACCTTGTCAGCCCACCATTGTAGAGGCAAATCAAACATAACTAAATCTACGGAGTGGATCAATGCCACAGTTGTTTGGTTTGATTCAATGGACAAATCGAATAACCCTTCACAATATGTGAAAAGGAGAGTTTTTTAGAATACATTATTTACTATTTACAATATTAATACAATCTTTTTTCTTGCACACACTTAAAAGGAATTGCATGTCAATATATGAAAAATATAGAAAATCTCCCATTCAGTACCTCACTAACGTTACTTGTAGGATTACTTTAACTTCCGATATCTGGACTAGCATTAATATGGCAAGTTAACTAGTTATTACTTATCATTAGATTGACAAATAATGAAAATACAGAAACGCATATTGTTAAAAGATCTATTAGATGAATCTAATATTGGTTCTATTATTTTTTTCTTATATTCAAAATATTTATAAATTTTATGGCAAAAAAAATAAAATCTCTTCTATTAAAAATAACACTTCTGCAATTACTTTTTTACAGAAATTTTTAAGACCTCTTTACGAATCTCTTTTCCATATTAGACGTGTATATCATATTATAAACTTATATATTTATATTGTTTTTAATATCAAGCATTTAATTATAGATAAAATTAAGCATGTTGCAAAATAAATTTGATTGAATTCGAATGCTAGACGTAAACGAAAATGTGTTTGTGTAATTGCAAAAAAAACTTGAAAAAAATTCCCTTTACTTGTTGAAACTAGATAAAATTCTCTTCATCGTTTAATCGAATCGGTTTGACCATATGAGTATTTACTTATTGTTTTTTATAATTCATATATAATTAACCATGACATTTAATTGTGTTCCTATGATTGGATTTTCTTAAAGAAAATTTTCGAGTGATAATCAATTTTTAATGAGGCTACTGAAAGTTTTTCAAATTATTATTATGCAACTTTGCCTAATTTTTCTATTTTTTGTTTTCTAAATATTTCAAAAATTTTTGGAGTTTAGATCAGATTCAATCCTTAAATCTTTTGTTGTTGATATGAAACAAAAATTTGAAAAATATTAGGAGAAAAATATCTCCTCTATATTCTATAGCTACCGTGCTTGATCCTACCCAAGAGAGTTGTATTTTCAGGAGAAAATATTCTGATTTCTAAGATAGTGAAGTTGATGCCAAAAAGGCATCAGTTTTTATAATTCTACAAGATTTATTTTCTCTTTATTATACTGGATAGGCTGTAAGTATGAGTGTAGGGCATGTTGAAATACAAATAGGAACACCGAAGAAGCTTGGCATTTTCAACATTCTTAAGTTGGCGACGGCAAAGAGGTCTCTTATATCGAACAATAGAAAAGCATCTCCTGACAAGTAGTCCATGACAGAGTCGATCTCCTGCAAAGCTGAATGAGCTTAGTTCTACTTACACCTTAGAGAAAACGTGATGACGATATGAGCCTATTAAAGTTGTGAGAAGGCTCATCAAATAGTACCTCATTCTATCTGCCTTGGCTCAAGATGTTCTAACAGAACAAGCATCGACAATATCCACACCACCTTTCACTACCAAAGGATGAATAACAGGAGATTATAAAAACAACTTATCTGCTATAACCCTTAGCAAACTTGTCTACAAAATTAGTTTGTTGTTAAGTCACGAAATCAATAGTACAATTTTGTGAACGAGTTGAAATTATTTTATTGTAATTATGAAGAATGATTTTTTTGTACTACGAAATGCTTAAACGAGCTGAAGTTATTTTATTGTAAAATTTTCATTAATGTCAGCGACATTTTTTTCAAAATCATATTAATTTATTATAAAATTAAGGTCAATGTGAATTCTCAAGCACTAGGACCTTGTTTTGAAATGAGTTGAATTAATTTCGAGTTGATTTGGATTTTGTTTTACTCGTTTATATCATAGGGATGTTATTTGGGTGTTTAGTAGTCGACCAGTGGCAGAATAATGCATTTTTGTTGGTTGACATGTTGTGGTGGTCAACCAGTTATATTTTTCCTGGTCGACTAGTAGTGGTAGTTGACCAGTGGTAGAAACTATATTTTTTTTATGTTTAACCAGTGTCAATCGACTAGCTGGTTGACTAGGAGCCAAACCTTGGCTGCAACGTGGGTGCCCTTGCAACCTTGCTGAATTGTTTTTTCACTTTGGTTAACCAATTGGTTAATCGGCTGCAGTTTTGGATATTTTTCATAGTCATTTTCAATTCCATTTTTGACCTTTTATACTTTATTTTTTAGAGATTTTGAACCTGTTTAAAGGCAAAAACATGAGTAGGACTGATTGATCTCTTTCCTTAAATATTTGCCCAAAATTTTCAAATTGGTTTGTACGAAAAAGCCTTTGTAACCTAACCCAACTCGCAACCTAGAACTGGACCAGACCCGGACCAGTTCTAGGTTTGGCTTACCAACTCGCAATTGGGCCAATCCGAAACCGATAGGAACGGGATCAGACCAATTCCTGGTCCAACCAAACCGAGAATCGGTCAAATAGGACTGGACTCGGTCCGATTCGGTCTAGCAAGCATGCTGGTCACCTATTGTGGGAGGTAGTTCGAGAAGCTTGAATTCGAGCAGGTGCCCTGCTTCAACTAGGGCCTCTATAAATTTGCGAAGTCTAGGACACTCAGCAAAAGTATGGTCATAAGTGCCTTGAAGTTCGCGGTTTTGATGAAACCCTTTGTCTTCCGTGTGTAAAATACTTCTTCAGCTGTAGTAAGAGCCGAAGTCAGGATTGAGTAGGTGGAAGGAGTGTTCTGATGATGGGGGGCCGAATAACTTAGCGCCTAACACTCTTTTTAGGACTATTTGCCCTTTACCTAGTGGGTCAAAAGGTCCTTGTGAATTTCACTCTTCGCCTTATCTTCAATTATTAGTGAAGTATCCCCCAAATGAATCTCTTTCTAGGCGTGCGACAACATCTCAGACATTTGTCTTGGGGTTGTGGCGGCTAAAAAACTAATAGAGATTACCAAAGACAAAGACAGCATTGGTGAAGAAGAATAGCGAATGGTCATTTGTCATGTCGCATGTTTCTACGTTGAGATTGCAGAAACAGTCAATGAAGTCACACAGAAACTCGTTTGGCCCCTATTTCAACTTTGGAAGCTCATAAAAGTTGTGGGATCTCAGCTTACTAGTAGTGAAGCAAGCCAAAACCTTGGCAAGTTGAGAAAAAGAGAGGATAGAACTAGAGGTAGGCAGTCGAACAACTCGAGAGCTACTCTAAAGAGAGTGTTGTCAAATAGCCTACACTTGTACGCGTCTGACACCACGTCGCAAGTATAAAGCACATTCTCAAATCTCCGAACATAATGTGCGAAATCTGATTTGCCATCAAAGATAGAGAACAACTGCAGCTTGAAATAGTGGGGGACTAGAGCCACTAGTATTTCGGCGTAGTAGGGAGATTTTGACTGGGAGTTAGAGGAGAGAAATACCTGTCGTTGTTCCTCTCCATCGGAGCCGAAATTGCGCTCTTCAAGGCCAGTTCAGGGGGGAGGCCAAAGTTGCTTCAATAGCCTCAAAATGCAATTCTTTGCAGCTGCTGGAGGGTGTAGCAAGCTAGGAGGTGTTGACCCTTGATGAAGCAGAGGTTTGTTGGGAGATCAACTGGAGGACCTGGTTCACAAATTGAGTGAACTGAGTCATACTTATAGCTAGTAAAGAGAGTAGCTGGGATGAATCTATTGGTGGTGGAAGGCTAAGGGGATGAGAAGGAGGAGGAGGAGGTTGTGTGCAAGAAGGAGAGTTGCCCTAGCGATCTTCAGCCATAGTAAGGGATAGTCGAGCTAAAGATCCTGCATAAGAGCACTAAATTATTTGGGTAAAAACTCTAAACTAAGATAACAAGATGAAGAAAGGGGATTAAAAAGGAGCCTTAAAATTAGACAAGAATTCAAGTTGAAAAAGAAAGAGACTTTCAGCTAAGGCCTCCTCTAGAAAGGAGAAAAAGAGTGGGAAGGCAAGCTGCGCGCTATAGGGAAGCTCTGTTGGGAAGAACTAGCCGAATAGCAAGGTTGCTCAAAGTCGAAGTGCCGACGAACAGTGCTAGGCAACAGCTTCCCGTGAGCAATCAAATATTGCATTAGGTGCAATTCCGGAACTATTCTTCTGGTCCTCTTTTCATAAATGTACGTATTGATGATGACAAGGTAGCGATGTTAGGTGGCCATCATTAATGGCTGAACGACAGGAAGAGCTAGCTGAATAATAGGGATTGCTTGGAGTCGAAGAGCGGATGAATAGTGCTAGCCAGCAGCTTCCTTTGAGCAATCGAACATTGCATTAGGTGCAATTCGAGTACTGTTCTTCCGGTCCTCTTCACAATTTAAATGTGGGTATTTATAGTGAGAAGGTGGCAAGTGAAGTTAGGTGACCTTCCTTAATGGCTAAACGGTTAGATAGCGTGGCCGCTTATTAGACCAAGCCTTAATGAAAGATACCTCTCCCTTTGTCCCTAAGCTGGGTGCCGTAAAGTAAGGACAAAACTATGATATGGCAAGTGCTACTTGCTAGGAATGTTCGCCTGACACTATTCAACTAAGTCCGAGCTATTCAACTCTGAGGCATAAATCGAGCAGGGCCTCCGAATCTGTGTGGGAACACAGTTTAAGTGACTAGTCAATAAATTAGCCCAAATCTATCGCATGTCAGCTATAGCTGACATGGCAGATTTTTCCCTTTACACCATAGTTTGCTGAAACTCCATTTGTAACCATCATTTGAGGTCACTAGACCTTATCTTGATCCCAGGACTTGGTCAATTATTCCAAGGGTCCTTTGTCAAATCCCATGATCAAGGTTTCAGGCTTCGACATAGTCTTCCATGAAGCATTCTTATATGACAAATTTCTTCAAAGCAACTTTCTTTCCTAAGCCCTCTTTGACTTTCTCCTCATCCTCATGATTATGATAATGAACGACACAAGATTAGCCGAATCTAGCTCAACTTACTAAATGAAGAATGCAATAATACTGAATGGTTTCCAAACTAATACTGTAAAACAATGTCAAAACTCAAGGGAAATAATTGTAAAATGTTCACTCATCTGTTAGATAATGTTTATCAACTCAAAGGTCTATGATTATTCACTTCTTTAGAAAAATGTCACCAAACTTACATCAGAGTTGTAGCATGGCTATTACAAAGTTCGTTAGCATTATAGAACAGACAAAGATCCTTGTAAATAAGAACACTGAAAGAAACATTAATCTATTGTTGTCATCTGCATACACTTAGGTTCATGCAAATCTTTGAGAAAACTCAAAATGCCATATTGCAAAGCCTAGGGAATTGGCAGTCAAGTTTATAATTATAAAGAAAGATACCCACAATATTTTCTAGCTTAGTTGCTAATATCAATTTGTTAAAGAACACCCAAGTAATAGAAAAGTGAGAAAAAGAGGGGAATAAATGCCCTGAATGAGTTCATTTAACAGAATTATTGATAAATAAAAAATCAACAAGTTATCCACTGCCTTACTACTGTCTCCAAATACCTTCCACTTCTTCAACACATACGGGAATTGTACAAGCCTGCAGGTGACAAAAGAACATGCTATAATTTTCTCAATTCAAAAGAAAAAGAGATATATAAAAGATCGTAATTAAAAATAATAAAATTAGTTAGAATATACAAGAAGGGCAAGAGAAAAAACTTTACAATGTTGGGACTTTTTACACAGCAAATTTTCCTGCCAGCTTCTACGAAAGTCAACCAGCCCATCACCAAACTAAAAAAGTAAAATAATTATTTGAGAGGTAAGCATGCCCAGTGTCCACCAACTTCATAATTCATAGAGCACAATGTAAAACAACATTAATGCAATTACAGGTAGTTGCTAAAATAATGGATTTGTTTGACGTATTTATTATTTCCCTGCTTATAGAAGTAAGAATAACTTACTCTTTCAATGTCCTTTCCAAAAAGTTTATCTTACAGTAAGGAAATAAAGTTTGATTTCACAAAGAAAATAGTTGACAAAGAAACACCAATCCATTCTTTAAGTCTCAACGTGAGTTCATTAGATTCTAAATTACATAGAGGGTCTTTTTTTTATGCTATGTTTACTTGGATGGAATGGAGTGAGATTGGAATGAAATTATCATTCCATGTGGAATGACAATTCCTATTTTTACTTAGATGGAAAAAAGGAATAAGTGAAAAGAAAGAAAAATACTAGAATACACATAAATAAAACTTAATTAAAATTTTATATTATTTATTAATATTAAATTTGCTTTTACACAATAAATTAGATGTATGTATATATATGTATACATATGAATATATGCACATATACATATGCATATATGTATCTATATACATCCTCACCTAATGGGATTAAAGCTTGGTTGTTGTTGTTTTTATGTATCTATATACATACATGTATATGTATATACATATGCATATATAGATAAATGTATACGTATATATATGAGCAAATGTGTGCATACGTGAATACAAAGTATTTTTTTACATATACGTCTATGAATATTTATGTTTACATATGTACATACATGGATACGTATATGTATAGGTATATATGTATGTAAATACATATGCATAGAATATATAAGCATGCATGTTTATATATATATATATATATACATTACATGTATACATATGCATATGCATGCCCACATAGTATACATGTGCAAATACATACGCTCATACATGCACCAATATGCACGCATATACGTGGGCCAATAGGCATGTCTATATGTGCGACAATGTGTTTGCATATACGGCACGAATATGTATGCGTATATGTGTGCAAATACGTACACATACATGTGTGCCAACATGTCTATACGTCTGCCAAAATGTACATGCCTATGTGCGCAAATATGTTATACTTACGAGTGTACATACACGAATACGTATGTGCATATATTGTACATGAATACATATACATATGCGCACAAGTTTCTTAATCATTGAACACTTATTTTGAGCTAACATTTTCACTTAGTATAGAGACTTCATCTTTCATTAATGGGAATATCAGTTAGCATTTCATAAGCCTCAATATTTAATGAAAGTAAATATAACCAAGAGAATTACAATAATAATTCAACCTCATCAACAACATGGAGTTATGTTGTATGACAATTTCCTGAGAAAATACAAACAACAAATCATTGTTGAAGTTCAATAGTAATTATTTTGAAACAACCAACCTTTCCACCTACTCTTATGACTTAACTCTAACCGAATCAACGAATAACAAAACTATAGTACATGCCAGAGCAATTTACATTATGCAAACATGAAACCCATCATAAATCAAAAAAATATTAAAAATTCAATAAGCAAGATCAATTCCACGAAACATCCAAAATAATTAGAAGTATTAGCACTTCATTTAGGCCACAGTTACACAAATAGTTTTAACTAACATCAGGACTTCATATGCTAAGTTTAGTAGTATTACAATTAACTATTAACTTCTTTCATGCTCGATAGTTCACAAGCACTTTCTAATTATAAGTTTGAAATACTACTCTGAAATCCAGTAAATAACTCATCGCAAGATTAAACATGTTAAACATAGATATAGTGCTTGATTCCAAACAAATAATAAACATAAAAGTGACAAACAGATGTCATCTAAAGATCTGTAAGTTTTCAAAACAATAAGAGATCATTTTCTATAGCAAAACCAATGCTAAAGTTACTAGTATCACTGCAGATTTCTAGACAGATTTCTGGACTCAAATTCAATCAATCAGAAAACCATTTTAATGATCTAAGTTGAAGTCGCACAAAATAGAAAAGTTTTAGCCCTAAGTAAACTAAAAATTTGCAATGTTTCAAATCAATCCGAATTTGTTTGATATCACTTTCCCCCAATAAACCGAGCTCTATTAGGATTCAAATAAACCTAGACAGCTTAGCTAAAAGAATTTCAAATCCAATCATACACTCAAAATCTGTAAAAACTCTAAAACCAAAATTAAAGAGCACTTCATGAACTAAATACCAGCCAAATTTCATAAACTTTGGGTGAGATTTGCCTAGCTGATGGATCTAATCTCTAAGACACTATGCTTCCTTCTTTTCCTCCAAATGCATGTCAGCTTTCTTTAGCTCTCTCCTCCAAGATTTCTTCCTCTATACTCCTCCATTCTTTCTACAGCAACAAGAGGACGGTCCTTTAGATGATGATGGGTCCCCATTTTGAGATAAAAAAACGAGAAAAATCTCTTCCTCTCAATGAAGGGAAGAAAACATTCTTCTCTCTCTCTCTCTCTCTCTTCCCCCTCCCCCCTGCTATTCTCGTTGGATTCAAGGGAGAACATGGCCGAAAATTCTAAGCTCATCTCATTGCACGCCTTCTTCATAACAACTCACCATTCATCACGACACCTGTCACAAGGTTTCACTAATGCCATCAATTGAACACATGGTTTTGGTTTTGGCATTGGTTGGGATTTAGTTAGGATCACTTTGGACTAGTCACTTGGATTATCCCTAATTAATCCAGCTGTTAACAAATTAATTAGAAAAATTACAGTCAAGTCATTCAAAATTCATTAGTATTTCATCCAAATTTATTAGGACCTACATGAAATTCAAAGCAGACAAAGATGAAATCACAACTATGAGTCCAATTTTGGGTCATTACATACGCGAATACGTATGCATATACATTCACGTAAGTGAATAAGTATATGTATATAAATACGTGTACCACATATATGTACATGTATATGTATACATACAAATATATGTATACTTAACACGTACATGTGCATATATATGTATGTATTTGTGTATAAATATACGTACACACAAATATACGCATATAAATATGTAAGCGTACACATATATGTACATGTATACATGTGTGTATATAAATATATATATATATATATATATATATATATATATATATAATGTGTGTATATAAACAAGAAAATTTTTGAAATAATATTTCTATTCCACAAAGAATAGCTATTCTTAAAGTGGGTATAAATGACTATTCTATGAAATGTAGAATAGAGATTCATACAGAATAGCTATTCCACCAAAGCAAAAATATAAATAGCTATTTCATATAAAATAAGAGTAGAATAGAATAGTTATTCCATCTAAGTAAACACACTAGTATTTGCAGTGCAAATGAACGAAGATTATGAATGTATTCCAAACTACAAGATGTGTAAAATAATGAAACTAATATGAAAAATTAATGAACTGCAACCATAGTTTTGTTGTTGTTCCACAGTAAAGAGGAGTAATAAAAAAAGCTCATGCTGATAATCTTGAGGTGGCTTCGACCACTTTTACATGGTATCTCAATTTAGTTAAAAAAAATTCTAATAGTCATTTTTTATTTGACAGAAGGCTGACTAGCCTTTACTAAAGCCTAGTTTAGTTGGAGCAAAAAAATCCATCAAACACTTCTATGAACAATCATTAATATTTTATATTTACTTCACATCATACATAAATTTAAATATTAAAAATTAATTTTATTTCATATTTTACATAAATTTTAATAAAAAAATTATTGTACATAAAACACAATCATGAAAATAAAATAATTTTATTTCACATCATAACATTAAAATAATTTTCTCTCTATATCTTAAAAAAAAATTAGAACAATCCAATAATATTTTCCAACCAAACAAGACTTAAAGAGTAGAGCAACTGGACCAACGACCATAAGCTCAATCGCATTAGCATCAGCCAAGAAAAACTAAGGTCAACAAAATACATGTCATTTCAATCATTTGAATCTTAAGAACAGTATAAAATTGAGCAAAATTCTAAAAAAGCATCTAGGAATAAGGAAATAATATGGAATTCAGAGTTTACCCCTTGCCAACAGGCACCTGCAAATATGACAAGAAAACAGTTTTACAACAAATAGTATGTTAAATAATATAACAATATAGGAACAAAAACAGAATAAGCACGTAGGCATGCAGGCCAATCTTTGGAGTACTAGTAAGATTCTTCATGTAAAATCTAGCGAAACAACACAACATGCTCACATTGCCACGAAATAATCTTGAAAGAATAGGAAAATACGTCAAGGGGAAATATATACAAACAATAGATAGAAGATCCTAGCCAAACAAAAGAAAGAAACAAATAGAAGATCTATGCAAACATTTTCCAGCCCTCGTATACTAAAAAGCATGGTGCGTGAGAACAAATAGATAGATCATTGATCAAGAGGCCATTAGCACCGACGACTCAGATTAAATGGCACCATGATTATATTGATAGATTGAAGCATATTTTCTATTTGAAATCATCTTCATATTATCTAGTCTTGTTGAGTTGGTTAAATATGTACTTTATTGCCTTTTATATCACAATTTGTTTATATGGCCATTTGTTTAATCCAACATCATGTGTCTAAATTATAGGCCCTATTTGGATGGAGGATTAAAAAGATGATTTGGACAAATTTTTTTATTTTTTTCAAAAAATGTGTATAATATAAAATAAAATGAGTTAGTTATATTAAAAATTATGTTGAATGTGAAATAAAGTTGATTAATTTATTGAGAATTGTGTTGGATGTGAAATAAAGTGATTGTTTAATATTAAAATTTGTGTAGGATGAGATATTAAATAATTTTTTAGTTTTTAAATACATAAAAAGTTTTTCGCTATGACTATTTCAGCCGACTTTTTTCCACGAACCAAATAGACCCTTAGGCCCTGTTTGGTGTGAAGACCAAAATCAGGACCAATGGTACTAGTTTAAAAAACAACGATAATAATAATAAATATATTTTTTTAATCATTCTACACAAACTTTAATATAAAAAAATATTATTTTACTTCACATATTCAATAACTTTCAATGAAAATATTAACTTTATTTCACATCCTAGACCAAAAGATTCGAAATAATTTTTAATGAAAATATCAACTTTATTTTGCCCTTTTCTAAAATTAATCTTTTCCTCATCGCTTTCTCCCCTCTCCCTCTTATCTTTTCAAGCATTCCATTCAATGAGCCGAGTATTCGCTAATTAAGTGACATGAAGTCGTGTGGAACCTCATGTAAAAATTGTCTTGTTGCTATCTAAGATCTTAACCATCCGTTTTCCCTTCATGGACCATAGCAACTAAACCTTCTTTCAATTCTTTGCCATAAAAAATTTTTTCTTTCAATTATTACATCAGCCAAATCAGAGAAGGGACAAGGATTTCAAGCAAAATTACAGTTTGATTCTCGATTTATTTCATTCTTATTTTCAGAACCTAAGAAATTACAATTTTGCTCCAAATTTGCAACAAAAATTATAATCTCTACAATGAAATTATAATTTAATCCACTAATTTTTTTTATAATCTTTATCTTAGACAGTCAAACTAGAGAAGGGATAAGGATTTCAAGCATTACAGTTTGATTCTCAATTTATTTCATTCTTACTTTTAGAACCTAAGAAATTACAATTTTGCTCCAAATTTAAAACAAAAATTATAATCTCTACAATGAAATTATAATTTAGTCCTCCAACTTTTTTATAATCTTTATCTTAACAACAACAACAACAACAACAACAACAACAACTAAGCCTTAATCCCACTAGTATAATCTTTATCTTAGAATCTAAAAAATTACAATTTAGTTTTAAATATTTTTTTAGCCTTGATTTTAAGTCCTAGTTTCATTCAACAGAAATTATAATTCAGTCCTCTAACATTCCTTAGACTTGGCCAAAATATCCTAAGAAATCACAATTTAGTATAGATTTTCGGTAGTTTATGTTTTAGATCCTAATAACTTACAATTTAAATTATATTTTGGTCTTCCAAATATTCATAAACTTAGCCTTATATCTTAAGAAATTATAATTTGATCTCAATTTTTCCTAGTTTTCATTTTAGATCCTAAATGCATACAACATAAATTACAACTTGTCTTTCAACTTTTCTTAGGCTTGGTCTTAGATAATATGAACTTACAATTTAGTCTTGATTTTTCTTAGTCTTCATTTTAGGATAGAATTTTTTAGAATAAAAATCATAGTTTGGTACTCAATGTTTCTTAGGATTGGCCTCAAATCCTAAGAAACTATAATTTGATCTCAATTTTTGTTCATTTTTGTTTTAGGCCCTAAATCCTTATGTAACATCCCAAAATTTGATTGGTAGATTTAAAAATTAGAGCTGATTTTAACTTAAAAAGAATAATTTTGGACCCATAATAAATAATTTTGGATTTAATTATATGAATATTAAAGTAGAGGGACTAAATTATAATTTTTCCTTGGGGCAGCCAGCTGCCACTACCCCTGCTTTTCCTCTCTCCTCTCTGCCATGTGGCAGAGAGAACCAAATTAAATAAAAAAAAAAGAAAGGAAAGGAGGAATTAATATATAATTTTCCTTTGCCTCCTCTGCCTTCTTCTGCCTTCTTCCGCCAAGCCAAGTCCAGCAGCGGTAGCGCCGGTTGCTGGGGAAAAATAGAGAAAAAGAGGAAGAAAAGGAGAAAATTAAGGAGGAAATTTCGAGCTTTGTATAACGATAAATCGGTAGGTAATTGTTTCCCTAAAATTGACATTGAATTACTGTTATGTTGTGATTATAAGTTAGTGTTACGAGAATTTGAAAATTTGTGATATTATGTCGTATATTTTATTATTTGGACGTACAAATGAGATGATTTGATGATCTGTGAAGTGATGTGGTATTATTGAATATTTGTATACCAAGATCCGATGAGGGCGAAAAGTTACCTATTATGTGTTATTCCAACAAGGGCAGGGAGCGTACGCCGGGTAATATCTTAAAATGGAATCTCTGATATAAGGTGGCTCCTGTCAAGGATAACAAATTAAAGGAACTTTCGTCAGGCTTCTAGGTGAAAGGGTATGAAATGACAAATCCACATCACGAAACAAAATAATATTACGTTACTACGAAATAAAGTGAGTTCAATGACATGTGAATTATGATGATAATTTTTAATATTAAGTATATTTTATTTTAAATTTATGTGAAATATTATTGAGCATTCCATGATTTATTTGTATTATTGTCATGCGATATCTGACATTTTTTATTGTTCTCGTTATATTGTGAGTGTTGGGATAATGTTTTACCTACTGAGTTTGTATTAACAAACTTCTGATATTTTTGGTGGCAAGCCCAACACTAGATGGATTATGAGACATGGTGTGAGGTATCGCAGATTGCGGCAGGAATTGAAAGTTAATTTTATAATTGGATGTTTTAATAATATGTTGTAGAATTTTTAGTTCTGACGCCTCGGTTGCTGGTGGCTCGGCCCAGTGAAAAAAGAGGGGTCGAGTATCGGCGGCCGGAACGTCACACCTTAAGTTAAAATTACAATTTAATCCAGCAATTTCTTTCATTCTATGTTTTCAATCCTAATTATTTATAAAATTATATATAATTTGGTTCTTTGATGTTTTTTTAGATTTTTTTTTTACTTTTCTTAGATTCAACCTTAGATTTTAAAAAATTACAAATTAGTCCTAATTCTTCTTAATCTTCATTTTAGGTCTTAATTCGTTATAATAAAAATTATACTTTTGTCTGTCGGGTCATGCTTCTCCTCAAATCTTAAGAAATTACACTTTAGTCAATAAAAATTATAATTTAGTTCCCCAATTTTGATTCTACGTACTAATTGCTTATAACGAAAATTAAAATTTAGTCTCCCAATATTTCATAAGCTTGATCTCAGTTCCTAAGAAATTTCTGTTTGGTCAAAATTTTATTTTGTCTTCATTTTATGTCCCAATTCCTTATAATAAAAAATATAATTTTATCCTCCAACTTTTCTAAGGCTTGGTCTCGAGTCATAAGAAATCACAACTATTTTCAATTAATCATATCATAGCCATCCACTAAAAAAACTCTTTTTTCTATTATAAACTTTTGTAAAAATTATAATTTAGTCTCTTAATTTCTATTAGCCTTTACTCTAAGTCCATATATAAATTTATCTTTTTCCTAAAAAGTCATAACCAACCATTCTCTATGGCTATAAAAAAATATTATGCTCTTCTTTAACAATGAATCATAACCATCCATCTTTATTTGCATGTATAGACACGATATCCCGCCATTTGTCCTTATCCAAATATTAGTCAAAAAAAAATTTATGTAAAAATTATATATTAGTCCCCCAATTTTTTAATAACCTTAGTTGCTAATTTCATATAATAGAAATTCTAATTTGGTTTCCTAATTTTTCTTAATCTTAGCCTTAGGTTCTAAGAAATTATAATTTTGTCTCTTAATTTCTCTTAGACTTCGTCTTACGCCTTAATTCTTTATAATAAAAATTATAATTTGCCCCTAACTTGGGTTGCTTATATCCTAATTCCTTACAATAGAAACTCTAAGCTAGGAGCCAACTTCTTTTAATCTTAGTCTTAGGTTCTGTAAAATTATAATTTAGTATTTTAATTTTTCTTAGACAATGTCATAAGTCCTAATATATTATAACAAAAACAATTAATTAGATATCAATATGTATATTATATACAAAATCTGAACTTTGCAGTTAAAAATTCATTATTTTATTGAGGAACAAAATTATTTTACCTTATTTAAATTTTTAAAAGTTATGTAATTATTACGCCTGCCATGACAGGCACGATAATTCCTTGCAAAATTATAATTTGGCTCCAATGTTATTTTTACATCCTAAAAAATTACAATTTAGCTCCAGATTTATAGCAAAAATTACAATTTCATCCCTTGATTCTTTTAATCTTGGTCTTTGTAACAAACTTGATTTTAACAAACCCAAAATTTGTATAGTTTGCCACAACGTGATTTTAACAACTGTACCTTCATCATAAACTTGAAACTCCTCTTGCAACGCATAAGATCACCAAAGAAGTTACAGCAAGGTTAACAAAATAGCTTCATTTAATATCAAGAATTAGTAAATTGCGTGGATTCTAGCCGAACATTGAGAAGAAAGAATGCTGCAGAAAAATAGAACTCTTCTATTTTGCTCATTGAAGAGGTTACCAACAAACATGTATATGTACTCTAATGAATAAAATAATAGGAAAATAACTACATAGGCATAGCATATATTATAATGATTGTTCATGGAAAAACTGACCACATTTAGATGATGGCGGCTGCACTGAAAATGTAAGCAAATGTCATCTATTGCTCGATCAACAACTCGTTGATCTGCAAAGCAAGACATAAATCTGAAACAATCAAGTTGAAACATTTTACCATAGATAGGACTCAAGTACAACACTAACATCGTTTTACCATAACGTTTAAGATTTCATTGTTCAGCATATTTAACTTTTCTTGAAATTATCCAACATAGATGTTATCAGAGAATTATGCTAATAACAGAAATAAATAAACCTCAAGCAGCAAGGTACCACATGGAAACTCAATCATATCCAAGCCTCTTTAAATTTCAGCCAGATCTTCCTCACTTTTAGAAGCAGCATCAAGAATATGTTTCTTAAATTTCATATTTGGAGAACAAGTGTCTATTAAAAAATTGGACATGCTCTTGCCAGCACGATCGCAAACATCGTTGCATTAAAACTATTTCAAATATTGACAAAATCAACTCCAAAATCTTCTTAAATTTTTTACCATCCCTTCCACATTAGTTCAACAATATGATACTCGCAACTTATCAACAAATTTTCCGTAACACGTCAACACATCGTTAGCCCAACATTAGTTTATCTTTCATACTTTTTTGTCCTATTTTGTTTTAGGATGTTTTCTACTATCCATATTGCCTCAAAATAGGGTCAGCATTCTAATAATCTTCTATTTAACACAGAAAACCAAAAGTAAGCAAAAGAAGGATTCAGTTTGAACTACTTGATTTTGCAATTTACGTTCTGCAAGTTCAATTCTAGCAAACAAAATTAATGGAATACTCTCTTTTTGCACTTTCAATTCCAACGAACAATTTTCTCAAATCAGTTTCCCCTCTCTCTCTCTCTAATCTCTCTTGTTTTGTTGTTCTCCCTCAACATCGCTTTGATCCATCCAGCCAAACTTTGCATCAATTTTGGATTAGATTAGGCTATTGACTTCTGATTCAAAAAATTAGATCCAAACTAGATTTCATACCAAACTCAGACCATAACTTTGTCTTGGATAAATTTATGATTGAACAATCAGAGAAGCAAAATTAAGAAATCCAAATGCGAGATAGTGTTTCAATTCAAAATCGCTAAATAAATGATTATCTAGATTCAATAGAAAACTATACCTTAATCAGAAGAATCCAGGTGCGAGTTAAACAACAGATTCAAGTAGGGCTAGCTCGAGTCACTTTGTCAAAACCTCAAAATCAAATTCGAATCAATGTGAATCCCTGGACCTAGACCAAATTGGATGTGTCAGGGATAAGTTGCATAAGTGCAGTAAAGCTTGCAGTTGTGTGGGTCACATAAAGCACAAGGCACACAAGCATAACCAGAATGTCAAGCACAAGTGAAGGAAGCTAGGCTGAGAGGTAGGCGGTCCGGTCGATTGTCAACGATGGTTTGGATTGGTGAGCACGTGTGAAGTGTGTAGGGTTAGCATATGTGAATTGACGGCTACATTAGCAAGAATTGGTGCACTCAATCGAGTGGTGCAGGCTGTGCGATTAGGGAAACACAGATGTAAGATGTGATTGGGCTACATGCTGTTTTGTGTAGAAGATGGAGCTAGTGGTCAGAAAGAACGAGTACAGGAGCAATGCCAGTAGGAGGATCTGGGGAGTGGGAGAGACGATCAACTTGAGAAGAATAACAATGAGATGGGAGGTAGTGAATTTTTTTTTCTCACTAGGGATAACTAGCATATTTAAGGGTTCTCAACCAATGTCACGCTAAACATTCCCTTCACTAAGATATCAACCAGCTTAAAATGTCAACAATGACCTGCCATCTATCAAATTAAAGTAGTGAAATTTCATCTTGGTCATCAAATGTTAATATAAATATGCTACTAAATTGTATCCCACGAGAAAGAATGAATAAAAATACAATTAATTCCATAAACAAGAGCTGAGAGATTTGATAAGCCACTGGGTTAGCGAAATCTGCTATTTGTTTCTCATCGAATCAGAAACGATTGGATAAAGTCACTTGTTGGTGGGGACACCATGATCGACCGTCAATTCATTCCTGGTAGAGTTTACCGTCGACGACCGAGATCTAGCCATACTGCTTCGATCTGGATTGATTGACTATTAGGACGGATTTGGAAAGTTGGATGCTGCGGATCGCTGACTCGATGAATTGGAAATCTCCTATTCATTCTGATTGATTGGAGATTCTATTTTGGGATGATTTTATTTCTCGCATTTATTTGTATTTTCGGTGATCATTATTTTAGGCATATTATCTAGTATTTTCTCATTTGTGTGAGGAATTTATTACCTTACGTATTTTTCTTTATTGAGTCAGTCTGTATGGAGGCCTATGTAAACGTCTCTCTGTTACTATTATTTTTCTAAATGCTGAATAAATCTGAATTGTGTTTCCCTCAGGATTATTTGATTCTAGAATGAATCGATATCCTGGATAGGGAAGGGCTTGGCCTTTGGGTGAGAATCCCTAAACTCCACCCGCTCTAGCTACTCCTCCGGATTCGATTCCATTCATCTTGCCCCCCTCCAGCATTCACCTCGACTCCTCATCCACTCCGCCGACTAGCCTGCGTGTCTGTGTCCGGTTCGTTGCTTCCGATCTGTCATGGACGCATCGTCGTGCACCGACAACACCGACTACGCGACAACAGCTTTGCACGACGTCCTCATACAGTTTCGTCCGACGAGCCGGCTCTCCGACCGCGCGCACCCCAACGCCGATCGCGCGTCCCCTCTATTCCGCCCGCGCGCGACTGTGCATTGTCCGTCAGCGCCGCTCCACTTCGCGCCGCCTGAGCGCTCCCGCGCGCGCCGCCAGCCGCCTGCGGGCGTTGCCTGCGGGCGTTACCAGCGGCCCGCGCGTGCCGCCACCGCTCGATCCGCACTCGCCGGCCGGGTGCGCCTGTGCCCGGCCCACGCCCGCGCCTCTACTCCGCACGCGCGCCCCCCCTGCTGCGATGAGTCACTACCTAGCCCTAATTCTCGGAGAAATTACAACTTGGTCTGTGAAACTTTCTGACTCAGGTACAAATTTCAATAAAACCCTTAACCTGGTAAAATCGAATAATCTGGATTTTTCTACTCGCTTGTGATTTGCTCAAATTTGTTCCACCTATGTGACCTTTCATTATTGAGCGAATTTAAATTACGATTGGTTAAATATTGTGAGTTCCTTAATTCTGTTCCCCGTTTCTGATTTGTTGAAAACCGGATTGCGCCTTAATCTAAATTGGTAATTTTTCAGTTACCTTCGATCTAATTTATTTAAAATTTTGAAAGAAATCAGTTTTGCGGGTTTAATTAATTTCTTAGTCATTACAAAAATTATTCTCTGATATTTAGCATTATTTTGTGAACAATCTGCTATGTAATACTGTTGATCTCTAAACTGCATTATCATTCATCTGTCCCGCATTACTTGTGATCCACTTGTCTCTCTTAAAAAAAAATACTCTGACAAGAAAAAAACCAACAACAATACAATAATGAATAAAGATCAACTCAAACTTGGCTACTTGAGTCATATTATTCAGTAAATAACCTTGATGATGAAGATGTTCAGTGGTTTCTCTAGTGATCGGTAAAAACACTTAGACAAAGAAGCCAAAAGGTGCTTATGAAGGAGTAAGACAAAGATGCCAACTGTCTCTCACCTTAGGGAGAAGCCAACACATTCAAGATGGAAGCCAAGAATGAACTACATGCCTAGAACAAAGGACTCAATGTTGAGAAATAAGATGCATGGCTTAACCAGCTAAAGACCTGCTTCAATATTTATGGTTATGATACATTTGAGCCATAAATGTATGTGCATCCAATGTATAAAGTGAAATCTACAAACTTTTCGCTTGTCATAATAAGGTTGGAGTCATCCCTTCATAGCTACCAGCGTACTTTAAAAAAGAATATTTAAAAAAAAAACTGATTTATCTATAGCTATGTCAGGTGTATGATCAAGATCTTTCGGTTGTACAAATCAATTTTTATGATAAATATTCATAAGTCGAACTCTTGATAAGATGACTTTCACTTAACAAAAACTCACCAACAACATTGAATTGGTAGAATGCCAAACTTCAAAATGAGAGCAATGAGATCACCTTGGATTAGTTTGGAAAGTTGACCTATGAGAAATTCTACATTATGGGCCAACGAGGAAGAGAGGACCAGATGATATGAGTTTATGCCAAATGATGGTGCAACTAATACATGAGTATACCATGAAGTTTCACCGCCAGGCCATCGCACTTTAGCAACTAGGTCGAGGACAAGTCCACATCGATGAAGTTCATGTAGGAATTGTAGCAGCATATTACAAGCAAACCTCAATCTTCCACATTCAAAACCTCAGGCGAGCATCCATGATGGGACTGCACGAACAACCAGATATAAAGCTAAGACCAACTCAACGTTAAGAAACAAGTGTTGGATCGGTATGGTTCTAGACGGGAGTGAATAGACCCCTAATTAAAAATTTAGTTAATTGAATTTACTTTGTTATATAGAATAAGTGCAATGACAATCACACTAAACACAAGAAATAACAAGCGGAAATAAAATGAATTAAAGCACAAGAAGAACACAAGAATTTAACGTAGTTCAGCTCACCCTCGAGCCTAATCAACCCCAACCTATCTAGCTATCCAACTATATGTAAATCACTCCTTTAATCTAAGGTAAAGAGTCTCGTATAAGATTCTTTTGGTACAATCTAAAAAATAAAGCAAAATCACCTTACACAAGAGTGAGGATTAAACCTAATTTCTCAAAGCTTGTTAGAAAGTTCTCCCCATTTTACAAGATCATGAAATCAAAGCAATAGAGAGAAAATTCTACACTATCTCAACCAAATAATAAGAAGAAAACCAACTCAATTTTTTCTTCAAGAAGTTTGCCTTGCATGTAACAAAAGGAAGAAAGAGCATTTGAGCACATACTGTTTTAATTGCTTGCTTGACCTCCTTTTTTTTTTTTTTTTGCTTTGATCACTTAAGAGCTTGGGAGGAGTTGGTGTGTTAGTTGAGAGCAATCAATTGTACAAAATGCCAAGAAGTCCCACTAGCAGCCAACACACTTAAATAGGCTGGTAGCCCTGGATCGATCAAGGCGCTAGCCATTGGAGTCTAATGACTAGAATTTGGGTATGTTTGATTAATCAACTGATCAATCAAACTATATGATCAATCATTTGATCGATCTAAGCCTGCAACAGTGCCACCTAGCGCCTATGCTAGATCGATCAACTGATTGATCAACTAAAGGGCTCCCTGTCTTTCACCAATCATGGTTAGTTTGATGGATCAACTGATTGATCCAAACAACCTCACGGCTTGAAGCTGAGGCATTTCTCCTGATCAATCAACCAAGCCTGTTCATTGCTTTTGATCGATCAAACAAGTATGATGGATCAACTGATCGATCAAAGACAATAAATGCTCAATTGTTAGGAAATTCAGTGCTCATTTATCCATCCATCCAATTCAAGCAATACAAGAGCAAATTCAAGAGAGGATTATAATGAACTACAACACATGAAATGAACCAATAGAAAAGACTATCTTCAAACTTCAAATTCTTCAATACATCTCAACCAGGTCAACAATTGGAGATAATAAATATTCCAACTTGATTGTAAGAGATAATAATTTACAATCCATGAAGCTAACATACTTAAAGGGTAATAATGAGCGATTAAGAAAAGATCTACTGTTCAGGTATTCATCTATGTGATCCAGCTTCTCCAAGCACTTTAAGGTCCAATTCTAAGAATAAAAGGGAAAGGTTGGCATTATGTTTATTGTTATATCTTTGTATTTGAGCTTCATTTTATTTATCCCTTATTTTATTTGTGAAGAGGGCCTCTAATTGTGATTAGAAGAGGTGTTTTTTAGTGGGCCACTAGGTGTAGAGGATGTAAGGGCTTCTTCGCCTAGTGCAAAATAATGTATACTAATTCCAGTGGATTTAAATCGGGGTTAATGGCTAAGCATTGAAGCTACAATCCTTTATTATTGCTGGAGAGCTCAAAATCCAAAGGTTAATAGAAGACAAATCCCCTTACCTAAAGTCACTACAGCAACTCTATTGAACAATGCAATTGATAACTTGAACAATTACAGGAACCATTGAAATCGAAAAGGCCCTATGGGATCATTAATCTCCCTAAAAACAGTTGGATTCCACCACCAATTACTTGGTTCAAAATTAATTTTGATGTTCCATGTAGAGCAATGGAGTGGATGGAGAAGGCTACATCATTAGAGACCATGGCTTAGTCAAGGCAGCGGCAAGCGACTACTTACAAGTACAATCCTTATAAAAGAAAATTGGGCTACTCTTGAAGGATGAAGGCCATGACAAACAAAGCAATAGAGATACCAGGAAATCAGATTGAAGAAACCTTCATTGAAGTGCTCATGCAACTAATAAAGAGCCAGTGATATGGAGGCAGGCTACCCAAGAACAGGCTAAAGCCAAACTGAGAAAACTTAACCATACTAGAGAACAGCCAAGGGCATATCTTAGAATAAGACCTATTGATGGTACAGATTATTACAGTTCTGGTTTCATTCCATACATGATACCTAGGAATGTGCAAATACAACCTATTATATAGCACATATTACCACATTTGGTGAATTTGTTTAGGAAAGGTAAACTTTCCTTCTCCTTGGTTTATGTAACACCTTAATGGGGATATAACTAGATATATTTTTGTACTGCTAATAGTAGATCTACAGAATGCCAAAGTCACATTAACAAAATAGAATTCATAAGGCCACTACTAATACTTTTCATAAAGCTCATGATAGTGAATGCACTTTATAGATGTTGCTATATAGAACTATAGTCGTAAGTGATGATTTTAGTTTCTTGCTCATGATGGTGAAGGCTCCTTTAGGTCAGTTTGTACTGTATCATTGTAAGAGACCATTTTAACATAGCATAGTTGTACATCAGAAAAGTAAAAACTTTCTCAGTGGTCATTAAATTGAAGTACATGCTATGCATAATGGCACATTTCTTGCATTTATCCAGCCTAAATGCAAAACGAGAAAATGCAGCGCTATTGCAGTAAACATGAACGCATGTTTAGCTGCTCCTGAAACAAATGGAATGTATTTTGATCGCTGCCCATTTTTATTGTTTGTCCACTAAAAGTTGGAAACTATAATGACATGCATGCCATTGTCTTCTCCATTTCACAACATGATAAAACTTAAAATTAATTCTTAGCATTGACATTGTTATCTGAAAATGCAGGAAATGTGTATCGAAAAGAAGAGTTCTAATTGCTAGTATCATGTGTATAAAGTATTTACCCATGAAAAAAGAAGTTTCCATATAATATATGTCCCTCTTCGATACATGCTTATTCTGTTGAAGCAGTTGTTGCAAGATAAGAAGTACCTTGAGAAGCATGTCTTAAGCAAAAAATTATTACGATCAGCAACAGAAATAGATAAAGTAAATAACTAAATAAAAGTTTTTCACTTAGAAACTGAAGAAGGGGTGGGGGCAAGAAAGGAAGTACGAAGCACTTACTGCAACATTTAAGGCACTCAATATATTAAATGATGGCAAACAAAGAGTTAAAGAAGACAAATCCAGTTGAGGGGAAGAAAGGAAAACATACAAAATCTGCATGCATGCCTTTCCTTCTCAAGTGAAACTATTTTTGTACCACATGGCAAGTTAGAACTGCAAACACTAAACCCAAGCATGGAAGTATATCAGTTTAAGAGGAAAAAATATGTAATTGGAATGAGAAATGATGACACAGAAATCCAAGAAACTACAATTCATATACGGTTTCCTGAAAATCACAAAAGACTTCTACTTCAGTCCAACATAAATCAAAATTAAATTTCTTTGAAAGGAACCCAAAAAGTTCATCCGAGAATTATGAATTGACATATAACAAAAAGAATACAATATTGCGTTCAGCAGATGTAAATTTATCAGAGTATTCCAATTGAAAGTGAAAACAAATAATCCTCCACGTCCTAGCACTTATAGACAAATGGTTACTTGGATGAGAAAAAGTGTTTGGGAGCACAGTTCTGGAAATTCGCATTTACATTACTTAATATCCTAATGAATGCACGTCAAACAGTGCAAATAACCAGCTTAGAATGTCAGTGTAATATGCCCTTTAAAAAAAAAGAATGCCAGTGTAATATAGAAATTTGCAAAGCCATTCTTTTTTGAAAATGGATAAGCCACTACATGTAATTTTTTTTCAATTTCTAATAAGATAAGAAGAAAGTTTGGGAGATTAAAGAAAATAAAGTTTGTTATAAAAATTAGTATAAGTGCAAGAGCAAACAAATTTAAAAAAAAGGATAAAATTGTCTGTCAAAAATTTTAGAAAACTGTCTGTAATGCAAAAAATGCAACTTTTGATAATTTTTTTAGGAAATTCGACACTAAAGAAAGAAAAAAACACATATACAAGCTTACTGGAGAAAGACAAAAGAAAACTAAAGATATGATTAGAATAAAATGCATTAAAGCTTACTGGATCAAAAAATACTTTTTAAGGATAAAAACATTCAACACAAATGGACAAGTTATTTTGAAAGGCATTTCAACGATAGTTGTAATAATATGATTAATATTACTGATTTTAATATCCAAAAAGAAGATAGAAGTTGCTCTTACATCCGACGTACAAGTAAAGCTAAAGTTGGCGAGACTTTAAAGTAAAGTTAAAGTAAAGCTAAAGTTCGCTCACTAGGTTGTTTAATACAATTTTAAAAACTAATGACTAGAGAAAGAGTGCATTAGTACATATTTATAAGAATAAAGATAATGTATAAGATTGTGCTAACTATAAAGAAATTAAGTTAATGAGTTATACTTTAAAACTATGAGAGAAGATGATCGAGTATACATTACATCGTGGCACTAGGATATCACAAAATTAGTTTGATTTTATGCTAATCAGATCTACTATAAAAGTTATTTGTTTATTGAGAAGTGTAATGGAGTTGTTTAAGAAAAAAAGAAGATCTACATTTAGTTTTCATTAATTTAGAAAAAGTTTATTATAAAGTCCCAAGGAAAGTGTTTTTGAAAATTTAAAAAAAAAAAAATTGCACTGCTTACATTTTAATTATTCCAGACATGCATAAAAGAAAAATTAATTGTTCGTTAACTATAAAAAAAAAATATTTTAACTGGATCACATCAAGTTTCAACTTCAAAGTCATATTTCTTTGCATTGATTATGGAGATTTTAATTAAATACATTAAAAAAAAAGTGTCTTGGTGCATGTTTTTTGCAGATGATATTCTTCGCGTTGATAAGACTAGAGAAGGTGCGAAGACGAAACTCAAGTCATGGAAAAATACATTAAAATCTAAATTTTTTCGTCTCAGCAGATCAAAAAGTGAATATATGAAGTATAAATTTAGTGAAAAAAGAAGCACTTGTAGTGGAAAAATGACAATTAATGATCAAATTATTAGAAAGAGTGAATGACATAAATATCTTGGATCAATAATATAAAATAACAGTAAAATAGATTGTTAGGATCAAAACATGATAGATAAAATAAAAGAATGCATCTGGCGTATTATGTGATGGAAAAATTTTACCTAAATTTAAATGTAAATTTAATAGAATAGTTATAAGACCAACGATGTTATATGGTGTTAAATACTAGCTCACAAAGCAGGAACACACAAATAAGATAAGTGTCGCAAAAATGAGAATGCTAAGATAAATGAGCGGGTATATGCGAAAGAGTAAAATAAAAAAATGAGTATCCGTAAGAAAGTTGGAGTAGCCTCAATTGAAGATAAGCTCACAAAGAGTCAGATTAGATGATTTGAACTTATAAATTATAAGTCAATAGAAGGTTCAATGAGAAAAGTTGAATTATTGAATTTTACTCATAAAATGAAGATGAGGAAGGCCAAAAAAGACATAATAAAAAATTATAAGAAATGATCTTGTATATTTAGAGTTAAATGAAGATTTATTATTTAACAGAGTATAATAGAAAAATTCATACAGTAGACCTCACATAATAGGATAAAGACTTAATTTCTTATTATTGTTGCAATACCCTATTTTTAAAATCAATGTCTTAGAATATGCCTAAAATTGAATGAATACTCCCCACTAAAGTTCTCAATCTTGTATTTTCCAAAACTCAGTTTTTATTTCAACAATCAATGCTATGGCCAACAAACACCAATACATGAAAGAAATTGATGCATGTTCTCAAATCTATGAGAACAAAGTGCAAGGTTCATTTGACGACAATAACATCGTCAATTTAAAATATATTTCGCAACAAACTCAAGCTAAAATTGAAAAGTATTAGCCTTCAACTATAGCGAGAGTGTCAACCTATGAAGCATCGATAGTTTGTGAAGCCTAACGTATCTGCACCGTATCTATATTAAATATCAATACTCTCTAATACTCCAACGATATTAAATATATGACGTATCAATTTTTATTTTTACTTTTTAAAAATTAAATACTTATCCATTATTTGTTTGATACTTCTTGATAAATAATATCCCAGTAAGTACTTAATTTCAATTGCACTTTGTGTGTTATTCCACTAATTTAATCTTCAAATAAGATAGATATCAAATTTAAGTGCATGGTAATCTTGTGTTAATCATGTGCATGTGAGAAAAAAAAGTTCAAAGTCAAATTATACAAAATAATAAGGCTGATCTTATTGAGACTCAAATTTGCTTCAATTAAGTGAGATTAGGCTAGTAAAACTTAGTTTGAGGTGCACTTGATAAGACATGGGATATGTGTTTAGAGTTACATGCCAAGTGCAACATGGCTGAAAATGAAAGTGAACTTCACCTGAATTTGGAGGAAAAACATCATTGTTCGTCTATTTTCCTCTCCCTCCTCTCCATTTTAAGGACTATTGATAGGAAGGGCAAAGAGCTTCCATACCTACAACTTAGTTATTAAACATCATCAAACTCAAAGAATTTGATAGTTTTCTAGCTAGTTAAATTGCCTCACAAAATTTGTCAAGATTTTCATTTTGACATGTGCTGCTTTAAACTAGTTATTGAGGCACTAAATGATATCGGAACACTCCCAAAAATAGCAGTTTGGAATGTTAGCTTGACATACAACAAATTTTATATTCATTACTTGCCCTAAAACTAACTCTAAATCTATGTTCTGGTTAATTGAATACTACAAATGAGCTGATCTTATTATAGCACAAGGATAATGAGATCAACCTTGCTTGTTGATTAATCAACAAGGAGACAATTATATCAAATAATGTTGAAGATCTATTAATAATATAAGTACATTCAGGTTAAAGACTTGAATTGAAATATGAGAATTGATTGAGTTTGACTTATGACAATGGATTACATGAGAGTTTCTCATTGTGCTCGCCCATGCCCGGCTCGAGCTAGATATTGGTATAATCTAGTGGGCTATAAACATACTGAGGGCTATCCCACTAGGAGATGACAGTCTGAGTCTACCATGCCAAAGGTATGACGGACCAGAACCCAACTTGTGATGATTCACGGACTGTAGTCATGCTGAAGGCTACTCCATGTATATGGCAGAGGAGGCAATATAACAAGAAACCAGGGACCTTAAGATAATAAAAAATAATTTAAAATGAATTAAACCTGCAAGTTAAGTTCTATAAGTTATTATTTATATTTGATATTTTCATGTTTCTGCTGTGTCATATTCTCGTTAATTAGTATAGTAGCAACATATATCATAGTAAGTTGTTTGTACAAGAAAAATGCATGCATATATATTTTATTTAGTGTGGGCTTATGCCTACTCAGTCCCACGGTCGATGAATTGATGCCTTCATGGCAAGTATTACTATGTCGAAACACACACAGAAAGGGCAACAACGTTCAGGAAGAGCGATGTTTCTTCTACTAATGCTTTGTACTTTAAGAACTTATGATATGTGGTGTTTTGTTTAGTGATCGTATCATGCAATATATATCTAGACTAGAAGTCTGACATTTATGAGGAAGTCATGTAGCAACCATCTTATTATAATTAGCTTGTTGTATTATCTCTTGGTTATAGACCTTTTTTTTTGTTATAGATATTCTTGATGACTCATGTTTTTGCTGTTTTGAGAATTCAAACCTTCTACTTGATCCAAGTGATTTGAAAGAGAAATTTTACAATGATTACATCTTTACGAATGTTCTTTTACTGATTCGAATTTTCTGTCCGAGTCATCAGTCACCCCTCCTCCTCCATCATAAGTGAAGCGGTCAGGGAGAGAACATCACATAATCCTCTTAATTAAAGAAACAATTATTAGAATATCTGCCCGCAAAACAAAAAATAAAAAATGTTTCATACAAATCATTTAATATTGATAAAATTAAATTTATAGCAAAGTGAATCCGATCAATAAAGGAAACATTTATTTGAGCTTTGATTTGTAGGTTTGACCAGCGTTGACTAAGGAAGGAGAGGTCGCCCTCCCCGCTAGAAAACCATGGTTGGCGTTGCAATGAAGAGGAAGGAGGTGTGGTAGCTTCTGCTGTAGCAAGAATGGAAGACTGCAGGAACTCCAAACAAGTCGGCTCTCTCTGATTGCGTTCATCCTCCCCGCCGGTTGGTTCCAAGCCGTTGAATACATGGCTGGAGGGAAGGGCTGCAAGCTTGCAGGTGAAGGCCAGTCAAAACCAGCAAGCTTTGGCTTCTTCCCATGGCCTATTGGAGCAAAACGCATAGATAGCAGAAGCTGGAATAAGGAAAATGGCAACCTATAGCAGAATCAGTGAAACTGAGAAGAAGATGGAGCTCAGACATTTCAAGAATGGTGTAACTCCATAATCTGAAGATATTGAGCAGATCACACAACTCACTGCTGTTGGCGCAAGCTGCAACAAAAACAGTGAGGCTGAAGGGAAGATGGAACTCAACCAAAACCTGCAGATTTCAGCCTTAGTCAATGGTTGTTTCGGACAAACGCAATTCCAGCTGCTGCACGCACAGTTGGAATCACAAGCAGCAATAGTACCACCGAAAATGAATGGCTAGAATCCAGCCACCATATGGAAGAAGAAGCCCATCTGCAAGAAATTTTCCCTTTACTGCACGCTTCACTTCAAGCTCACACCTAAGGTATGGCTTCTATCCACCCTGCAGTCCGGGGGGAGGCGCAACATTTTCAACTGCCTGTGATGCTCCGAAAAATATTCCAGGTAAGAATGCAAGAGGCCCATTTGGGCAGTCCGTTATGCAGGTCTAAAACACGCAGCCTGCAATTTTCTTACCGCAGTTTCTGTTCAGACTGCAAAAACAGCAAGCTCCAGCAACAAAAATTGCCCACCAAGTGCTCAACAGAATGCCGCTGTCAGCATTTTACAGAAGTCTGGATTGCCCAGCAAGCAGAATAGCCTCCAGCAGCTTCAAACAAGTCAAAACCAGGAGATTGAACCGTCAGCTAAGCAGAAATTAGAGGCTATAATCAGCAGACAATGAGGATTTTCTACAAAAACAGTCTAACAGTGAGCATCCCACCAAAGCAACAGTGCCATCATATTCCTGCAGCCAACAGTGAGCATCCCACCAAAGCAATAGTGCCATCATATTCCTGCAGCCAACTCTGCTTGGGTTTGCAAGAAGTATGTTAGCTTTGGGAACATAGATCTCTCAAACTCAGCCCACATCCAAGGAGTGATTCAGCTCGACCAAACAATCCATTTCCTACATGCAAAGTCCTCAATGCAGGCAAGGACAGTTTCGTCTGTCAATTTAAAAATGATGCGGATAGGGACGCAATCATTCGAAGTGGGTCATGGATGATGGCGGAACAAATTCTAGGACTCAAACTTTAGTCCCTAAATTTTGACCACTCCTCTTCGGTGGGTTCCCCGACACAGATCTAGATAAGAATGCTAGAACTCCGCCTCTCCTGTTGGGATAAGGAGAATCTAGCCAGAATCGCTTTGAAGATTGGCATCTCGCTGTGGCCAGACCCCATCACTGCTAATATAGAGAAGTTAGCTTTTGCAAAAGTATGTGTTAGGGTCAGCCTAACCAAATCTCCCAAACCGGGAGTTTGGACCAATGGGACAAAAGGCAAAGTTTTTCAAAGAGTTGAGTATGAAGACATTACAGTTATCTGTTTCAAATGTGGTGTTGTTAGCCATAAGATAACAATTGCCCCATTCGTTCCCAGACAACACAAGTTAATGCAACGATCAACCCCTCCTCAAGTTATTCCAATGATGTGATGGACACTAGTGCTGGTTATGCAGCCTCCTATGAGAATGATTAAAACCCTTCCAATCATGATCCAACCCCCCACGACAGCAAACACCCGCATAACCAACCTAGCCATTAGGGGAACGAAAAAAAGGAAACAGTAGGATACTGGATTCTTGTATCTAGAAGACAAAAAAAACTACAAGGTATAATTGGACAGCAACCTAAACTGGCTGCAAGCAGCAATCTAAGCAAGCCAAAACCAGAAAATTCACTGAAACCTGCAAGGAAGCAACTGAGAAATGCAGCCCAGCAATACAGAATCATGAGACAGCAAAACATAGGAACAAAACCTTCATAGAACAGCCACCCAAACAGTACAAAACTGCAGAATAGTGCAAATTTACATCAAACTGAAGCGATTCAGCAACACAGAGCTTCAAGACAGCAAACTGCAGTGCAAGGGCTGCTACAGAGCAAGCAGAAGGGCAATGCAAAGCTTCAGAATAGTGCAGATTTTCAGAACTGCAGTGCGCAGAATGCAACATTGACAACAGCCACTGGAAAACAACAGCAGAAAAACCAATAGCCAGATCTCAGCCACCCCTCTTGAGGCAGAGACCAAAGATTACATAGCTCTTACTGTCCAGCACAACCACCCTTTTGCTATCCTTGATCTCAGCATAGAGAAAGGAGATATCCAGCTCCTTTAAAATCCTCCCATTCTGCCCTCTACTGCAAATAAGAAAAAGCTGAAATCCCCCTTACAAAAATTTCTTTCCCCCAATGAAAACAATTCCAAGGGTAGGGAAAGAATCTCAAAGAAACACTGGGAAAGGAACTAGCCAACCTCAGAAGTTGCATAACTCCAGCAAGTGAAAGCAAATTACACAAAAGAAGAATGGAGATACGAGGCGATATGATAAGGAGGGTGGCAATCCCCTTCCCACCCCTAACCTCTCCACCTCCCCCCCCCCAATGATTAAAAAAATCTTTTGGAATTGTCGTAGAGTTTAAAGTCGGCTTTGTGCAACCACTTATAGGCTTCAGTCAGGAAGCACTCGCTAGTAGAAATCTGTCTTTTGGAAACCAAAATACAATCCTTCTCCAGAAGAGAAGTAGATAGACTCGTGGGGCAACAATAGGACTTTCATGTGGAGCCGTCAATGGGTAAATCAGGAGGCATTATTGTGCGTTGGTTGAACACAATCACCCAGCTCCAAATTATTCACACCAAGAAACAAGTTGTAATTGTCGAACCACAGTTATAGGCAAAGATATTTGACACATTTATGCAGTCTATGCCGACAAAGATTATATCAAGAGTCAAACTATTTGAGACAACATTTCCCCAATTTTAGATGCAAAGACTCCGGCTATTGTAGGAGGTGATTTCAATTGCATCTTATCTCAAGAAGACAAGCGAGGGGGGAACCCATTCATTCCCATGAAGGCTCACAATAAATTTGCAAGTTTCCTAGCCAACAATGAACTTCATGATGGCTAAAATGGAGGACAACGCTACACTTGGTGCAACAACAAGAAGAGCAAAGCTCATATGTGGTTCAGATTGGACAGAATCTGCTTCAACACAGCTACTTTATCTACTCTCCCAAGCCCTGTTGTTACTCACCTTACCAAAATTGGGTAAGATCATTGCCCACTTGTGATTCAAGGAAAGAGCTTGAAATTTAATCCGCAAGGCAACCACCCTCAAATTCGAAGATATGAAGAAGAGGCCTCTAAGGACATTGTAGCTAAAGAATAGCAGAAACCCATTTATGGCAACCCATCTACCATTCTCAACCACAAGTTTACTCGCACACTATCCGTACATTAAAAAATTGGAACTGGGACAGGTTTGGGAATATAAATGCCAAAGCCAAAGACCTAGAATGCAGAATTGCTAAACTACAGTCTAGGGAATCAGTGGGCACTGGCTCCTAGAGTGAGATGGATTACCTCCTACAGCTAATTGCAGAATATAACACCACTCTTAGTAGACTAGAGACTTAGTGGCTACAAAGAGCCAAAAGTGAAGTAGGCCAAGAGTAGGGACCGCAACACTTCCTACTTCCACAAAGCTCTAATCAGCAGGAAGCATACCAACAACACTCACGCTTGGTTGGGAAAAATGGCAAGGAAATTACAGATAAAGAAGGGATCCAAGTTGCTTTGAATAGCCACTTCTCTTAAAAATGGAGACCTTCTATTCCCTCTTTGCCTGAGCTGAACATTCTCCCGCCTAGAGTCATAGTATCTAGCCAAGAGTCTCTCAAAATCAACTCACATGTCAACAACAGGGAAATAGTAGTTGCTATCAACTCCCTTTGCAACAATAACTGGAATTGACAGCATAACCAACTCTTTCCTTAAAGGCCACTAAAGCACTACCAGAATGGATGTCTTGGTTGTAGTTCACCACTTCTTCAAAAATGGATTGATGCCAAAACGATGGATAGATATATTGGTGGTCCTCATCCCCAAAGTGCATGGCATGGTGCCGAACTTCCCTCCCAGTTCAGACCCATAAGCCTTTACACTACTATCACAAAATCATTGTCAAAATCCTTATCAATCGGGTGAAGGACATCTTCAACTCTCTCATTTCTCAGGAGCAAAGGGCTTTTGTTCCAAGCAGAGGCATCGCTGACAACTACTTGGCAGCACAGGAGATTATGTAGAGATTAGCATCCTCGGAGTCCCCCACTAGTTATATGTTCATCAAGGTGAACATGAAGCAAGCCTATGACAGAATGAGGTGGGACATTTTGCAAAAACTGCTTCAGCATTTTGGCTTTCCTGATGCTTAGAGCAATTAGGCCTTAGTATGCATTGAAGTCCCCAAATTTGCTTGGATGATAAATCGCCCAAAATATGACTAGATCAAAGCAACTGTGGCTTTCCTTATGGGTGCCTACTTTCTCCTTACTTGTTTATCCTCTGTTCTGAATTGCTCTCCTCCTCATTAACCAACACTAGAACAAAGATGATTGGTTGGAGATTAGAACAACAGCACATGGGCCGCTTGCAGATGATATTCTCATATTTGCACCAGCGACTTGCAAAGCTGTCAAAATTCTGAACAGTATTTTTAACACTTTTTGCAACAAGTCTGAACAAAAAATAAACAATGCTAAATCATCTATTTGTTTTAGCAAAAAGATGAGGAGTAGGAAACGCATGCTTGCCAAAAACGGTGGTTTAGAACCCAAAAGGATGTGTGGATATATACACAAAAGGATAGAATGAGAAATGAGTATATCCGAAAGAAAATTGGTGTTGCACCAATTGAGGATAAACTTAGAGAAAGTCAGCTTAGATAGTTTGAACATATAAATCGTAGGCCGATTGAAGCTCCAGTTAGAAAAATTGAATTATTGAATTTTGCCCATGTACATAGAGGAAGAGGGAGACTAAAAAAGACGTGACAAGAAACTATAAAGAGTGATCTTAGTTACTTAGACTTAGATAAGAATTTAGTAACTGATAGAGCGCAATGGAAATAAAAGATTCATGTAGTCGACCCCACCTAGTGGGATTAAGGCTTGGTTGTTGTTGTTGTTGTTGTTGTGGCATGGGAGCAAGTAACAAAATTGAAGGTTGCTGAAGGCCTGGGTATCGACCAGTTGGAGGAGTGGCGCTCAATTCTCATGGCTAAACTTGCTTTCAAATTTTTGAACAATAAACACACTTTGGGTCAGGTGCTTTCAAGCTAAGTACGAAAATAGAGGAAATATCTTCACCATCAAGGCCATGAAAACTTAGCTGTCAGGGAAAGACAACAGTCATACAAAATTATATATGGAAAATCAACAGCAGTATCAGTAGGAAAGTTATGGAGGATGCTTGGGTTGATTCCAACCCTTTCACAAGGTGGCTTACCTTCATTAACAGCACTAAGTCGCCCCCCTCGACTGTTTAGCAACTCCTCAAAGAGGATGACGATTCAAATCATGAAGTGCTCCAGAAATTCTTTGACCCAGAGTTGGTGTTGAGAATAAGAAGGCTACCTAGGCTCGACAAAAAGGAGAGTGATAGCCTAGTCTGGCTTAAATCTGATTCCAGCAGAGCCCCACCACGGCTCTATACAAAGATCTCTTTCGTGGTAGAGAACTTAAGCATAGCTAGGTTTGGTTTCATCATTTTTCTATAGAAAATTTGTTGCGAGGTTATCTCTACCTTCACTTGGCTCAAACGAAGGGGACTGCGAGAGACAAACAAAAGCCCATGTGGTTGCTCTCAAGAAGAGGATTTGCAACATTTTGCCTGCAAATGTAACTTCATGTGTTCAGTCTTCAAAGCTTTACAGAAGTAGTAGACCAAGACAGCAACAAGGAATGACGGTTCAATGCTAGAAAAGGCAAATTCTGAACTACAATCCAGCCCCACATCCCCCCCCCCATAGTCTACCCAATACTATCTAGTCAATTGCAGAAACAGAAAAAGGAAGGCTGCTACTACAGAACTATAGAATGCTAGAGCGCAGAAAGTGCAATTTGTGAATCCCCTTTTAGCAGCAAATTTCTGCTCCACAAGCACATCAAACCTCTTTAAATTGCAAGATTCGGGGCATAATCAATCTAAAAGGAAACACGTTGCTGCATCCTCCACCTCCAGCCCTCCCCACTGGCTTGAAGAAGGAGAGCAAAACCCACAAAAAACCCAAATCTATTGGTAATAGTAGGGAATTTTTTTGCACTAACATTTTCTCTACAGGTCACTCCAGTGAAGGCGAATCCAACACAAAATTGGGGCTGCGGAATCGGAGACCAATAGCCGATTGGAGTGGAGCAAATCCCCGGACAGCTACTGCAGCAACAGCGCATTCTGCTGCTATTGTTGTTGCTACTGTAGCTGCAGCAACAAAATTGCATTCTGCTACTGTAGCAATAGGAATTTTCCCTGCAGCTACGACAACTGCACAGCCCACAACGGTGGCTATTCCGATTGCGTTGCATCTGATTTTGCTTTTGCAACAGATCACCTTGCTACTGCAGAAACTGTTTTTGCTGCAGCCACAATAGACTTTGCTGTCTCTATCGACTTTTCTCCTGATCAAGCCATCACTGCTGCAACTGCAGCCCATTCTACTGCTTTTGCAATCAACTCCTTTCCAGCAAGCCAGACATCCCAAGTTCGCAATGTTCAATTGTTGGATTGTTTTCTCAACAACATGCAATCACGAATTCAAAAAAACCTAGCAGATCCTCAAGCAATCAAAGTGGTGGTTGCACTATACCACTTATAGAGAGCTCACAGCGGACGTGCCCATAACAAACCCTTCCTATCGCCCAAAGTCATTGCTGCATTTGTTCACTTTAATAAGGCCCAAGAACAACCTTCATCCAATGTGAGGAATTGGGATCCTATTAGCCTCAATAGTCGTAACAACCCCTCTGCATCCTATTGGAATTTCCCACCCCCACGATAGATTAAGGTGAATTTTGACGTTTCCATTAAACAGAACGGTGTGGCAGACGCGGGTGGGGTGGTCTAAAATCACCACTACAACATCCTAATAATGGCAAGCCCCAAGCTCTACATGCACACAATCTCCACATAGAAGCCATGGGCAATCATAGCAATGACATCTTCCTGTGTGTGAGCGGACACACCAGATAGGATTTGGATAGAAGGCGACTTAGTCATCACTATTGATGACTTTCACCGGATTGTTTAAGGACACCCTCCAGACAGAACCACGACTCAGATTTTCCACCTTTGCGTCATTAAGGTGATTAAGAAATCTTATGTATACAGAGCTGCAAATAAAGCGACAGATTTTGTGGCTTCTTTTCCCACTTTAGATGATGTCGAATGGCATAGGGGCATGTCCCCCCTTTCAATTTTTGTGTGATTTTCATTGTAGATCGAACCTTTTATACTTGATATATCTTGTTTTGATTTTATAGAATTATAGGCTACGACCAAATTTCAAAGAAACATTTAACATAAGTGAAAATGAATTTATTGACATATAGGGGAAGGAGAACCTTACCAAGTTTCCCCTATAACTTCACATAAGGTAGAAATTTTTACATTATTTAATTGGTTTAATTTTATCATATGAATATCTTTTCACTCTATTTATAACTCTGATACATTGAATGAAAGTTATCAGCTAAGTTCATTGGATTGGATGTTTTTGAAAAAGATTCATGAACTGTTATCAATTTTTAAATAATAAAATGACTTTTTGGTATTATTATCCAACCTTGCCAACTCTTTACAATGGTCTTTTCAAATATTTAAAACTTTTGTAGAGTTTCAACATGATCAGTCCTTAGGAGTTTTTGTTTCATTGATGGAGGAAAAATTTAAGAGGTATTGGGAGACAATTCCTCCTTTGCATTGTATTGCTTCTTTCTTTAATTCTCGCCAAAGAAGCTCTGCAATTGAAACTTTTTATACTCACTATTTTAAATTCTTGGAGAGTGATACAAATGACCAAAAGGTATTTACTTATACCATCTTCCAAAAAATATTTTCTCTATACTGCAATGAACAAGCTAGGAATTGAGAACAAGGACAACAAGTGGCATGAACTCCAAAAAAAAGAAGCAGCATTTTCAACGTGCCAAAAGAAGAAATTGAGAAGAGACAAAGAACTTTAGAAATGTCAAAAGTGGCCAACAAAAAGGAAGCTTCTACAACACCATTATCAGAACAAGCACCAACAAACATGAACGAGTTTCAATTCTACCAACATTTGTGAGTAGCAATCGATGATGGCTTCAACTTTGTTACCTAGTGGAAGGGATTTACAAAACAATTTTGAGTCCTATTGGCTATGGCTTGAGACATTCTTATAGCACAAACATTTACCAACCATTGTTGCTATCAAATCAGCATTTTTTCTCAATGGAAAAATAACTGGCAACTTTCACGACTATCGTCATATCCTTTTGGATGCTAGCTTGCCTTAACGATTGGTTCAATGCGAAGAAATATAATAAAAAGCTAGTCCACGAATTCAAGGAAAACAACTCTGAAAAAGAGAAGGAATTTGCAAAACAAGTACATTATAATTCTTAAAAACAATGTAATATTGAATTATTTTTTCTTGTAATTCCAAAGCTAAAAAAAATAATTTATATTTATAAGTTTTTTAAATGGATTATAAATTAAAAATTTAAAAAAAAATCCAACCGGTTCAAAATCAATTGGAATCGAATCTGAACTACTTGGAGTTCTGGTTTCGAACTTGGCCTGGAACTGTTACTCAACCAGTTCAATCCATGAACCAATTGAGTGCCCCGGAACCGACCGATTCAATCCAGAACTAGTACAGTTCAAGCCAATCAGTAGCACTATTACCAAGTCATGTGTCATAGCTTACCACAAATATTTTAATGACTACATTCGTACTTACTCTATCGACATGTCGACATGTTTATCGTTCTTGACAAAAAATATATATTTTGCAAAATACACACAATGAGTTAACTCCAACACAAGTCATTTTGATGGCAAAAAAATTAGAGTAATTAACTAGTTCATGAGGATTAAACTGAGCTCACCTTAGTATTCCAATAAATTTTAAAAAAGTTACATAAACCAGAATGTTCAACTAAAGCATTCAAAGTTTCAAACCAACATGTTTTCCCTAAAAGTTCAAACCAGGTTCACATTTTGTCAAACATAAGAAATGTGTCCATCAAATATGAAGTAAAGATAGACAAGCACCAGCTCCCAAAGGTATCAGAGCAATAGCTTCGGTAATAATCGATAGAAATGGAAGGAAAACGGTTGTTGCAAACATCTATGAGCAAGGTCTGAATAAATCCTGTGAGAAAAATAGAATCCAGTCATTTCATGAAAAAGACTAGTAGTTGCATAAGGTGGTCCTGTCATATTCCAACCTTTTATCTTGTCAAGGACTTCAAAAGGGGAAAAACATGCAACTCTTTCCACCATACTTTGTGCTTCCCAAACTCCTGTATGAATTTCTAGCAGATTCATTAATGAATTAGGCAAGAACTAGTAGAGGACCCTATTAAGTGAAAAAAAACGAATTCATCTCTCATCTTACAATAAAATCTCTCCTATATAGAAATGAGGAGAAGAGGTAAAATGCACTCAAGGAAAATAAAGCTAAAAATAATACAGCAATAACAACCAAGCCTTTATTCCACTGAGAGAAAATGACTAAATGAATTCTTCATTTCCATTGTACTCTATCAAGCATCTCTTAATTTAGCTCTAAATACATAAAATCATTCTTTATATTCTCCAACAATATCATTTTAAGTGTTCCTCTTCTTCATTTTACATGGACAAGATCCAATAACCCAAGTCTCTTTACTAAGAGCTTCGTCATTTAAGTCAACTCTCTATAAGAATATCCTCAATTGAGACTAGGCCTATCAATAAATCAGATCATGACTCGATACGATCTGAGTTTCGATTCGATTAAACCCCCAAATAGATTCTTTTTTTAACCTATCAATTAGCCCCGTTTACTGACCCAATCCTGTTTACAAATAAATGGATCAGATATAGATCACCACTAACCCAACCTGTTTAAAATCTGACAAGTTTATGTAATCTAATTTTTAGTTCATACATAAATATATTGCAGCTAATAATCTTTTTGTAGGAAGATTTAAATAAAGAGTACAACTATAATTAATTAACAAAAAATTCTTATAAATTATATTAATAGATTATAGTGAATAGTGCTCCTATTTTCATAATTTACCCTTATAAATTTATATTTCACAATATATATATATATTACAAATATTGATTTTTGTATAAAAATATTCAATTAATTCATAAAAATATAATATTCTTTTTTTATTTTATTTTCAACAAATTTAATATTATTCTAGATTTGACTATGAAAATTACTTAAAAATAATGACTTTTATTGTAAATGGATTAAACTTGAAAACCCGAGTTTCGACCCGATCTGATTTCTAACCTAAGAGGATCTGAATCGACCATAATCTGATCCAATATATAACCCGATTTGATATATATGAATTTGGATCTGAGTCAGGGTTGATTTGGCCCGAACCCGATTTGTTGACAGGCCTAATTGAGACTACTCCAATGTTCTAACAAATATACTCAGTTTTCATCATATTTTTTTGCATATACTCAATCATCTATCTTAACATCCTCGTATCTACAACATTCATTTTTATTTTATGTATTTGCATTGTTAGAGGATAAACTTAGAGAAAGTCGGCTTCGATGGTTTGGACATCTAAATCGCAGGCCAATTGAAGCTCCAGTTAGAAAAATTGAGTTACTGGATTTTGCCCATGTACAAAGAAGACATGGCAAGAAACTATAAGGAGTGATCTTAGTTACTTAAACTTAGATAAGAATTTGGTAACTGATAGAGCGCAATGAAAACAAAGGATTCATGTAGCCGACCCCACCTAGTGGGATTAAGGCTTGGTTGTTGTTGTTGTTGTTGTTGTATTTGCATTGTTAGCCAAATTCATCATCACAAAAACCAACATCCTACAAAATTTATTTTTAAGTATGCACTAAATTTTTCTATAACCTAGCAAATCATATGAATTCCTTCACTCTATCCATCCTACTAGGAGTTTATTAATAACATCACCATCTATCTGAGTTATCTAATTACGCTCTCTTTCTTATCTCCAATACATGTTCTTATATCTTGACAAAACTTATACTATATATATTTGATTTTAGATCTACAAAGACAAAATTCTAGACACTATGGAATTCTACCATAACTTAAATTTCGCCTAAGCACCATTAGATAAGGGCATAAAGATGACAACAATCAAGATCAGGTGACAATCTAGGAAGCCATGCATGAATAGAGATTATGCATATTATCTCTATTCATTTTATGTTATTGTCTAGGGACTTCGTTAGAATTTCAATAACTTAAATGTTTTATTTTTTTATTTTATTATTAGATGTGAATTAAATTAAACCTACATGCTTATCTTTATTTTTATGATGAATTAGCCCCTCTATATCCAGTATTTGTATTTGAATATTTGAAGAAAACATTTGACTAATTAAACTTAATTTGTATTTAGTTGACCTTAGAATGAGTTAATTTAGAAATTTCGAAAGGGATTGATATTCTTTAAGAAAAGGGCTCGAAGAGCTTATGTAAAAATCCTTAAAACCCTAATTAGCCCTATTCTCACAATCTCCACTCTCTTTCAACCATTTTCGAACCTTATCCACACTCCTTCACCTTCACTCCACATCAATTCAGTATTACAGCATTGTCTTACATCAACTTTAGTATAGGAGCGCTTTTGGTGGGGATACGATGCCATCAGACCATCGATCCATCCAAGAGAGAGTTCACACTCGGCGCTCGAGATCTCACAACATGGCGTCAATCTGGATGGAGGATTGGTAGCTGTAGATTTGGCAGCAGGAATGATTAGTGTCTGATCAAAAGATTGAAAATTCTCATTTAAATTAATTTATTAATTTGAATGAGAATATTCCAAATTTTATGTCGATTGCTTCTACTTTTAATTATTTGTATTTGGCATGTTGTAATCAGTTTTTATTCAACATTTATTTCCGTATTTATTTCTGTAATTGTAATAGGCCTATATAAAGGCATGAACTAGTGTTGTTTGGTTCTTAATCCTGAAATGAAATTATTTTGTGTTTGAATACTAGAATTATACTGTGTGATAAATTACTATTGGGTATTTTATTTGTGAGCATACCTATATTACTGCGTATCCCTAGCTCTGATTTGTTGAGATAAAATAGCCTTAAATCATTTGATAAATCTACTAGATATTATTTGAGCATATTTCTGGATATTTAAAACTGTTCTACTCCTCAGTCCTATAGTTTCTTTATTGCTAAATAATGACCAACAGTAAAACTCCTGAACAATTTATGCTCATTTGTTAAATTATTCACTGATCTCTAACTAGGATTGCATCTCGCATATTGTTCCACATCATCTGGTATCAGAGTATGGTTGGAATAGGGTGCATTAGGCATATTTCGTTCCATCTGCTTATGCCCACTAGATTTGATTTAGAACACACTAGGTCTAGCTTCCCTATTCCCATGGATCCCAAATTAAAAACTATGTTGACCACTATCATGGCCAGGACTGATTGTTTGGATGATATGAAAAATAAATTGAGTGAGATGACTGACCGAGTCGCCCACCTTGAAGTTGAGAGACGCACCTAAACTTCAGAAATTGAGGTCGATCAGTGTGGGAGAGATACCACAGTTAGGAGGACTGCTTACCAGCCTGCTGGTCAAGCTTATGAGCCCCGTGATCTTGATGAGAACTACCTGCGTAGTATTAAAGTGGAAACTCCAGTTTCGATGGGACTCTAAATCCCAATGCATACTTAGAGTGGGAGGATGATATGAACTATTATTTTCAATGATATACTATGAGCGAAGAAAGAAAGGTCATATTTGCAAAAATAAAATTCACCTTGCAAACTAGACTTTACATTAGCAGCGTTAAAGAGTTTGCGCCAGCGCTGCGGCCTAAAGTCAATTGAGTACTGAAACGAATTCAAGGCGATTGTGAGGGAAAAGTACGTTACCATCACTTATTGTAATTGACTACTTGATCAATGGCAGCGTTTTGACTCAAAGAACGCACTCTGTGACTGAGTACATCGCTAAATTCGATGAATTTATGATGCAATGTGGTGAGTCTGAGAGTTCTGCGACAACCTTATCCAGGTTTAGAGCTGGGTTAAAAGAAGATATACAACGCGAGTTATATTTACGTTGTGTTGCTACGCTCAAGGAGGCCAATCAGATGGCCCAAGATTACGAGCTATTTCAAAAGCCTCTTATTCCTTGACGTACTAAAACTCAAGAAGAATATGCTTCTGCGAGGCCATCCCCTATGGATGTCAAGCCTTTCGCGACTCCTCATGTTAGCCGCCCACCTTTCTTTAAGGAGGAAAAGGCAAATCTGTAGTCGGAGAGTCCTCACGTGGAAATATCGAATGTCCACTACGATGTTTCCGGTGCCAAGGTTTTGGCCACATTGCTGCTGAGCACTCCTCCAAAGCCTTGATGATAGAACAGGTCCCCGAGGATACTCTTCTATCTACTGAAGATATCGAAATAACTTATATAGCTGATCCCGCATATGCGGAGGAATTTGAGGAGTATGATGAAGAGGCTCTCAATCATACTACTGGTTCTAGTCTAGGAGTAGTCAGGTGTGCCCTTGCACAACCTAAGAAGTGTGAGGACTGGCGTAAGACTGCAATCTTTCATACATATATTAAAAAAATAAAAAGATCTGCAAAGTCCTTGTCGACAGCGGAAGTTGTATTAATGCAATTTCCACTAAAACTGTCTCCTAATCCCTATCGAGTAGCGTGGATAGAAACTTCCTCCATAGAGGTCAAACATCGATGTCGAGTTCCTATTTGTTTTAATTCTTGTCAGGAGAATACCTAGTGCAACGTACTACTGATGGAGGTAGGTAGTGTGATTCTAGGCCGACCTTGGCTATATAACCTAGATGTCACAATATTTGGTCAATTGAACTCTTTTGCTTTTAAGTATAAGGGTGATCGTATCGTGATCGGCCCTTCGCCACCACGATCAACCTCTGAGCGAACGACCGCTGCACCGAAGAAGCCCGATAAAAAGAAAGATCTCCACCCGATTAGCATTAGCGAAGTCGAGAGAGAGAGATTACATCAGGAGGGTGTGTTTGGGCTGTCACTGTTCATGAACTTCAAGAGGCCCCCACTGCCGAGCACCACTTGAGGTGATTCTTCTGTTAAGTGAGTACGCTGATATCTTTCCCGATGATTTGTCGGATAGTCTTCCTCTTATGCGTGACATTCAACACACTATAGGCCTTGTTCTGGGATTTACTCTCCCAAACTTGCCTTATTACCGCCTCAATCTCACCGAACATGAAGAATTAAAGAGACAAGTTGATGATATATTGCGAAAAGAATTCATTAAAGAGAGTCTTAGCTCATGTGTCGTCCCAGCCCTTCTTACTCCCAAGAAGAACAGTTCATGGCGAATGTGCGTGGATAATCGCGTCATCAATAAGATTGCTGTGAAATAACGTTTTTTCATTCCCCGCTTAGACGACATGTTAGACATGATGGCTGGAGCCACTATCTTTTCAAAGATCGATCTAAAGAGTGGCTACCGTCAAGTTCGGATTAGGCCTGGGGACGAATAGAAGAGAGCCTTAAAAATAAAAGATGGTTGTATGAGTGGATGGTTATGCCCTTTGGGCTGTCTAATGCCCCTAGTACTTTTATGCGCTTGACGATGTAGGCATTACGACCATTCATTGGCATCTTTGTTGTCATATACTTTGATGACATCTTGATATATAATCGTACTAAAGAGGACCACTTGGATCATCTTGGCCAAATCTTCTAAGTCCTAAGAGCAGAAAGCTTGTTTGCGAATCCTATGAAATGTGCCTCCCTCACAGACTGTGTAGTCTTCTTGGGATTCATTGTCTCTCCTGACAGTGTTTCAACTGACCCCTATATCAGAATGGCCAGAACCTCAGAACATCCATGACGTCCGCAGCTTTCGTGGTTAGCTACATTCTACCATCAATTCATACGAGGTTTTAGTACCGTCAACGCTCCTATTACGGATTGTATTCGGAAAGGAGCCTCCCCAGAAGACTTTTGGCCGCTGATACGTTTGAGCCAGAGCTAGACTTCCGAAAGAGTCTCCTCGTCTCTCATTGTCTTCTTCTCTCTCTCTCTCTCTCCCTCTACATTCTTCTCGCAAGTCGCGGGCGGCGGCCGTGTTCTTTCGAAACCCTCGCCACAATGCTCTCGCTCAGCCGCAGCGCCTTTCTGGTGATTTCTTCACCACCCAGCTAAACCATTTCTATTCTCATTTCGCCAGCTGAGAGAAACAAGGAAGCTGCAATGTTTCACTGTGTATAATAAAGAAGGAGGGTTCTATTCTGTGTTTACCGTGGCTATTGTGCTGTTGTGCAGAAAGGGGAGGACAGGCGTCGGTTCTTTCTTGCGCAGAGGAGTCGAGCAGCGGCGGCGAAGCCATTAGTAGTTAGGTGTGTCGCGGCGGGAGAGAGGAAGAAGAGGAACGCGGACTTTGCGATGGAGAGTGCAGGGGAAGAATTGGTGGACCTCAGGTCTACCGTCGGCGGCGGAGTCGAGGACTTGTACGGGGAGGACTGCGCTACCGAGGATCAGCTTATCACGCCGTGGAGCCTTTCCGTTGCCAGGTTTCGGTCTCATCGCCGATCTATTATCCGTATCTCCTCATCAGTGCCATCGTTGTTTCTTTTCTTTTGTTTGATCGATTTTCAATCAGCATCTTCAATTTGCACGATCCTTTGTTGAAATTAAAGCTCGCATAAGAAAGATTCGCCATCATAAGAAAGATTCGCCATAATAAAAACTGTATAATATTTTATTCCTCTTATGTTAAAAAACCTGGAATCTGGAACCCTAGAATCGGGATGAGCAGAGCCGCCTTCCACCGATGGAGTCCTGCCCGTGGAAGCCCGCTATTGGAGTCCCGCCGGAGGTAGCGTCGACGATCAACGCCGACGATCAGCGTCGGAGTTTCGCGGCCACAGCAACGTTTAAACGTAGCCGAGGGAGTACACCGATGATAGCCAGTGAGCAGACCGACGTCCGGCTATCAGCGCCGAAGTTCAACACGGGAGGAGGCGCGCGATCACAATGATGAACGAAACCGAGAGAAGCTGTTCTCCTGCAAGGTAAACTTCACAGCAAGCTGTAATTCCAGAGGCACTGCAACAACTAAGAAGAAGACAGATGAAGATAACCAAGGAATGCTTCAGGACAGTATCAATTCCAGTAGAATTACAATTAACAGTAGAAAGCAAATGAATTAGAGAAGAAGAGAGCTGGGAGACGGAGGAAGAAGAGGCGGCAATATTCGTCGCTGCCCTGCTTCACTGGGGGAAGTCCTATTGGCCCTGTTTGGTTGACTGCTTCAAGCGAAGTCTACTAAACAGTCTGGTCAGCCCGGTTCACCCGTCCGGTTCAACTGCTGTCCGTAAATTCTGTTGGCGCCATAAGCAGAGCTGCAAGGGATTATTATGCTATCAGAAGTGTCAGCATAGGAGCTTAATGGTGCCTGTGTGATGCTCATAATTAAAGAGAACAGAAAGTCATCACTAGATAATATTTGTTGATATGAGAAAGAGGGGTCCCAAGAGAGATAGGGAGAGAGTCCCAAGAGATGACAATACACAGAGAGCTTAAGCCTATTAATTAAGATCTAAATGAGAAAAAGCAGTCATCCGGAAGAGTACATAAAGATTTAAGTTAGTTCAAGGAGGAAACTCCCTACATCCACCGTACGATCAGCTACAGATGATTTCACTCGAAAAGAAAATTAGGTGGCCATAGAGACCAGTACAATGAGAAAAAAGAGAAGAGAGAGAGAGAGTCTACTAATCTCAAGCTCTTAATATAAGGGTGATAGAAGAGAGATCCTGTGACTCCAGTCTCGGAAGAAAAGGAAAGACCCCCCTTCCTCCTGCTGCTCGTCGGTTATAGGATGGAGGTGGTGGAGCTCAGTCCTGGTTTCCCAAAAGGGGATGAATATTCAAATGTTGAGTCCACATTGACGGTCCAGCCATTGCCGGCCACCAGAGGAGCTAGAAGTAGTGGGAGGAGAGCTTGATCTCTTGAACTGGGCAATTCTCCTATGGATCCATGACAGCTGAAACATGTGGACCCTAGGTTTGTGTGTCTGGAAGAAGCATGTTGTATTAGAAACGGTGCAGTCGTGGCACACCAATAGCGACAAGTACAGCTGAGGAATATAGTTATCGATGTTGCTGGGAGGTAATTGGAGCGTCGGGCTCGAAGTTTGGCCAAAACCTCATAGACGAGGTTTGAGACCTGCAAGAATAATAATAAAAACAAGGGGTTAGTCTTCCCGCGGCGCCATATGTACGGCTGAGATGCAGTGTTGGAACCACGTGTTAACATCAGCCCCCACATTGTCACAGCGCGAACATTAATGTGGGTCCTAGAATGCGAACCGTCGCGATAGTAGACGCGCTGCCGAAGGCCTGTCAAGATAAAGCCGGAGCGGCGCCCTGCTGATTTGCATTCTCTTCCTCCAACCTCTGAAAATCCTGCAAGAAAAGAAGTGAACTTAGAGAAATGGCGAAGAGTAACAAGTGGATGATTCTGATGGGCCTCCCGCTGAAGAAGAAGAGGGCTAGCAACTCTCCGACCGACGCCCCACCTCCCGAGAAGAAGAGGGTCTTGGAGCCATTAGAAGGGTCACCAGAACCGGCAGTGGAGAAGACTATCGCGGTGCTTCAGGAAGAAGAAGCGGGTACTCCGGTCGTAGTTTTGCCAAGGGAAATACTGTCGACCCAGGTCGCTAGAAGCGCGAACTCTGGAGGCTGCATAGGAATCTGCAGATGAGGGGAAGGCGACAGAAGTGGTAAGCGTCTCTGACTCTTCGGTCAAGGAGTCCTTGAAGATTGGAGAGCTGAGGGAGTTGAGCGTAGTGCATCAGACGCTCGCGAGAAAAAGTCTCGCCCCAGGGAAGGTTCTGCTCAAAGATGAAGACATTGAGCGGCTCCTTCCAAAGGCAAGTGCTCCGCTCGCGAAAGGGCTGATGAAGATGCCCCTAGTGGTTTGCGGTTCTGCTCCTCTTGTAAAACCAGTCCCTCCCCCTTACTAAATGCTTGAGGCCTGAGGAAGCCCAAGAAGTCATCAAGGCTGTTCATAAAGGTGAATGCAGAACTCATGCTCGTGGGCGAAGTTTAGTCATGCAAATACTACGCCAGGGATTATGCTGGAAGCCAGGGCTCATGGGAGATTCCCCCCACAGGTGCCTACGCCGATTGGGGATATCATCTTGCCCCTCTGCACAGAAGTCCTGGGGAGGGCCAAAGTACCCCTCCTAAAGCGCAGCAATAGGCTCGCCCTAAAGGCAGGGAGTGACTTGCCTTCTTCCTCTTCTTGTCATCCTCAGGCTCATCGTCAATATGTTTGAAGGAACGATCAGATGGGAGGGAAGTCCAGACAATGCTCCGAGGGCAGGTTTCTGGTTAGTTAGGAGAGTAATGGATCAGTCTGGAGAAAGGGCCTCCTCAAATTTCAAATTGACATTACTGCTCCAGGTGTTTAAGTTCTGATGCCTTGTAATTTTCTTTATTTTCTTTCTTATGTCCTGTACTCAAGAGAGACACATGTAAGAGAATAAAGAAAGGAACATGTAATAAGGTTCTTCATGAATAAAGCTTATTCTTTGGAAACTTGTCTGGATAAGCTTTGTTTGCTTTTTTGTTCGTCTCCTTTCACTTTTACTTGGAAAAGATAATAAGAGGTTAAATAGAACAAGAACTCATAAAGGATTAAGAATGTAAAACTGAAAGTAAAGAAATTTCAAAGTAAAAAGATATTTGCCAACTATCGTCATGGACAATGTTTTGCTTGAGGTAAGAAAAACATTGTCCAACGATGGTGGAAAAATGAAACTGAACAGCACGCTTTAATTTCTGAAACACTGTGTACTATGCCAGGTGGAGCACAGGTGACAGGATGCTCTATTATCCGTACGCTGCGTCGGATTTCAAAACAGTCAGAAAAAGGGGGGGTCAGCTCGGACCGTCATAGTGATTGATGAGATAAGACGGCTGGGAGGCAAAGGGTTGTAACGGTTCCCCATAAAGAAGTAGCCCAAAGGAGAGAAGTCTGAAACGTTCACCTTCGTTTCCCAAATCTGGAGAGATCTCCTCTTGCTTTCCTGCCACCATGCTTGATCATATGAGGAAGAGAGATTGAGTGGGCTGAACTAGCTGAACAGTTTCGGAGTGATTCCAGCTATCAAGAGAGTCTTCTGATGGAGCACGAAGTGCTCAACACTACAAGGGGATTCAAGGGAAACCCCAACCTGGTGATCATCCAGCCCTTCACCGATCTTCGGCCAAACAGACCTCCTAAAGGAGCGGTATGCGTGTACCGGGCACAGGTGAAATATGGTCTGATGCTTCCTCCACAACCAGAGTTCGGGGAGATCTTGAACTCGTACCAGATCGTGCCGACGCAGCTTCCCTTAACGCTGTTGCCTATGTGTACTCTTTCCTAAAGTTGTTGCAGGCTCAAGAGATACCATGGAGTCTGACGCTGTTCAGGAGCTTGTTTAGCTGGATGGCGGTGCCGGGATATGGAGGATGTCTGGCCCTGCGATCAAAGACAAGGAAGGTGATATTTTTTGAGGCAAGTAGCCCTCACTCAGACCGGAGGGACTACTATTTCTTCATCGGAGGGGATTTTAAAATCCACCGGATGCCCAGAGTCTGCCCGCTTGAATTCATCGGGGTGCCAAGTGGATGGCCGAAGAGGGGACTCTGGAAAACCATGAGAGACTGAAAGGGCAAAACTGGCCCCTGAAGGATTTCCTCAAGCACGTGAAGAATGACATATCCCTACATGCGAAATCATTAAGGTATGTCATCTTCAAGGAGGTAAATTCATCCTCTGACATGGTTCTGATGAAGAGGGCCAGGAGGGGTCAACCCCCAACCGTCCAACTTAGTAAGAAAATTATTGAGGTGGAGGAGGAGCATGGAGTAATAGTAGTTCTAGAGCCAATCTGTCGATGTGGTATCTACTCCTGAGGACACCGCATAGTACAGGAAAACCTTGGTCGAACTGTTCGAGGATGTAGGCAAGGGGAAGGAGCCTGCAACGGCAGCCAAGCCCAAGATGATCCCCAAAAGTGATAAGGGGTTCATCATTGGGGAAGACAAGGGGGAGAATAAGGTTGAAGGAGAAGGCTAGAAGGAAGGAGAGAAAAGAGAGGCCGCAAACCCCTGCCGGGACGTGGTACTTAAAGAGATCCCTAAGAAGAAAAGGGGTTTCTTAGAGAGCGCAAGTCCAGAGCCCCCTTTGAAGATGGAGAAGGGTTTAGAGGAATAGCACTTGACTGCCAAGGGGGTACATGATTGGCAGGAGAGTACAAATCCCCCATACAGTGTCAACATTACAGAGGATTTTGGAGATGAGAGGTCGAAGATTGCCGTAAGGACAACAGGAGATGGAAGGAGATTAACAGTTGTCTCCCAGCAATCGTTCAATCGAAACTGCATCTACTGAGGGGAGGTAGGTCTGGCGATGGGAGTGGCCTGGTTACAAAGGATCTGGAGGACAAGCTAGGAAAAACCTCCACACCAGAAGCCTACGCCGGTCTAGCCAATAGGATGACTACCGTAAGGGTTTCTCTTTCTTTTTTTGAATTGTCTATTTGGGATGTGCTAATTCTGCTCTTATTTTTCAGATGTTTGCTTGTCTGCCCCTGAGAATCCAACTTGTAGTAAAGTCTTCTCAGTATGACGCCCTCAAGAGGAGTTCTCAGTCCATAAATCCACCATGGGAGCGCTGAAGGCCGACAATAAAGCTCTGCAAGAAAGGCTGAGAAAGTTTGCTGATGATCAAGAAGCCATGGTCGTGGCGAGATCTGCAGTGGCCGTAGAGGCCTATAAAATAAGCTTACCCTGTAGAAAAGAGAGGTTAGATGGGATCAAGAGGGCTAGGGAAGGTGTGGTTTCTGCTTTGATTCGGGATGGCAAGATCACTGCAAACGATCTTGCAAATGTAGATCCCATACCTTGCTTGGCCATTGATCCAATCTACACAAAAGTGGGGTTGGACTTGACTGACGACTTTATCTAATAGAAGTTTGATTTTTTGGATGAAGCCAATAAAGATCAACCCGCTTCGATGTAGGGTGAGCGAATGTAACCTCAATTTTTGTAATTTTGAAAATGAATGGATAAAAAGCTTTACTTTCGTACCTGTCTCTTTTGTTTGTAAGATAAGCAGGTATCTTGAATGATTGCGAATTGCGTTGTATAGGGCGTGTTCAAAACTTTGATTGAACATAGTTTGATTTAAAATACCAATCCGGTGAGAATGAATTCCATTATAAGTTGAACCATACAGAGCGCCTTTTGAGATCTCTTTACTTTGCGCATTTGATATGAGACGGCGATGGCGATCTGCCTTAAAAGGAATTATTTGACCGAATGTCAAAAGAACTTGAATAGCTTGAAACATCGTATTTGACGTTCGAACTTATGACATAGGATGATGGATCTGAGAGTATTTAGAGCTTTGACCCTCAAACCATGTTTCTTTATGCAACCAATACCAAAAAGAACGGATCGTCTGTAAACATCGTAATTGATGTTTGTACTTGAGGTATGAGCTGACCCCCGTTAGAGATGTTGATCCAGAGATCTATTTTGGAATCATACTCCTTTGTAATCCTGCGTAAGAAAGAAATAATAATAACGGTAATAGTGGAAGCCCAGCTTAAGAGGAGTGGTCTGACCAATGCCAAAAAGACAGATCGTCTAAAAACATCGTAATCGATGCTTGTACCTGAGGCATGGGCTAACCTCTATTAGAGCGGCATGTCCTAGTGGGAGGCGAGAGCACTCTGCTTAGGGAGGGCCTGTGTCATGAGTACATGATAGGGACTGTCCTAAAATTACGAGCAGGCCTTCTAGCCCTCCGCTAGCCAGGTGGGCTTATGGAGAGGTTCCAATTGTCGAGAGGAGACCCCGCCTGCCAGGCATAACTAGGCTTGGTGACTTCTGTATAGAGAATTAGCATGATACACCATCGTGCATGAGGTGTGGAAACCTCAGTTATGATGGTGGGAGAGTTTGAGGTTAGAGTCATTTCTGTCGCACGATGCTTAAAGAAAAAATGAGCTACTCATGTCCCGGACAATGTGAAATACCTTAGTACCAATAAGAATTCCAGGACATAAGATGTCTAAACAAATGTCCCCAGAAGGCCACAATGAAAGAATCTTTATGCGTATTAATAATAAAGAACATCCCATGAATCTGTACAAAGAAATTCTAGACAAGTCTGTATGATTGAACTCTGTGTGAAAAGAATAAGGATAAACTGGCACCCAGACTTAAGCGTAGAATTTCTTCAGATTATCTCTGCTCCAAGTTCTGGGGAGTTGAATGCCTTCAAAAATCATGAGATAATACTCATTAGGTCCAGCAACCTCGCGTATGATGTATGGACCTTTCCAATTAGGTTCAAGCTTGAGAACTCCCAAATTATTGCCAGCGAGGAGATGACGTTTGAGCACCAGATCTCCTTGAGTGAAATCTTTGGGATGGACTCTGTGGTTGAAATATCACTCGACCCGACGTTTGTGCTCCAGGCACTTGAGTGCGGCCACCTGTCTTTTATATTCCAGGAGATCCAAGTCGATACGTCGTGAATCGTTGTTCTCCTTCATCCATGTTTGCAAATCCTCGGGATCAAAGTTGGCTGCTTCCTCTACTTTGGGGGAATAATGTTCCAACTTTACGGGTATAACTGCGTCCATCCCGAAGGCTAGGGAAAAGAGAGATTCTTAGGTAACCTCAGAAAGGGTGGTATTGTAAGCCCAAAGAGCGTCTGGTAGTTCATCTGGCCAGCGAGTCTTGGCACTGTCGAGCTGCATTTTCAGGATATTTAAGATATTTTTGGTAGCGACTTCAGCTTACCCATTAGTGTGAGGATGCCAGTCAGAGGCATATTTGATGTTGATTTGATGTTTGTTATAGAAGTCATGAATTAGATGGTTGGCGAATGGAGTGTTGTTATCTGTAATGATCGTCAGGGGATGCCATATCTATAGACGACGTTCGCCCATAGAAAATTCTCAATATTTTTGGGTCGTGGCTTGAACAAGAGGCTTGGCTTCTATCCAGTTTATAAAATAATCAACAGCAACAAGCACCCATTTATAACTTCGGATAGCCGTAGGCATTGGTCCTAAAAAGTCGAGCTCTCACACAGCGAAGAGCCAAGATAAATTGATGGGTTTGAGATAGTCATCAGGTTGTCTTTGAATGTCAGCATAATACTAGCATTGAAAGCACTTTTTCATGAATGTTTGAGCATCTTTGTGGATGTTACCCTTAGGGCCGCAGAAAGGAAGGACTGCAGGACATCTAATATTTTCTTGATTTAAAATACTTACATCAATCAGTATTTGCAGGAGAACATTGAAAGATGACTGGCTTTTCACATGGTGTCCTATCGCTGAGGCGCTGATGATATCCACCTCCCTTCTCACTGCCTCTTCCAGATCCTCCATGCGTCGCCCCTTCTATCCAGCACTGTTTTCCATCAAGGCGTGCATAGAGTGTACCTGAGCCTATTTCTCTCTCTCCTCAAAGCCTCCTTTTCATCGTCCAGTTCCTTTACCCTTTTTCTGAAGGTCCTTCATGTGAGTAGAGTGGGCTTGCCCTATGTCTGAAATTGTGCGATGGAATTCTCCTCTCACAACTTTTGCCTTACCAGCCCATTCTGAGTTGTGGAGAGCTAGGGAGGCCAACTTGTCCTCCAACTTCTTTAATTCCCCTAGCTCCTCCTTGTGACTAGCTTGAGAGTACTCTGCATCCTACAGCAAAGCACCCTCTAACTCCGCCATCTTCCCGAAAAGGTGAGCTTCCCCTTCTTTCTGACTCTTTAAATTTTTTAAACTTTCTAAGATCTGGGAGGCGTTCTTCAGAATTTTCTCCTCCTCTCTCTTTATTACATACAACCGGTCCCTCAGGTCACCTCTTGTCCCTTCAATGCCAAATGCAAACTCAAGGGCAACCTGGGACACCCCCTCCTTCTCCTTAATTGCCTCCTCCATCTTTCCCTCTTCCCTCTTCTTATCCTTCTCTTCCTTCTTCTCATCACCTCGAGCATTCGCGGGAAGAAGGTGGGGAAAGGAGGGTCTCTTTATTCTAGAAGGAAGAAAAGCTGGCTTATCAAGAGGAGTAGAACTACAAACTGCCAGAGGCATCTTTGCCGGCCCCTTTGTGAGTGTTGCCCCTCCCTTGGGAAGGAGCTGCTCAATGTTCTCATCTTTGAGCAGAATCTTCCCTAGGGCAAGACTTTCACCTATGAGCATCTGGTGCACTACGCCAGCTCTCTCCATTCTTTAGTCCTCTGGGACACATTGATCGGAGAATCAGAGATATCCACTACCTATGTTATTTTTTCCTCTCCCACAGGTCCTTGTGCAGATTTTAGAGCCTGCACTAAAACCCCAGCGACCTTGGCAGACAACGTCTCCTCAGACAAAACTACAGCTGGAGCGCCTCCTTCCTCTTCTTGAGGCACCACCGCAGGCCCGTCTGCCGCCGGCTCCGACAACTCCTTTGGCATCTCCAAGACTTTTTTCTTCTCAAGAGGAAGGACGTTGGTGGGAGGACTTACGACACTCCTCTTCTTCGACGAAAGCCCCATGAGAATCGTCCATTTGCCACTTCTCGCCGTTTCCTCTAAATCCACTCTCTATCTTACAAGATTTTCAGAGGGTTAAAGGAAGGGGAATACAAATCGGCAGGGCGCCGCTCCCGTTTTATCTTAACAGTCCTTGGGGAGCGCGTCCACCATCACGATGGTTCGCATTATAGGACCCACATTAATGTTTGCACCCTGACAATGCGGGGAGCTGATGTTAACACGTGGTTTCGGCGATGCATCTCAGCCATACACATGACGCAATAGGGGGAGTCTAATCCTTTGTCATTCTTTATTTTTTTTATAGGAGTCCAACCTCATCTACGAGGACTCAGTCAAACCTCGAGCTCGACGCTCCAACCGCCTACCTGTAGCATCGATGACAATGTTGCTTAGTTGACCCTGCTATTGTCTGTGTGTCGCGACCACATCATTTCTAACGCAGCATGCTTCTCCTTGTCATGAAGACCAAAGGTCCGCATGCCTCAGCCATCACGGACCCCAGAAGAATTGCTCAGTTGAATAGATCAATCTCTCCCTCCAATACTCTCAACTTCTCTGGTGGTCGACAGACGAGGGGGCTGCCAATATAGACTCAGCATTTGAATATTCATCTCTTCCGGGAAACCAGGGTTGAGCTCCACTATGTCCCACCTATGAAAGCCTCTGCGCAAGTTACCCAAAAGGAGGAGGGAAAGCAGAAGACAATAAGAACAAAGCATTATCTCCATCTCCTAAATAACACCTATAATAGAGCTTGAGAGAAGAAGGCTCTCTCTCTCTTCCTATTTCCTTCACATCGTATTGGTCTTTTTGACTGCCTCTTTTTCTAGTAAATTTGGCTCGTTGATCACTCGATGGATGTAGGGGAGTTCCTCCCTGAACCACCTTAAATCTTTATGTGCTTTTCTGGATGCAGCTCCCCTCATTTTGAACCTTGATTGATAGGTCCAAGCTCTTTGCATACTGCCATCCCTCGGGGTTCTCCCCCCCCCCCCCTCTTTCTCTCTTTTTTGGGATCCCTCACTTTCCGCGTCAACAATAACGATCTATTTTATGTGACTTTGCATTTTTAGAGACTGATTTTTGACACATCAAAGTATTTAAATTGAATAGTGATGTTTTTACAGCTATTCATTGCATTAACATTGAATTCATGCGAAATACAAGCATTTTGAGCATAATTCATTGCATAATAAATTATTTTTATTAAATACTAATAATTATACGAGTATTTAATTATTTATTTTTATATTTGAAGTGATACAATCAATTTGACTTTGATCTTTTTTATATGATGGCATTTATCATAACACTATGATTAAACTGTAGGATCAAGTATAACGTCTAGAGGGGGGTGAATAAACGTAATTAAAATTTTTAAAATTAATTTAATTTACTAGATATAATAGTTAGTGCAATAACAAATAATACAAGTAGAAGTAAAAATAAGTGCAAATAAGAAGAAAATATCACATCTACAAAGAACACATGATATAATATGATTCGGCTCAAATACGAGCCGAATCCACCCCACCCCGATTAGAAAGATATCACTATAACACACTCATTGGTTTAGGCGGAGAAGCTCATACAAATCCTCCTCTATCCACTCATTAGAGGCCCTTCTCATTTTTTAAGTGAGGGCTCAGTCACTCCCCTCCTTTAACCCTTATTTGGAGACTCTTTTCACACACAAAGTGAAGGGAAAAAAAGAACTAAAATATTGCAATAAAGAGAAAATCACTCTCTTCCTTCTTATGATTGAATCTTGAGAGCTAGAAGAAGAGTGGATAAAGAGTTTAAACACTTGAGTCCAAGTTCACCTAGATTGCCTTGAAGTTTAATTGAAACTCGATTTGAATATTTTCATCAACTTTTAGGATAGTGGAAAGTAAAGGTGAATGTTGGAAGAAATTAGAGAATTTTGTGATCCAAGAGGAATACCCCAACAACTCCTATCTCCTTATATAATTAGAGCTCCAATGGCTAGAAAAAAGAGCTGGAGAAGACCTGGAGGTCGACCCCCAGCTAGCCGTTGGAGGATAAAAATAGGCCAACGGTCAACTCACTATTGAGGTCACCTCCAGGCCGATTTGGAAAAATCCTCCAAGATGACCAAAGTTTCTGTTGAGGGTCGCTGCTGAAGGTCGACCTCGGGTCGACCTTGGGGTGACCTCGAGTCGACCTCAGGTCAACCTGAAAAAAATCCCACAAGATGACCAAAGTTTCTGTTGAGGGTCGCTACTGAAGATTGACCTTAGGTCAACCTCGGTTCAACCTCACTACTGACGGTCACCCTTCAGCTATCCCAAAACTGCCATGGAGCTATCCCAAAGAAAAACATCTAGAACAATCTCACCACTACCAGGCCACATAAATAGGAGAATTTTAATTTTTAACAAATTTTTAAGATTATCTAATTAATTCGTAGAGATTCTAAGTGCTCAAACTCATATCCAGTCTATTCTAGCAATCAACATCAACCTCACAACAATTCTACTCTCAAATAAAATAAAAAGACAATAATAAAATTTGCTTTACTTGATCTTCAATGCTTGAACTTTTCTCTCCAACTTGATTAGATCTCAATTTTAGTATACATAAATATAATTGAGATGCAACTTTAATAAACCTGAGATTAAAAATACTAAATATACAAATTAACTTTAACATATTGCTAAACATCAAAATTACAATATTACCTCAAGGGAGGAACCAACATAAGAAACTAATATTTGTTATATCAATATATTTTAATCAAAAACAGATATTTTGTAATCTGTTTGGGTCATCTGATTGAGTTTTAACGTGATACTAGCAATCACACATTTTTATAGTATATCGACCTATTTTAAGCGAATAGGAACTTTTAGAGACTGTTTTACGAGATAAAAATATATTTGAATTGAATAGTAATATTTTTACAGATATTCATAGCATTAACATGGAATTCAAGCGGAATATAAGCATTTAGAGTACGATTTATTGCATAATAATTTATTTTAATTGAATACTAGCAATTATAAAAGTATTCAATCATGTTTTACGATTTTGGAAGAGAATAGATGCAATTTGATTTTGATCTTAGCTATATGAAGGCATTTTAACATAATACTCTGGCTAGATAACTACTGTTTGTCATATGGTTGTATTTCAGCTAAAATCAGGTATTTGACAATTTCTTGGGGATATCTGATTAAGTTTTAATATAATACCAGTAATTACATATCTTTTTAACAGTGTATCAATTTATTTTAAGCAAATAGGCACTTTTGGAGATTGATTTATGACTTATCAATGTATTTAAATTAAATAGTGATAATTTTATACGAATTCACTATATTAACGTAGAATTCAACCGAAATACAAGTATTTAGAATATGATTCATTGCATAATAAGTTATTTTAACTCAATACTAGCAGTTATGCGTATATTCAATCACTTTTTATTGTATTTAAAGAGAACAAAGTAATTTAATTTTGATCTTATCTATATGAAGACAATTTAACATATTACTTTTATTACACAACTATTAGAGACATATGATTGAATATTAATATGATACCAATAATTACACTTCGTTTTGACAGTATTTCGATCTATTTTAAGCAAATAAGATCTTTTCGAGACATATTATTATATTTTAATTTAATAGTAATATTTTCACAACTATTTATTACGTTAACATTGAATTCAAGCAAAATATAAGTATTTAGAGTATGATTCATTGCATAATAAGTTATTTTAACTAATTACAAGCAATTATATGAGTATTCATTCACTTTGTATGGTATTTCAGGAGAATATATGTAATTTGCCCTTAATCTTATCTATATGAAGGTATTTTAACATAATACTGACAATTAAATATCTTTTTATCAGTATATCGATCTATTTTAAGTGAATTGACACTTTTAGAGACTAATTTATGACATATAGGTGTATTTAAATTGAATAGTAATATTTATATCACTACTTATTACATTAACGTTGAATTCAAGTGGAATACAAGCATTTAGAGTATGATTCATTATATAATAAGATATTTTAATTGAATACTATTGAACTCTTATCGATTTTGATTAAAACAAACACGCTAATAATATACTCGATTAATTATTTTTTAAATATTAGTATATATTATAATTAAGCTTTTCAGGATCAAGAAGGATGATCGTCGAGATAATTTTGACTCAAGATTGATGAAATCAAGCCAAGAATAAAAAGAAATGAAGGTGATCAAGATCGCTCAGAAAAGAAGCATCAAGTCGAAAAGTCAACTTCAAAGATACGTTTGCTATAAAATTTTAGACTATCATATAAGTGCAAGAAATTTATGGCTCAATTATGTAGAGAAAATTAAAATAAATATAATTAAATTTATTTGTGATTTTTTTTTATTTATTTTTCAGATGAATTGAGATTTTCAAAAAAAATTAAATTACAAGAGTAAATTTTTTTTTCATGACGTGTTTTTTTTTATCTTCAATATTTGAATTTTTTAATTGAATTTAATCAATAATTTTACTATTTAATGTGTTGCTTCGATTTAAATCGATAAAATATATTTTCAAAAATATATATATACATATATACTACTTATAATAATAACAACAACAACAACCAAGCCTTAATCCCACTAGGTGGGGTCGGCTACATGAATCCTTTATTTCTATTGCGCTCTATCAGTTATCAAATTCTTATCTAAGTTTAAGTAACTAAGATCACTCCTTAATAGTTTCTTGTCACGTCTTCTTTGGTCTCCCTCTTCCTCTTTGTACATGGGCAAAATCCAGTAACTCAATTTTTCTAAGTGGAGCGTCAATTGGCCTACGATTTAGAAGTCCAAACCATCGAAATCGACTTTCTCTAAGTTTATCCTCAATTGGTGCAACACTAATTTTCTTTCGGATATACTCATTTCTCATTCTATCCTTTTGTGTACATCCACACATCCACCTTAACATCCTCATTTCTGCAATATTTATTTTATTTGTATGTTTCTTCTTTACAGGCCAGCATTCAGCACCATATATCATCGCTGGTCTTACTACAGTTTTATAAAATTTACCTTTGATTCTGGATGGGATTTTTCTATCGCACAACACACCAGAAGCATTCTCCATTTTACCCATCCTGCTTGAATCCTGCAAATAACGTCATTATCTATTTCGCCATTATTTTGTATAATTGATCTAAGGTATCTAAAGCGCTCACTCTTCTTGACAATTTAATCACTAACTATCACATCTCCAATATAAGTATTTCTTTCTTGATTAAATGTACACTCCATATATTCAGTTTTTGATCTACTAAGATGAAAACCTTTAGATTCTAGAGCATTCCTCCAAAGCTCTAGTTTCGCTTTAGCTCCCTCTTTAGTTTTCTCAACAAGGACAATATCATCTGCGAAGAGCATACACCAAGGCACTTCATTTTGGATATGTTCAGTCATGACTTTCATAATCAAAGCAAAAAAATACAGACTTAAAATCGAGCCTTGGTGTAATCCAACTGTAATAAGAAAATTCTTAGTCAAACCTCCTTGTGTCCGAACACAGGTAATAACTCTTTCATATATGTCTTTAATAACTTGAATATAAGCAGTGCAAATTTCTTTTTTTTCTAAAACTCTCAAAAGTACTTCTCTTGAGACTTTATCATAAGCTTTTTCCAAATCAATAAAAGTCAAATGTAGGTTTTCCTTTCTCTCTTTAAATTTCTCCATTAAACTTCTTAGTAAATGAATGGCTTCTATAGTAGATCTATCTGACTTAAAATCAAATTGATTCTCTTGATACCTTAGTATTATAGCATAACCTTTGTTCGATCACCCTCTCCCAAAGTTTTTTAAAATATGACTCATTAATTTAATTCCTCTATAATTGGCACAATTTTATACATCGCCTTTATTTTTATAAATAGGTACTAATATACTCTTTCTCCATTCATTTGACATCCTTTTAGTCTTCAAAATTATATTAAATAATCTAGTGAGCCAAGAAACTCCTTCATCTCCTAAGCACTACCAAACATCAATTGGGATGTTATCTGGTCCTACTGCTTTTTTATGCTTCTCTTCTTTAAAGCTTTCCAGACTTCAGCTTTACTAATACGTCATATGCAAGAGTAATTTTTTATTTTCTTTTAGGGTGCTGAATTCTGTAAAATCAATTGAATTTTCACAATCTTCATTGAAAAGCTGTTGAAAGTAACTCATCCATCTATTTTTGATATCTTCTTTCATAAAAAGTACTCTTCTTCTCTTTAATTTTTTCTTGTATATCATCTTTCCACCACCAAGTATCTTTATTATTTGGAATCATTCCTTTGGATTCTCCCAGCACATCCTTTGCCACCTTACGGATATAGTTAGCAACTGTCAACCACATAAGATCTGTTTCCCCGTTAATATTTCATTGCCCAAGTTCTAGAATCTTCTTCTTAAATATACATTTGTTCTCATTCTTTAGATTCCACCATCGAGTCCGAGGATAGGATTATGACTTATTATTTCTTCTCAAATACTTTATCTCGGAATCTAAAACCATTAATCGATGTTGGGTAGTCAAACATTCACTTGGAATGACTTTACAATTTTTACAATCCAAGCGATCTCGTTTCCTTATAAGAAAATAATCAATCTGAGTTCTTGAAGTTCCATTCTTGTACGTGATAACATGCTCCTCTCTCTTCTTGAATAAAGTATTAGTAATTACAAGAAGAAACATATAATAAATGAATAATCAATCATGATATATATACTACTTATAATAAATGAATAAAAAAATTATAAATAAAATTAAATAATTACTTACAAAAATATATTAATTGAATTTCATGAAATACTTTTGTGATGATTTTGGATGCCTTCAACTCGTACAAAACTCGATATTTTGAATTACTCGATATTTTAAATTTCACCAATATTTTTAATTCCTACTTCCTTTTTTTACTCTTTAAAATCAGCCATAAAATATGCTAAGTGGCTGATTTTATTCTCAATTAATTTATGAAAAGTTGTAGTACTCAAATTACTAATTTACCTCTCATTTCATCTATAAATAAGGGGAATTTTGAGTTAATACCTCTCTTTGGCCAATTTAATCTCCAAGCTCTCTAAATATTAAGCTGAAAAATTCTCTCCACATGCTTAAAGTTTCTGTTCACAATATTGGGAGTCGATTCTAGGAGTTCTTGGATCATCGAAGGTATTTTTAATCGGGTATTTTCTATTTTCTCTCCGAATTGACTTTTTGTAAAAATTCACGAATTTTTACACTATTCATTTCAGCTCCAAATAATTTGATATTTTTACTACATCTTTCTGGGAGCTTTTATTTTATCCAAAAAACTTTTTGGAATTTTCTGGTGAACCAATTTTTCTCTGATATTTTATATTTATTTCTCGGTGTTTTAATGTTTATAAATCGTACAAAATTCAAATAATTCCAAAATTTTTACAATACACGACTTAGATAAGCCTACATCTATAAAAAAATATTTTAAATGTTTTTGCTAAGTATTATTTTCTAGAAAATTATTTGAAGTTTCTGTTTACTCGATTTTATATCGTATATAAATATTTCATCGAGTTTGATCTCTCTTTCTCTTCTCTTTATGTTTTATAGAATATTGAGAAAGATAATACTAAAATTTTCTCTAAAAAGTTGAGTTGACTTCCTTGTATATAGAGCTTTCATTAAATTTTAAATTGAGTTAATTTATCTCTTGTACGACCCATAAGGATCATTATTTTTTATTCTCGTTTTTAGCTTTGAGTTTCCCTGCGCAGAGAGAGGTTTTTCTTACTTGTCCCCAAGTAAAAAGAGAGGTGAGGTTATTCCTTTCCCTCAGTAAAAAAGATCTAGAGACTGGTTTGTGTCTTTGGACCGAAAAGACATAAGTTTCCTTCTTGTATTAGGGCTTGAGCTTGGCCATAACAAGCTTGGGATAGTAGAACCCCGAAGGAAGAACAAAGGGGAGTGGAGTAGGCAAGAAAATAGCTGAACCACTATATATCGTGTATCTTCTTTCACTTTTGTATTTTTTTTTATCATTTAGAGGCTGGTGTACTTGATAGTTATTTTATTTTCAAAGTCTCAAAATAAAATTTCAGTGATCAGATTTTAGACATAATAAATTAGATTAATTCAAAATATTTAATAATTTAAATTGTTCAAACTCTGTGAGACAACTAAAATTGGTAGGTTAATTAATTAAAGTTTAGGCCTACTCATCTCCAAATTTAATTAATATAACTAAGGATCCAAATAACTTAATTATAGCAGTGGAACGGAATCGGGTTAGTACATTAAGTAAATTTAATTTATCTAACAAAAAACGCCCGACGATCAGAAATACTTTGATTTGTCCATCCCACTATAATTAAGTTAGTTAATCACCAAATTTACATTCTGCAATTTTACTTACTGCATCTAACTTACTAATATTTATTTTTCTATACTACTAACATTTACTTACCTTGCTACTTTTTTTTTGACACACTACTTTTACTTCTCTGTAATTTTTTTTTCTCTGACTTTTTGTTATCTTTTTCTTTTGGTATGTATACATATGCATTATACTATATAAATAATATAATATATACACTAATATATATTATATATACAATATATATATATGTATATATATACATATAATATATTATTATTATTTCAAAAAAAACTACATATTCACAACCTTCACATCTATAATATATTAGTAATTAAATTTATATATATATTCTTATATTATAACAAGCGTATAACTTTATATATATTATTAATACATAATATAATAATATTTCACTAACTTAACTATTCTTTTGCAGGTGCCACTTTAAAATTGTTTAATTGCTCATGCTGAAAAGATTTACTTGAACGCTCTTGTTTGAAAATAATAAAAACCTCACAATAATAAGTAGCTTTAAAAGTTCTTAATTTTTTTTAATATATATTAATCAAATTTTAAAAGTTTAATTACACCCAATTCATCCCCATCTTGGGTGTGTAAGTGGACCAATAAATACTAGTAATTATACGAGTATTTAATTATTTTTTTATTATATTTAAAGAAAATACAAGCAATTTGATTTTGATCTTGTCTATATGAAGGTATTTTAACATAATACTCTGATTAAGCAACTAATATTTATTATATCGATGTGTTTTAACCAAAAATAAATATTTGGTGATTTATATGGGACGTTTGATTGAGTTTTATTGTGATTCCGGTAATTACACTTCTTTTTTAAAGTATATCAGCATATTTTAAGCAAATAGGTATTTTGAGAGACTATTTTACAAAATATAAATGCATTTAAATTGAATAGTAATATTTGTTTTTCATTGCATTAACATTGAATTCAACCAGAATACAAGTATTCAAAGTACCTTTTATTATATAATAAGTTATTTTAACTGAATGCTAGTAATTATAAGAGTATTCAATCATGTCTAGTTGTATTAGAAGAGAATACATATAATTTGACTTTGATTCTTCCTATATCAATGCATTTTAATATAATACTCTGATTACATAACTACTATTTGTCATATCGATGTATTTCAGTCGAAATCAAATATTTGGTAATCTATTAGGTACATCTATTGAATTTTAATGTAATATTGGGAATTACACTTTTTTTAACAGTATATCAAACTATTTTAAATGAATATGCAGTTTTAGAGACTGATTTATGATATATCAATGTATTTGAATTGAATAGTGATATTTTTGTTGATATTCATTATATTAACGTTGAATTCAAGTAAAATACAAGCAGTTAGAGTACGATTTATGGCGTAATAAGTTATTTTAACTAAACACAAGTAGCTATACGAGTATGCAATCACTTTTTATTATATTTAAAGAGAATACAAGCAATTTAATTTTGATCTTATCTATATAAAGGCAATTAAATATTATACTTTTATTACGCAACTAATATTATCTATATCGATTTATTTTAGTAGAAGACAGATATTTGATGATCTGTTAAGGACTTATAATTGAGTTTTAGTATGATAACAATAAATACATATTTTTTGACAGTATATCGATCTATTTTAAGCGAATAGAAATTTTTAGAGAATAAGTCATAATATATCAATATATTTGAATTGAATAGTATCATTTTTATAATTATTTATTGCATTAACGTTGAATTCAAGCAGAATACATGCATTTTGGGTATAATATATTGCATAATAAGTTATTTTAACTGATTACTATCAATTATACCAATATTCATTCACGTTTTATTGTATTTCAGGAGAATACAAGTAATTTGACCTTATTTTAATATAATATTGTGATTGCACAATGAATGTTTGCAATATTGATGTATTTTTTTCTGAAAACAGATATTTAAAGATCTATTAGAGATATCAAAATGAGTTTTAATATAATATCGATAACTAAACATCTTTTTAGTAGTACATTGATATATTTTATGTGACTTGGAACTTTTAGAGATTAATTTATGATACATCAAAGTATTTAAATTAAATAGTGATGTTTTTACAGCTATTTATTGCATTAACATTAAATTTAAGCGAAATACAAGCATTTTGAGCATAATTCATTGCATAATAAATTATTTTTATTAAATACTAATAATTATACGAGTATTTAATTATTTATTTTTATATTTGAAGTGATACAATCAATTTGACTTTGATCTTTTTTATATGATGGCATTTATCATAACACTATGATTAAATAACTAATATTTGCTATATCGATGTATTTTAACTGAAAATAGATATTTTGTAATCTGTTTAGGTCATCTGATTGAGTTCTAACGTGATACCGGCAATTACACATATTTTTTACAGTATATCGACCTATTTTAAGCGAGTAGGTATTTTTAGAAATTATTTTATGTGGTACAAATGTATTTGAATTGAATATTGATGTTTTTAAAGATATTTATAGCATTAACGTTGAATTCAAGCGAAATACAAGCATTTAGAGTACGATTCATTGCATAACAAGTTATTTTAATTGAATACTAGCAATTATAAGAGTATTTAATTATATTTTAATATTTTACTGTATTTGAATAGAATACATACAATTTGACGTTGATCTTGACTATATGAATGTATTTTAACATAATACTCTGACTAGATATTGAATTTAATAGTGATAATTTTACAGATATTTTATTCATTAACATTGAATTCAAGCAAAATACAAGCATTTAGAATATGATTCATTGCATAATAAGTTATTTTAACTGAATACTAGCAGTTTTATTTTATTTGAAGAGAATAAAATAATTTGACTTTAATCTTATCTATATAAAAGATATTTAATGTATTACTTTTATTACACAACTAATTAGGGATATATGATTGAGTATTAAAATGATATCTATAATTACATATCTTTATGACGTATATCGATCTATTTCAAGTGAATAGTAACTTTCGAGACATATTATTTTATTTGATTTTTAATAGTAATGTGTATACAGCTATTCATTATGTTAACATTGAATTCAAGCTGAATATAAGTATTTAGAATATAATTTATTGCATAATAAGTTACTGTAATTAATTACAAGAAATTATACAAGTATTCATTCATTTTTTCTTATATTTTTGGAGAATACAAGTAATTTGGTATTAATCTTATTTATATGAAGGTATTTTAATATAATACCATGATTAGATAACTAATGTTTGTAATATCGAGGTATTTTATTTAAAAGCAGATATTTAGCGATTTATTAGAGATATCTGATTGTGTTTTAATGTAATACCGACAAATAAATACTTTTTGTAAATATATCGATCTATTTTAAGTGAATTGACACTTTTAGAGACTGATTTATACATAATAATATATTCAAATTGAATAATGACATTTATATAGCTCCCCATTACATTAACGTTTAATTTAAGCGCAATAAAAACATTCATAATACGATTCATTACATAATAAGTTTTTTAACTGAATACTAGCAATTTATGAGTATTTAATTATTTTTATTATATTTGAATAGGAAAAAAAAAGCAATTTGACTTTGATTTTATCTATATAATGGTATTTTAACATAATACTCTTATTAAGCAACTAATATTTACTATCTCGAAGTATTTTAGCTGAAAATAGATATTTGCTGATTTGTTTTAGACATTTGATTTAGTATTATTAAGAAACTGATAATTACACAGGTTTTTTGCAACTATATGAAGGTTTTATAACATAATACTCTGATTACATACCTAATATTTACTATATTGATGTATTTTTATGAAAAATTAATATTTGGTGATGTATTAGGGGCATTTGATTGCATTTTAATGTAATAGCTATAATTACACATCTATTTGTCATTATATCGATCAATTTTAAGAGAATAGCCTGTTTTAGGATCTTATTTATGACATATCAATGAATTTGAGTTGAATAGTGATGTTTTTGAAGTTATTCATTGCATTACGTTGAATTCAAGTGAGTACAAGCATTTAGAGTACGATTCATTGCATAATAAGTTATTTTAACTGAATAAAAGCAATTGTGTGTGTATTCAATTAGTTTTTATTATATTTGAAGAGAATATTTGCAATCTGACTTTAATCTTATCTATATAAACGTTTTTTAACATAACACTCCGATTACACACCAAATGTTTGCTATAATGACTTATTTCAAGCGAAAATTGATATTTGGCGATCTATTACGGACATTTGATTGCGTTTTAACATGATACCTACAATTACACATCTATTTGTCAGTATATCAATCAATTTTAAGACATTAGGCTCTTTTAGGATCTCAATTATGACATATCAACGAATTTGAGTTAAATAGTGGAGTTTTTGTAATTATTCATTACAGTACATTAAATTCAAGTGGAGTACAAATATTTAGAGTATGATTCATTGCATAATAAGTTATGTTAACTAAATAAAAGCAATTGTGTGCGTATTCTATTAGTTTTTATTGTATTTGAAGAGAATATATGTAATTTGACTTTAATCTTGTCTATATGAAGGTTTTATAACATAATACTCTGATTACACACCTACTGTTTACTATATTAATGTATTTTAAACGAAAATTGATATTTGGCGATCTATTAAGGGCATTGGATAGTGACAAATAAATGTGTAATTATAAGTGTTACCTTAAGAGGCAATCAAATGCCCCAAATAGATCGCCAAATATAAATTTTCAAATAAATGTCATCAATATAGCAAATATTAGATGCGTAATCAGAGTATTATGTTAAGAAATATTCATATAGACACGATTAAAGTCAAATTGCATATATTCTCTTCAAATAAAACAAAAACTAATTGAATAAAACTCAATTGCTTTTATTAAGTTAAAATAACTTATTATGCAATAAATCGTACTTTAAATGCTTGTACTTCACTTGAATTCAACGTAATGCTATGAGTTGCTATAAAAATATCACTATTCAACTCAAATTCATTGATATGTCATAAATCAGATGCTAAAAGAGCATATTCTCTTAAAATTGATCGATATACTGACAAATAGATGTGTAATTATTGGTATTATCTTATAACACAATCAAATGCCCCTAACAGATCGTCAAATATCAATTTTCAATTAAAATACATTAATATAGCAAATATTAGGTGCGTAATCAAAGTATTATATTAAAAAACCTTCATATAGACACGATTAAAGTCAAATTATATATATTCTCTTCAAATACAATAAAAAACTAATTGAATACACACACAATTACTTTTATTCAGTTAAAATAACTTATTATGCAATGAATCGTACTTTAAATGCTTGTACTCCACTTGAATTCAAAATAATGCAATGAATAGCAGCAAAAATATCACTATTCAACTCAAATTTAATGATATGTCATAAATCAGATCCTAAAAGAGCTATTCTCTTAATAGACACGTACTTTAAATACTTGTGCTCCACTTGAATTCAATGTAATGGAATGAATAACTGCAAAAATTTTACTATTCAACTCAAATTCTTTGATATGTCATAAATCAGATCCTAAAAGAGCCTATTCTCTTAAAATTGATCGATTTAATGACAAATAGATGTGTAATTATAGCTATTACATTAAAAGGCAATCAAATGTCCGTAATAGATCGCCAAATATTAATTTTCGATTGAAATACATCATTATAGCAAACATTAGGTGTGTAATCAGAGTATTATGTTAAAAAATTCATATAGACAAGATTAAAGTCAAATTGCAAATAATCTCTTTAAATACAATTAAAAACTAATTGAATGCACACACAATTGCTGTTATTCAGTTAAAATAACTTATTATGCAATGAATCGTACTCTAAATGCTTATACCCACTTGAATTCAACGTAATGCAATGAATAACTACAAAAACATCACTATTCAACTCAAATTAATTGATATGTCATAAATCAGATCGTAAAATAGCCTATTCTCTTAAAATTGATCGATATAATAACAAATAGATGTGTAATTATAGCTATTATATTAAAATGCATTCAAATGCCCCTAATACATCGCCAAATATTAATTTTTGATAAAAATACATCAATATAGTAAACATTAGGTGTGTAATCAGAGTATTATGTTATAAAACCTTCATATAGAGAAGATTAAAGTCAAATTGCATATATTTTCTTCAAATATAATAAAAATTAATTCAATACACACACAATTGCTTTTATTTAGTTAAAATAACTTATTATACAATGAATCGTACTTTAAATGGTTGTACTACACTTGAATTCAACGTAATGCAAAGAATAGCTGTAAAAACATAACTATTCAACTCAAATTCATTAATCAGACCCTAAAAGAGCTCATTCTCTTAAAAGTGATTGATATACTGATAAATAGATGTGTAATTATAGGTATTACATTAAAACACAATCCATAATAGATCGTCAAATATTAATTTTCGATTAAAATACATTAATATAGCAAACATTTGGTGTGTAATCAGAGTATTATGTTAAAAAACCTTCATATAGACAAGATTAAAGTCAAATTGAATATATTCTCTTCAAATACAACAAAAGCTAATTGAATACAAACAAAATTACTTTTACTCAGTTAAAATAACTTACTGTGCAATGAATCGTACTTTAAATGCTTGTACTCCACTTGAATTCAACATAATGCAATGAATAGCTGTAAAAACATTACTATTCAACTCAAATTCATTGATATATCACAAATCAGACCCTAAAAGAGCCTATTCTCTTAAAATTGATAGATATACTGACAAATAGATGTGTAATTATAGGTATTACATTAAAACGCAATCAAATGTCCGTAATAAATATCCAAATATCAATTTGTGTTTGAAATACGTCATTATAGCAAATATTAGGTGTGTAATCAGAATATTATATTAAAACATCTTCATCTAGACAAGGTTAAAGTCAAATTGCATTTATTCTCTTTAAATACAAAACAAACTAATTGAATACACACAAAATTGCTTTTATTTAGTTTAAATAACTTATTATGCAATGAATCGTACTTTAAATGCTTGTACTCTATTTGAATTCAACGTAATGCAATGAATAGTTATAAAAACATTAATATGTCATAAATCAGATCCTAAAAGAGCCTTTTTTCTTAAAATTGATTGATATACTGACAAATAGATGTGTAATTATAAGTATTATGTTAAAATGCAATCAATGTCCCTAATAGATCACCAAATAGCAAACATTAGATGTGTAATCAGACTATTATGTTAAACAACCTTCATATAAATAAGATTAAAGTCAAATTGCATATATTCTTTTCAAATACAAAAAAAACTAATTGAATACACACACAATGCTTTCATTCAGTTAAAATAACTTATTATGCAATGAATCGTACTTTAGATGCTTGTACTCCACTTGAATTCAACGTAATGCAAGTAATACCTATAATGACATATCTATTTGTCAATATATCGATTAATTTTAAAAGAATAGGCTCTTTTAGGGTCTGATTTATGACATATCAATGAATTTGAGTTGAATAGTAATGTTTTTGTAGCTATTCATTGCATTACGTTGAATTCAAGTGAAGTACAAGCATTTAAAGTACGATTCATTTCATAATAAGTTATTTTAACTAAATAAAAGTAATTGTGTGTATATTCAATTAGTTTTGTTGTATTTGAAGAGAATATATGCAATTTGACTATAATCTTAAACTTATGAGGGTTTTTTAACATAATACTCTGATTACACACCTAATATTTGCTATATTGATGTATTTTAATCGAAAATTAATATTTAGCGATCTATTATGGACATTTGATTGCGTTTTAATGTAATACCTATAATTACACATCTATTTATCAGTATATCGATCACTTTTAAGAGAATGAGCTCTTTTAGGGTCTGATTAATGAATTTGAGTTGAATAGTTATATTTTTACAGCTATTCTTTGCATTACGTTGAATTCAAGTGTAGTACAACCATTTAAAGTATGATTCATTGTATAATAAGTTATTTTAACTAAATAAAAGCAATTGTGTGTGTATTGAATTAGTTTTTAGGGGTTTTTACCCGTATGACACAAAAAACTTCAATATTTACTTATTAGACACCCTAAAGTTAAATATTACATGACACACACTTATTTATTTTAATTTTACAACCAACACACCCTAATTAAAAAATCCTTACATTTTATTTAAGTAAATCATACCTAAGTATGTTTTAACTTAAATAAGGTTCATAGGAATAAAATCTAACCCATTTTGTATCTTAAATTAAATCTAATCGTTAAGATAAGCATCTAACGATTAGATTTAAAATATTCTACAAAAATAATAGATTTAAATAGTTTTTAACA